>CM032638.1:140191-400003 GCA_019097785.1 Fraxinus excelsior | reverse complement strand
TATTGGTTTACTCTTAAGCGATATGTTGGAAAGGTTCCAAATCGAAAATCATCGTTGATTCAATAATAGAAGCCTTATACATCATTGCTTTAGAAAGCAACAAAAGTTGTTGTCTGGGTCAAAGTGTTCATTAATGAACTTGGAGAAGTTCCTAACATTGTTGATCACATGCTTCTGTATTGTGATAATAGTGGAGCCATCGTGCAAACGGGGAACTAAGGTCTCATCACTGATCCAAACATGTGTTAAGGCAGTATTATCTCATTGGAAAGATAATACAATGAAATGACGTAAAGAAAGAACGAATTCCCACGAGTTATTAAATTGCGGATCCATTGACAAAGAGTTGTCGCAGTATAAACATGATTGTCATGTAGACTCTTATGGTATAAGATATATAAGGGATTGGATCTAGTGCAAGTGGGAGTTTGTAAGGTTTGTGCCCTAGGTCCAATCAACTTTGGACATAAGCACTTTTAATGTATATATAACTGATGCATATTTATGGCAATATCTATTATTTATGTCAATTAATATTCTAATTAATTAAATAATAGAATCCGTAGATTCAAGTCTTGTTGATTTGTTAATCACAAGGAGTTGTGATTGTGAGATACGAATTACATATGACTGAATCTTAAATCGTCCGTGGTCGTATGTAATAACGGGATACGGATATCGTTATTACGGATAGACCATCACGTGTGGCATTTCTTACTTATGAAGTATGTAGTTGATCTTACAAACTAAAGTGTGGAGACACTTGAATGAACACGTGAATGTTTTGTTATAGAACAAAACATTGGAGACCCGCTGAGAGATTCACATGTGAAAACTAATCTGAGTGTCAAGTGGTTTAATCTCTAAAGTTCCGGATAGTTGGAATTGGTCCTTTGACTTGATGAGTCATCTAGTGCCTTATATGAGGACAGTCATACTTTGGTGATGTCAGATATTGCTCTGTCAAGGGTCGCTAATACGGCATCGTTCGAGTATGTCAAGAATCATATGAAGGTTGTGAATGATCAATAGAGGATTCGTCACTCTTGGATAGTAAGAGATTATGATTTACATTTTATCCAGTTAAGTTGATAATGAAATCCTTGGCCAAGGTGAACTCATAAGTCGGAAAAGAGTTTTCGACTTACATTGACTTAACAGTAGGATAAAAGATATGATCGATAATTGAGATTGACTCACGTCCATATCTCGTAATTGATCGGATCATATTGACGAAGGGATTATAGTTTCACGGTCAACGAACAAGTTTGGTTTTGTCATGTCACGTGACATTTCCCGTCGACAGATGTATGTTGCCCTGCACATTGGTAGATGTCAAACTGGCGACGAATGTGAATTGATGATAAATTAAAGGAGTGTATGTTTAAATTTATCAATTGTGATTAGATCAAAATAATAAGTCACGTCGTTAGAGATCGTGTCTCGGAGGAAACCTAATGGTCACACACTAATAAGAGAATCAGAAGAATGATATATTGATACCAATATATTAATTGACAGAGAATAGTGTTGGATAATTAATTAATGGGGTGTGCTTATTAATAGGCCGAGACAATAATTAAATTGGGGGAGAGTTTATGTAATTCATTACAGATACGGATTTAATTAATTTGATTAATTAAATGTTGGACCGGGTTAAGTTAAGAGATGGGCCAGCCCATTTGGATTTATATTAATAGGCTGTTAGGGTTTGAAAAACATAATGGATTATTCATTATTCTTGCTAGCACGAGAAAAGAAAACCCTAGCTGTCATTCTTATTCTCTGTGTGGATCACCATTGGAGGCTGGACAATTGGACAGCTTGGATTGTAGATCGTGATCATTGGAGTTCGTGAATCAGCAAAAGAGTTTGCAGAATTCATCAAGGTATTATTCTAAACACAGTTTCTATCTAAACACAATGTAGATCCTTGTTTGGGAATCGAAATTTGTTTTTACTTCCGCTGCGCATTGATTAAGTAGGTTCCCAACACCAGTAAATGCGCTTGCATCTTTTTTTTTTTTTTTTTTTTTTTATACCCAGGTTCGAGGCTTGTGCCTGACTAGTCATGGACCTCCAACATCCGGCCCCTCATTGGTTGGTGGAAGGTAAATCGCGGGATATGCTCAAGTTGGATCACAGGTTTCTGCATTGCTTTAACTCTTGGCCCCAAGAAAGCCCTCCTCACTGCTGGAAGCAGGATTCGAACCCTCCACGCTGAGGTTGCAAGCCCACAGATGCAATTGATCCACCAACTCAGCTGTGCCTCGCTTGCATCTTTTATTGGACATTGCATGGCACATAATGACTCGTATACAAATTACAAGGTATCAATAATTTTTTTTTATACAAAATGATAAATAATTATAAATTCCAAGCGACTATGCCAACCTTAAGATATTCGATGCCCTAAACGATAAATTATTACGGAACTCTTAAATATAATTGTATTATAAATGGTTTTTTAAAATTAATAAAACAGGTATGAAATAAAATTTCTAATTTGATAACGAGTTATTTACATTGAATGGATGTGAATTAAATAAATATGTAATTATCGTGGAGTGACTGGAGTCTCTAATTAAATTTGAACAATTGAACATTGAACTTATGCTGAGTTGAAGTTGATTGGGCTAAAATTGATTTTTTTTTAAAAAAAAAAACCATTTTTACATTTTACTTATGGTCCGTTTGATTGTAAGAGTGGAATTTTGGTGGAAAGAAAAGGAATTCTAGGGAATTGAATTGCCTAAAATTATTTTTCAGAAAATTGTCAATTAATTGTGTTTGGTTAGTATAATTTTCCACCTGAAAAATGTTGAAATTTTGGATCTATTAATGTTTGTTTGGCTTTTTTTTTTTTTTCAATTGTCCATAAAATTTGTTTTCATTGAAAAAAAAATAATAAAAAAAAATTGGAAACCATTTTCCCACCACTTTGATAGGAAAACCAATTCCACAAAATCATGGAAAAATGGGCCACATGGAGAGTGAGAGGAAAATATTTTTCATGAAATTTTTTGACTATCAAACATAGCTAACGTGAGAGTTGGAATTTCATTTTCATTTTCCATAGACAATAATGGCCGATCAAACAGGCTCACAGTCCAAGCATGTCCCGCTTTGTCCATCCTTGGTTGGGATTACAAATGAATGAGTTGGATATGGTGATAGAAGTGAAAAGGATAACTTGGTTTGAACTGAGTTCACATTCGACTCACAATTTGAGATTGCCTATTGATAAGTGCGTTTTGTGTACTTATTCGAACCATATTACTATGCTTTTATATCGTCAAATTATTAATTTCTATTTAACTTGGGTTAATTTTTTTTATTATTATTTTTAATTATGGACTTGTTTGGAGCAATTGGAAAGGGAAGAATGATAAATTGGGATTGACCATTAGATGGAAAGTCTGGAGATCAAATTCCACACTTTGAAAATTGAAGGACTTGAATTAAATTGAAGAGGACATAGGCTGCACAAATAAATAGAAATTGAAGGACTGAATTGCATCGAATTGGAAGAAGTGAGATTTTGGAGAGAAATAATACTTTCATTGGGCCCTACACCAATTGATAAAGTGGAAGGAAATCAAAATGGGCGGCTAGAATACGGGAGAGGACGGTGGAGACGAGGGCGGCAGTAGCATAAAAAAATAAAAAATAAAAAAATAAAATCCAGATTTTTGTGAAATAATTCATTAATTATTGTGCAAGAATTTGAAAAATTAATCACGTCTCGTCAATTTCTCGGTGATACTATTCCATTAGGCTAAATTATTTTACTGCTAGGACGTTCAAAGGACGTTTTTAATTATTGAATAATTGACATAATTTATTTTTCTCTACAATTACTTGATCACTAATGGTAAGAATACTGTGACTTGTTTTACCCTCGAAAGATGGAAAATAATTTAGACATAGTGTCAATTGTCGTAAAGTTCGATAAGGGATATAAATATACGAGTACTATATTTTACGTGATCTAAGTATTCATAAATGTTTAACGCACTTTTATATGTTCGCATCCATAATAGAAATATAGTTGGATCACATGTAAAAATATGTTTAATTCTATTTGAGAGAAATTATTAAACAAATTAGGAATATTAATCTTCATAATTGGATCGTGTTGTTAAACTAAAAGGTTCGAGATTAAAGGAGATTGATATAAGGGAATCAAGATCCTTGTACAATTTTGATCTTCATATTTTTATAAAATTTGCATTTATTTCAATTAAATTAAATCTTGCGTTCATAAGTAAATTATTTAATTTATAGGAAAACTCACAAATTTTCATAGTTTCGATTAAGACTAAATTAATTGAATTTAAACAAGTATAATCTCTATGAGAACGATACTTTGACTAAAATAAAATTCATCTTACTACTTGTGAATGAATTGTGTACTTGCGATATTTTAAACGAAGAATATTTTCGTGACATCTATATCTCGAATGTCGTCATTATCGAGGATATTGAGCGTGAGCAAAAAAATCATTGGCTGGTGCAGGTAGTAAAACACCATGTGAGGTCAAGAAGAGCCACGATATGTTGGGGACCACTGAGTTTGACTTGGACTATCTAAACACAAGGTTCGTTTAATATGTAAAGGTGAAAAGGGATTCTAATTCCATATTGTTAGAAAATAAAAGCCCACCAAACTCATAGGAATTCGTTTTCCATAAAAACAAAAAAAATACAGTTTAAGTGATTGTAAATTGGAATTCAGTTTCTATTTCCACGTTGCAATCAAATATTCAAAGTGAAATTCGTTTTCCTCAAATGTGACAATTTTCATAGAAAATGTGGCAATCAAACATGACTTAAGTGATTCAAGATTGGAGTTTAGTAAAAACTCCCAAATAATAGCTTATTCAAATCTTAAAATTGGCCAACCGAGACATAAAGTTGGGTATGAAGAGTTGGCTCTATCCAGTAAGTTGTCAATGGGATCCAACCAAAAGCTTGATGGGAAATTACAAAAAATCAAGTGTATAATTTACCCCAATTCAAAAATCAGGATGAAAGTTTAATTGTTCAAAAATCAGGTATTTTATTTTACATATCAAACCATAAATCTATTCAAATCTTAAAATTTTTCATTTATCTCTTTCACTCCAACGCCTTGCTGCCTCCTTCCCCTCCCCTTCCCTTCCCTCCCCATCCCCATCCCCATCCCCATCCCCATCCCCCTCCACCTCCCTTCTCCCTCCACCTCTCTATTAGCGCTATTAGCGTTGACGCGCTGCTTCGATGCTGTTGTGAATCATAGCAGCGCTGTGAGATAACGACGGCGGTGCTCCAATGGTTCTACACACGATGAACTAGCGATGATTCTGCCGTTACAAGGTGCCGTTGCACCAGGTTATGTGTACCAGTGCGCCGATGGAGTCGCCAGAGCCGTTGGAGAGCTAGAGAAGGACAAGATGGGTTGTGATTTGTCAATTTGGGATTTTTATGGTTTGTATGGTTATAATTTAGAGAGACAGATTTGATGGTGTGTAGGTCACGACGTTGATGGTGTGTGGGTCGGTTGTGGTGGCTCGACTGTGTTGGTGGATGGTCTGTGGGTGTGTGGGTCGGCTGTGTTGGTGGATGGTCTGTGTGTGTTGGGTGGATATGTTGTTGTGTGGCTGTGTTGGCGGATCTGTTTGTTCGTGGTTTGGACTGATCTATGGAGGTTTGGGTGGTGTTGTAGTGTGGGCGGTGGTGTTACGGTGCGATGATGTTGGTGTTGCCGCGACGGTGGTGGCTTTGTTGTTGTTAGTGTTGTAGTGCTGTAGCGGTGGTGGTGGGTGAAGGTGGTTGCAAGTGACTGTGGTGGTAGTGTTGGTGACGGTGGTATGTGACCTATTATCTGATATTATGTGACCAAATAATCTATGACCAATTACTCAACTATGACCTACAAAATTTAATAATATGTGACCAATCAATTTAAAGATCCATGACCGACAAATAAATTGCGATTAATTGATTTAATAATATGTGACCAATAAATAAATTGTGACCTATAAATTTTGATCTGTGACCAACGAATTAATTGTGACCAATAAATTTTTTGAACTGTGACTGCCAGAATAATTGTTGGAATCGGAGCAGTCGTCGAAATGATCGTCGGAGAAGAGTGGTGGTCGGAACGATTGCCGGAATAGTCCCCGGAACGGTAGGGGTGATGGAGGTGGGGTGAATTAATTATATTATTTAATAATTAATTAATAAAAAATATTTTTAATTAATAAATAAATACTTGAATTTTACATTTTGAAACTTGATACTTGAAAATTGAATTGTGTTAAAGTTAACACCTGAATTTTGAATTTTTCCCTAGCTTGATATCAATAATTGAAGTGGGCTTGGTGGGCCGGTGCGGATGAATGATATACCATCTAGGAATCCAGCAGCCACTACGGGGAAGAAAGTAACGACACCAAGCTATTGATTGATCCCATTATTTTTAAAATAAATTTTTTTCTCTCATCTTTTCAACGATATATTTTTCAATCAAATAATATTCTACACAAATCCAATTTTTTTATATTTTATATTTTAACTATAAATTCTCCATCAATCACTATTCAAAAATGCATTTTTGACCAAATAATGGGGCTCAAACAAGGCCCAATTGTGAAGGGTTAAATGACTTGAGAGCGTAAACCAACCCCTTCACACTGGAAATCTTCTGTACAAACAAAGAAAGCAGTCTAAAGAAATTATCAAGGCAAAGATCATATCAAAACAGCCTGTCATCCTCTAGACCTCAGGTATGGCCAACTTTTAATTCATTGAGCAATTAATGGTATGTGATCATAAAAGTTGCTATATTTTGAAGACTGTTGATTAAAGGCTTACCATTCACTTAAGTCTTTGAGAGATAAATGTAAAAATTTCTCTCTTTTTTTTTTAAGAAAGTTGGATTTTGCTTGACAATTTATTTTCCTTGGACCTTTAGTCTGTTGCACATACCACTAACACATTGTAATGTGTTGAATAAAGGGCTTCTAAAGAGCTGACCTTGATGGACTATTCAACTCTCTTTGTAAGCAACTTTTCACCTATTTTCTAAAATTATGCTTTAGGATTGGCTTAGGAGCTCTTCTCTCTGATGCTCGTATTATAACAAACAAGCAGCTGCTGAGTGTTATGATGTTCCATGCTATCTCTTATTCCTTTCCCTTAAAATTAACAAACACGAGATGCGTTACATGTACCTGTATGTGTCCTCCTCGACGCTCTAATGTAATTTCTTATTTCTCCTTACTACACCATGAAAACAAGTGCAATAGTTTGGTCTTATATCCTACACAAATATTCCTCATATCGAACTTGTTGGAACCACACAGAAAAAATTTCTGTACATTGTTATTAAAGTATCCAGCTCTAATGGAATTGTTACATTTTCTATTTTTCCGATGGATCACATAAAATTGCACTATATGTATACATTATCCTGTGCTAGCATTAAGTCCCATTCCTTTCTTGATTGGAAATATTTATTTCATTACGACTTGCTGTTACTGTCTTTGTGTTACAGATATGGTAAATCATATCATGATTCCGCTGAAATTCTTAATTCAACATTTTGTCTTCCAATTGGACAAGCTAAATGAGTTCACTGTACTTCTGTTTTGCATCATACATACTAATGACCTACATCTCCTCTGTTTTTCTGAACACATAGAGCGCAGATAAAAGAAGTTATAATCGCTACATTCTAAAAAATGATCAAACGAACTTCATTTTACTGATCTCATCCAACATGAGTATGTGTCGTCAACATTACCTTCAAAATAATACAACTAGTGTTATAAAAAGCAAGGAATACATTCAATTCTGGTATTGGCTTTGTTTATAACAGAATGGATACACAGAAATCTCTGCATGAAAAGACAAAAAAGCAATGAACATAATTGCATAGCACGACAAGGATCACACCAGAAATGCAGTTAAAGTTCCTGCATAAGGATGATAAACTCTTCATCTTCACACTTGGCAATTAAAAGGTCAACTACTCGTTTGCAAAGCGTCAGATGAGCAACTGGTACTCGATTTGAGGACAAATCTTCTCTTGCTTGAGGACAAATAATTAGACCTCATTACAGCAGTGATTGTGCTTGGTTTACAGCACTTCTGCCTCTTTTTATGTTTCTTTAATTCTACTTATTTTATACATATTTTAATTTGTTAGGAGAATATTGTAGTTTTTTTTTTTTTTTTTCTTTTTTTGATCATCCATTGAACTTCCGGCCGTTTGAACTCTTTAAAAGCTGATCACAACACCCATTATGGTCGGTTTTGTTCAATATTATTAATCAAAGACACAGATTTTTTTTTTTTCTTCCAATTGTTCATGTATTTATCTTAGATGTATATGAATTAGCACCAAATCTTATACTTCCGCTACATGCCTACACCACTTTCTTGCATCATATATTACAACTTCTGAGGTGTACAAACGTAAATCACATGAAATAATAAAATAAATCACTATGTTTTGTGAAACTCGTGAATTGTTCATTATTAATAAAATTATTTTTTATTCACATGTTTTGTGAAACTCGTGAATTATAAAGTTTAAAAACATGAATCCCATTCTAGAGATGATGCGATATGCTAGGTCACGTGGATAAATCATATGTATGGTCGATTCCTTGGGAGGTAACAATAATTTTTAGTTGTAATGATTTTTTTTTTCTTTAGTACCTGTATGATGTGGATTAAAATCAAATTTTTAATAATTTTTGATAAAAATTGATGAAATATATTGTTGAAATATTTTGAATTCCATGAAATATGTGACTAAAATCAGTTTTTATTGGTCCAAAAAACATGAAAAACACAAATAACATCTTTCACAAGGTCAAAGAATTTAATATATGTACTCCACTTTTCAAAAAGGCTATTGCATATGTGCTTGACCTTTCTGCACGTGCATCATATGTCTACTGTTATCAATCCTCCATTTCTTTCGCATGCGAATAATTGCCGCGTTCTTCCACCCCTTAAATTCCCATACGATTCCATCCCCGCCCCGACCATTTTCGACCATACCTCCTGTTATCAGGCATTCTTGATTCCTTCGAATCTCCACCATGCCTTCAGGCGAGTTCATCCCGCTACCGCTCATTCCTCAACCGCCGGAAAAATTCCCTTTCGAACTCAAAGAGGAATCCGATTTTGATCAAATTGTTTCTCCTGATGGTCTTGTCTCCATCTGCGGTTTCGGTTCTCTCCTCTCTGGTCCGTTAGATCAGACCAATTGACTTTGTTATTACTTCACTTTATTCTTTACTTATTAATGAAATTAGTATGAAATTTCGCTTGCAAAAAAAAAAAAAAAATTGTAGCTAAAAGTGAAATTCAAGTAATTCGGATCAAATATTGGCTAAATATAGTCTTTGTACTGGTGTTTTTATATGTTTGTACAGAGAGGAGCGCGAGGAGTACATTTCCGCACTTGATAAACTTCAGAATGACGAAATTGAGTGGCTTTCGGAGAGTTTTTGCTCGTGTTGCTCCGATTTTCTTCGATCATGGCATAGCTAAACCTGAAACCAAGGTGCTTTCTTAATTTATTGTGTGGCGAATTAATTTATTGGGGTTATTCACTAGTGGGCACTGGTTATTTGCTCTGATTATGAATAGGTGCTACTGTTCATAGAGGGATATTTACATTTTTATTGATGGTTGCCGAGACTATTATAAAATTTGATAAATTTTTCTATCAACGGTGTCTTTGGCACCACTGGATTGGGAATTTAAAAGTGGAATCAAGAAAACTAAAATAGTTTAATCTAGTAAAATTTTGATATTCTAATCTGTATTTTCTAGCCTTTCAAAAAGGATGTTTTGGATGATTAGAATTTTTCCATTTTATCTGAACTTTTCACAGCACTTTTAATGATTTTGTGAAGCTTCTCGTTTTTTTTTTTAAATTGATGCAGTTGTATATTTTTACAGGAGATATCAAGCTTGAGTGTGGAGCCATGTGAAGGTGAAATCCTTGTAGTTACTACTTTTGAGATTCAGAGATCAGAGGTATAACTTATAAGATACTTGTCGGAAGAAAAATCTAAATTTTTGAGACTGAGAAACTGTTATTAACTTGTTTTCTTGCTTGGCAAAGTTAGATACCAGCCTTTATTGAAAGGAAGCACGAGTTCCAGCTTTTAGCAGTGAGTGATGGCTTACTTATTTCTTAGTTTACATAACGTTTAACTAAATTTTACATATATTTGTGCATATATGTAGTAATGTGAGTATTTGTTGTCATGTTTAGGTGATACCAGAAACATTTAATGGGTTGTTTTATACGACTCCTGCGGTGAGTAAGATTAGACTATTTTGTGGTTATGTGTGATATAATTGACTCTTAAATGAAAAATGATTGTATCTGGTATTGATGCAGGTATTATGTGCACGTTATAGTGATGAAGAGTATTTAGAAAACAAGTGCAAAGGTAATTTTTTCACATCTTCATGAGCATTTATTTTTTTCATTTTTTCGTATGGTTATCTTGAGTTTGTGTGCAATTAAGTTTGGCCTTGTGTTTATAATATTGGAATGAGGTGAGCTGCCGGTCAGTGTGAAGTTAAGACTATAACCGAGTTTTTTTCTTGGGCACAACTTCCATTAATTCAGAAGATGGGATTATTGGGGATAGAATATCTGTTGAATGAATTACCTATATGTTATTGCATTTGTTATTTTCATGCTATCATTGAATATCTATTAAATTTTTTTGAGATATCTGGGACAGGAAGCCAAGAGATCTTCTTTCAGCGGTATGGACGATATGGCATAGACCAAATTTGGGTCGACAATATCTTACCTTGCCGAGTTTATCTCAGGCACTGGTGAGTGCTACTCAGTTACATTTATGTGAATTTGGTATCATTTGAAATTTTTGTTTCTTTGACGAGGAATTTACAACCCTCAAGAATAAGTTGTCAACAGTGCTTAGCTGCAATTATTCTCGTTCAAAGCACCCTTTGCTTACTCATAAGCTGAAAAATGTGTGGAACTACTTTTTGCAGTGTCTTGGCAGCAAAGAACCTTGGTGATCTGGCCTACGATAACTTCTTGGATCATACTTTTCTTGGGGACCGTAAAACAACCGTTCGTGAGTACTTGGCTACTACCGGTTCAGGCATAATGGAAGAGGAGCCTCCTGAACTTTTAAAGTACCGTTACGATGGTTGAGAAGAGCTAGCTCTAGAGTAGCACTATTTGTATTTGGCACAACTATAGGTTGAATGGAGAATGAATTGAGCAGAAATGTCCGTATAATGTAATTGTTGGTTTGATGCTCTTTTACAGCAAGTATATTATAATGACATTATGAATTAACGTTCAATTACTCGCGTATTGAAATTTCCGATAATAATCTAAGGTTTCATGATTATCTGAAATATAACAAATTGTATACTCGACTGTTTGGGTATAGTAAGACACGATTCGTTATATATAATCAAAATATGCCGTTCACAATCGGTACATGAAATTTGACGCTTTATGTTGATAAGATTGCATTATTCTTATTAAGATTTGTCTAGATCTGGGAATAAGAACAATAATGTGTTCTTTGAAGCACATTGAATTAGACCACGTGGATGACTCATTTGTGATCGCTCGAAATGAGACACTATTCGATTATCGAACAAGTCACCTAAATTTTGAGCAAGTAATGTACCTTTAATTGCTAGTTCAAGTTTTTTGAGGTGCTAATGAGTGAAGTCTTAGATAGAAGATTGATCTCGGTACTTAGGGAATTTGAGCGAAGTGGTTAGAGATCATATACATGCAATAGTGGAATCCGTTAATCATCATTATGAGACGATTGTCACTCTAAGATATTTTCTAAAGGGAATTGAACCTGAGCTTAGTAGTTTGACGATGAGATCGTTGGACTTGGTGTTGTAATGTGATCACAACAGATTTGTCTTATGAAAATAGGACTTAGAGGGTAATACATATTGAAGGGCAAAAATGGTCATTTTGTCGACTTCAACATATTAACGGTCAAATGGGGTTGACTTGTGGAATGGTAGTCGGAGGATATTGTTATCGAATTATAATTGGCTTCCATAACTTTCACTTGACTCAAGAGTGCAATTTTGGGGTTTTGGTAAAGTAAGCCGAGATTAATATATGTATCTCAATTGGTCAAGAGTTGACCCAATTAGAAGCATCTATTGGAGCTTGAGTCTTGTGAGTCCGATTAGATCACTCTTTTGGTTCTAATAAATGTGTGTGACTTAATTGGTCTACTACAATAAAGTCCAAGAAAAATTGTGCAAATAAAAAACTCTAGTTGTGGTTTATAAGTATGTTATTTAGGGCACATTTTTCGATGATTTTAGTATTTGCCAATTTTATTCTCCTAAAAGTGAGAGAAACATCTAAGGAGTACAAAGAAGAAGACCTAAAGGAGGAAGCACTTGATTAGATCAATAAAAGCTCCTTCAAGGTTATTATTTCTTCCTTATGTGTGAACATTTAAATAAAACTCCAATGAACTCGAAGTGTTTTCTAAGATCCGCCCTGCATTTGGGTTTAATCTTCACAAGAAAATCGATTTCCTATTTTGACGATTAGATACCCATTTCCAAGAGTAACTACATTGATCCTAGACAGGCCAAGTATGACTTGGATCTCGTGATTAGGTTGCAATGGTTTGGAATTTCCGGTAGCAAAACTCTTGTACTAACAGTCATAGCTTTGCTGCTGATAAAAGCTTGCATTCTTAGCACGTACTCCAAAATTCATTATATATAAGTTCGTCCTTTTCACTGCAATAGTGTAAAATTATGGAAGAAGTAAAAGAACGTCTTAAATTCATTTTTATGATGGCCCGACATCTCTAAAATTATTCTATGAGATTTTACATTTTTCTCTTCTTCGAACTCCATGAGTGCACCGGCCCATGTTGGCCGTGGGCCTCGAGCCTGAGAAGGCTCAGTAAAGCACAACTTATATAAATGGAAGAAAAAGAAAATTGATTCCAAAAATAAGCATTCGATTTTCCAAATTATTTTGCAGAATATTTGAGCATTCCCCATTTCACACTAGAATGAATCCCTTTCATTATGGAACAAATAAAGGATAATTTGTATTTGCCAATGAAGCTACCACATAACTAGAAACTAAATCGTTTTCTAGTTGTTCAATTAGCAGTTCCATCATTTTCTTGTACATAGGCATATGATGATCATTTATCATAGTCTTTGATAATCGGACCAACTTGCTCTTCTGCTGGCCTGTCCCTAGAGGATAGAAATGGTGATTATCCGAAACATCCGCTAAACGAATTGGCGTTTGACTTTCAACTGTACAGGCCAATACCTTCTCCTCTTCAGTTATTTCCGTTACAACAGTCTCTTCTTCTTCCTGGTTCTGGATATCAGCCTTGTCCTCCGGCCTTTGGAGCTCCTTCTCAAGCTCTTACCACTACTCACACTCGGCGATATCCTCAAGGGTGGATGCAGCAGCGACTTCATCCACCCGAATGAGATCTTCCTCTTCATCAGTTTCGTGTTGTCCCAATTAACTAGTTGAGAAATGAAATTCTGCCTTGTTTCCCTCCGAGTTACTGCTTATTACTTCGTTACAAGAGATTTAGATGTTCTCTCAGGAAGAAGAGAAGCCTCAGTCAAATCATCTGCTTTAAAGATTGATGAATGGGCCACAGCACGGCGACTGGGGCTCATACATTTCCATGATGATATAGAAGAGCGGGTTCTAACAACTGCTTTGGGCTACATCTTGCACTTGCTTCATCACATGCTTTAAAATGCTTTCGAATAGTCACTAAATTGTGAATAAAGCTTGACGGAGGTATCAGTTCAACGTGTTAAAGTTCAATGACCACTCGAAATATTTTAAAGTTCAGTAACTTATGAAACGTGGTGAATAAGTGATGAAGTCATCGTCTAGTTTTTCATTTCATCTTTTTCTTTACCACTTAAACGCTCCTTATACCAAACTCAATTTGATCTTCTCCTTCCTCTTCTTTCTTATCATGTCCCTTCTTCTGTTAAGAAAATTTTAAATGAAATCATTCTTCTCCCTTTGTTATTGGATTTCTTCATTAACCCTTAAAATTATGAGTATAAAATCATTCTTCTCCTTTTTACAATATTGAAAAGCAAGAAAAGAAAAAAAAAAATTGATTATCCACCTCCCCAGGAATATGATTCTGGAAACAAAAATAGCTTGAGTCATGCTACTTGAACAGGGCCACCTTGACAGACACCCTGCCAATAGCGGCTCTGTTTGAACAGGGCCGAGGTGGTCCTATTCAAGGAGAATAATCCAAATAGCTTTATTAGGAATCTATTGTATCATACATTAGTACACCACTGAATAAATTCTTTGAGAACTCACAATTCATTGATCTCATCTCTCAAAATATTAACATATGTACTAATCTCAATGTATTATTATTGCCAATGAATGTTTGGTAATTGTATTTGTCACCATTAAAACTAGACAATTCTGCATGCATTTGGATTTTCATCGCTGAAAATTGAAGTAATATTGCCATTGGGTCCAGCACGATCCTCGTCGGTACTGTATGTGTATTGATCTGCACGCCTATTGTAATATTGTGAGTATGCAGGTGGAGATGGTCTGTTGATATGTGCATATTCCGTCTCATAAGGTGATGGATTGTAGGCATTGTAACTGTGAGTCACGTACGTGGGTTGAGACTGCTCGACTCTAATTAATCCCGGTGCCCTTCCGTGTGGATTCCGTTGTCCACCATAGCCATATCTATCTAGTGCGTGGTGGTGTATCTCATGAATTTCTTCAATATCTTTTGGTTTAGAGATTTGAACTGGAGGTTGGTTTGTTGAAGTACCATTAGCAGCCTCAGAGGGTGGATTTTCTGGTAGTGGTGATTCTTTTATCGCCTCGTCTTGTGGGGCTGCTTCTGCCGTGGGCTGGCTAGTGGACTCGGGTGCTGGTGGTGCTCCTCCCTCTGCTGGTGGTGGTGCTCCACCATCTGGTGCTGGTTCTGATGGTTGAGCAGGTGGTTGATCATCAGATGGTTCTAAATGTGAACAAATGATTGCATTCTTTCTTATTTTCTTAATGGCTTTGGCTATTCTTTGAGGATCTGCCCACCCAATTATTGTTATCTTTTGCTGAGGAAAATCAATGTAGAGATCATATATACCTGAGAGATATATATGTTTTGCATGAATAGGGATTAAATAATAATGATAAAAAAGGCACAAAATTGGCATTGTCGATTGAAATTAATTGACTTACCATTGATGCCATTCAAGGCCTTCTTTATCTTCTGCACGCAGCCATTGCAGTCCATCCGAACCTGTATCTCGGTGACTCGAGGTTTCTGCAGTTTGTAAAATTTTAAAACAACTCAATTAAGAATGTGTTCGAAATATGGAAAAAAAAAAAAAAACTGATTTATGAAAATGATTTTTGTAAATTAATTTGTACCTATATTCGACATGGGTTTTAAGACGTACCTCCATTTCTGGAAGAGATATGGAGATTGGAGAATGATGCTGCCAGAACAAATTAAAGTTCTTTGCGGGATGGATGAGTGGTGAGCGTTAAATGAAGAATCAATATATCACATTCATTTGTACTGGGAGAAGGAATAATTAAAAGTAATTTTAAGTCGTGGGACTTGCAAAGAATTTGCTTTTGAGCGGGTACCTTTGCACATCTAAAAGTTTAAGATGTTTCGTGCAAGTCAAATTGATTTTCATCAAATGATCAACATGCGTTGGATGCTGGTAAGAGTACTTGAACTCAATAACAATACTCCATTTAAAAATTTGAACCGTTAAGTCGAATTAGCTGATGTTTTGAAGTCAGTGTCGTGTCGTGAGTGCACTCCCTAGTACGTCCCCAAGTTTGAGGAGAATATTTTGCTTTAACTTGGATGGTTATCTGTAACTGGCTTTGTTTGGATATCCAAAGCCGACAATGGAAAAGAAATGAAAAATAGTGAGAGCAGAAGATTGGGATTCATCCGCAGAAGTCAACAAAATGAAAGTAGCTTTATAATTCCACTAATTGGGAATCTCTTGTTACAAGACAAGAAAGAGATCATTATTTTAAAATAATGAGATGTAATTTCACAAATTACAATAATAAATCAAATTATGCATAAACATGAGGATTCTCCAAGAGGTATGCTTCAACAACTTTGTATATGCCCATGGCACTGTCTTTGCCAGCCTTGATTTCATCTTCCTTGACCTCCAAATTTCCAATGGTATGGTATTCACTAGCCATCTTACAAATGCACCCACCATTGCTGCCTTCCTCGAACTTGATTTCGTAAGCTATAAACTCAAGCTTGTCACCCAATGCGTCGCCCTCCATCATCGTGTACTTGCACACAAAATTATCCTTGTCTAGCTCATCTATCCGATTTTTCATAAACTTAAAATAACTTGCTGCTAAAAAAATAAAAAAAAAATAAAAAAAAATATTAATAATATAATAAAAAAAAACTGGGCATGCTAAAATCAGGTGAATATGATTGTGTAAGATGATACGACTTTTAGATGAGGCATTTCAGCATGGTAAACCGTCAAGTCTCACTAGCCACCCATTTATGAAATGTGTGCATATGCCATGCTTTTAATAGAATACAAACTCGATACGTAACACACGTATATTGCTTACATTCGGTGAAGTTAATTTGCTCAATGCTTCCTGTTCCTCCATCTCCTTGTAATGTATCAACACTTCTGATGGATTGGGGTAAGAGTTTTGGTAATAGTGTGTTGGAGTCCAAGATCAAAGCCTTGAATAGGCGTGGTGCGGACACGGGGCTGCCAAATTCTTGATAGATTCTCGTGACGCCCATGATAAACCGTGCGATTTTAGCTAAGATAGGTTTTTGATAAAATTCCATGTGTATATATAGAGTTAGTTGGAAAATGTATTTCTTGGCCTATGACTTTTGGAAATTTCGTTCGAACTTCTTACATCTTTTCAACATGGGCGGCCTTAATTTGGAGACTTGATGAATACTAGTTCATAAATTTAGTCAAATATGGCACTTACATATGAGATGCAGCTCTCTCTCTTGGAATTTACAAAACTCCTCAAAATCATTTTCCATCATGATCGACACATTAAGAGCGGGTTTGACAATCATTATCGTAGAAAAAATAGTTTTGAATAGTGATTTTTAGAAAAATGTCTGATTAAAAGTAGAAATTTTTTTGGTATATGTGTAAAATATTTTATTATGTAAATGTGTTGTCGAAAATAATCATGTACTAAATTATAAAATAAAGTAATAAATGTCAAACCATTACTAACTATTTTCCTCCCAACTCCATTTAACATTTCTAGCCGAATGTTTTTTCTGTTCAATACATAGATCACATAAAAAAGAAAAGTATTTGGATGCAATCTAAACCTTGGAAAAGTTTAATCATCTTTATGTCTGTCGCTAAAATTTACGTCTTTAGCAGGATTAGACGAATCAAACCTTGTCAACGAGATTCATAACAATCTATATAGAACTGATAAATCAATTATTTGAATCAAAGACATCAAATTTAGCTTATACAACCGTAGATATTAATTTCAACGTCAAGGCGAAGTAAAAAAAAAAAAAAACAGGACAATAATGTTCAAGTATATGCACGAGGGTGTGCCAAAAGATAGGCTTCCACAACTTCATACATGCCAATAGCCCTATCTTTCCCAAATTCAATATCTTCCTCTTTGATATCCACATTCTCTTTTGTATGATATTCACTTGAAATCTTACACACACATCCACCATACCCATATGGTTCAAACTTCACATCATAAGAGATTTTTTCCAGCTTGTCCATAAGTGCATCCCCTTCAATCATAGTGAATTTACACGACCACTTTTCCTTGTCAAGGTCATCAATTATATGCTTCACATATCTAAAAGGACTAGCTGCAATTAAAAACACACAAATCTGATCCATTAACGTAAAGTTTGGTAGGGTAGGCCGGATACTGCATAGAGAGATTTAATTTCTTTATGTAGATCAGATGATTTGACTAACCTTCAGTAAAGTTCATCTGTTTGATGCTTCCGGCGTCTCCGTTTCCTTGAAGATATTCAATACTCTTGATTGATGAGAACATGAGCTGGGGACAGAGATTGTGTGAATCAAGAATCAAGGCCTTGAACATCCTATCTGGGGTGACTTTTGTTTTGAAAGATTGAGAAACCTTAACAACACCCATATTAATTTCCTAGGACTTACACAGCAAAGATGAAGGAATTAAGGGCTTCAAATGGAGATCTTTGAGAGAGACTGAGGTGAAGTTGAACTTTAAATGTGAGTATCACAAAAGTCTAGCATTCAATAGGAGTCTTATCTTTTTTATTTTTGACTTTTCAACACGCTTGAGGGGGATTGGAAGTGACTTGCTTTTTGTTTATACAGAGTTGCTTTCCCATTTTAACCAACTTGGCATTTACTTTCATATATTACCTTTGATTTCACTGTCTATATCCTCTTACTTCAGCCAGAGACGCAGATTGTCTCTAAACTGAAATTTCGGACACAAACTTTTCATATGCTAGCATTTTAGTTCCGTCATAGTGCATTTCGTTCACAACTCAATTGTCTACTAAATTTTTGGTATTCTATACAGATCAACAAGTCCAATTTCTTTGTATTCTGTGTGAATTGTCGAGTTTATATGCACATTTCCGGCAATTATGATTTTTGATATTTTGATGGGAAAATATTTTTCATTATTATTATTTTTGGCAATTGGAAGAAATTCTAGACATAATGGTAAATAAAATTTTACTTTTATTGACAATTTTTCATACAAAACAAAGCCAAACGAATGATATTCGGTATGATTATATTTTTTTTTCAGATTTTTTTATTTTTTATTTTTGATAATTGGAATAAATTCTAGATCTAATAATATAAAACATTATCACTTTAATGGACAATTTTCATAAAAAACAAAGTCAAATGGACAACAAACTTTCAACATTTTCATGAAAAATTATACCAATCAAACACAATTAATTACAATTTACAGTAAAATAATTTCTAAAAAAAATCTTTTCCTTGTAAAATATTTTCTTTCCACCTATTTTCCACCCTTCAATCAAACGGACCCTTACTTGCATGAGCTGAAGGTTGAGCTGAATAAAGTCAAATAGAGTTTTTCAACTGGGATTCCACGCCGGATTCTTCATTTCCCCATCTTCTCCATCTCCCCATCTGGGTCATTACAAAACATGGCATGAAAACAATTTTCTCGTATGTTCAACTCACAGGAAATAGGAGTTGTATCTTAAAGTACCTGATTCTGAAAGTAGCTGATTGAATGTGTAGGATTAGTAAAATATTTGGCTATGTGCGCTTGCTTCAATATTCCGAGGGCATTAATATTAAGCTAATTCCTGTGATCCAAAGAATGTAAAATTCAGTTTGTCCGATTTTATCGAGTCATAACGAGGCTAACTTCATGAAAGAGGAAATGTAGCTGTGAACTTGTTCCGAAATATATGACATTTTTAAAGTGGTTGTATCTTAAATATATGTTCAACTGACATCTATGATTTTTCTTATGTGACATCACTTGTTCCTATTATAACGACAAATGATTTTCTGACTTCACAAGGCATGTACATATTTCAATACCAACTCATAAAATTTACAACTATTCCACTCTTAATAATTTCAATTCACATGTCAGGTAACGAGAACCCACCCAACGATCCACATTCACATGGTGGCTCCATTTAAATTGCATGGAAGGTTCGAAATGTATGTAGGTTGATTTTCCTATGCCTACCTTTTATCAATAATTACTTTTAAATGTAAGTAGTATTTGTTACCCCAAACAATGATAAGTGACTTTTTGCTGCGAAAAAAAAGAAGACCCGAATCGAGCTGCATGTGCCTTGTTTTTAATTAATCATCAACATTTAAAACTACTTTATTCAAATGAAAGTGGCCCTTTCCTACCAGTAAAGTTGGGTTTGTGCACCGTGGCCTGACATTCTTTAAGAATGCAATCAATTCGACAACAAAAAAATAAGTAGCTTTTTACTACGTATAAAGAAATCAACTTATATATACCAAGTGTCCTGTTTTTAATACTTAATTGTACAAGTTGATGATGTTTTGTTTGATAGTGCTTGTAAAATGTGAAGTTGAGAATCATGTGAATAAAAAATAGCATTGAAGAGCTTTTAGTGGATTGCTGTTATAATTTTCATAGTGTGATGATGCCTTTTATATAGTCCTATGAGAAGCTAAATCATTTTCTACCTTCTCATTTGTGGTTGATTTTCTGTTGTTCTATCTATGCAGTTCGGGGATGAAATGTCCACACAATATTAACCACTTTATGAAGATTCAGATGACTGAAGCTACTGTTACGTGCAAAGTATAATGCCATTTAATGTTGAAGTGCACCAAATTGAATTCCTAGTTTCACGTCTCCAGTGCATAATCGTGTTTTGAACAGAGGGCAAGGCAGCATCAAGGATCCAGCAAAAGTATTATTAATATGAAACCGTAACATGAAATTGTAATATGAACTGAGAATTAGTTTGTTGACATTGTTAAAGGATCCAGCATCAGGGGAATGAAGTTTTAACACTTATGTTTAGTTGCCTACAAATGTTGGATGTTCATATTATACTTCCAAAACATAGCTACAACATCATTCACCGAACTGCTCATATTATAATGTCATGAACTTCCAAGGTACATGAAGTAAAAAAAAAATTTTTACTTCAACCAAAGTGTACCAATTGATTAATCGACGAAATTCATAATTACAACATGATGCTAGTTAACACAACATGACTACACCGTAAACTACTAATCAAGGCGTGTCTATTCCCTTCGGCAGGTAATTTTTTTCGACGGACCATCACATTCACAATCACAGAGATCAAGAGATCCTCTTCGCTATTTAGCCGAACATGCGATTGGAACATTTGCATCTATGGCAAACTCCGGAGTTCTTTCCTCACATTCTGTGTTCCTGAATCAACCCAATTTACATACTCGGTGTAGCTACTGTCAAACTGAAAGCATAGAAACTGCAGCATCTATGTGACATATTCAAGGAACAAAGCCATGGAAACATCATCATCTTGGTCACCATTCAAATTCACAGAAATTAAATAACAAAATCGGCCTAGGCATGACTTTTCTCAGCAAAACACGTAGCAAATAATGTGAAATTGGTGTTCTGAAATCAGAACAGAACATATTGAAGAAAAGACATATTTTGACATTCAATCACATCTTTCTATATATAAAAAGTGTGTATTTAACGGAATTTGTTGGTTTAACGGAAAAACTAACGGAATTTCTTGATTTAACGGAAAAACTAACGGAATTTTTTTAATTTAAAAATTTTTTAACTCCATAATTGGGTTTCAAAATTTACAATTCTAAAGCCCATGTAGAAGTGTTGGATGTCATGCTCATTTTATAGATACACTTCTCTCCAAAGGTTTCATAAACTTCCAATGTGGGATTGTGCATTTTATATATGCTCTTAACTCCAATAATTTTATAAATTTCCAATGTGGGATAGTGACAAAAAAAATGTTAAAATACTCATCAAAATCATTTTAAAATGTATGTCTAATTGACTAATTTGATTTTGAATTACAACTAATTAAATTGTAATATTCACTTTCATTCTTTCATTTATTTAATTTTCAAATTTAATTTAAATTGCACTTGATTATTAATATATTAATGTTAGATATTATTTTCTATAAGTTTAAAATATTTTAATTTAACAAAGTAAACTATTTTAACATATTTATTTTTAATTTTTAGTGTTGGGACTAATTGTAAGATATATAATAAATCTAATTAGTAAAGATAGATTTACTTTAAATTATTTTTATGTATTTATTGCATTCGGTTCGACCGCAGTTGAATTTCCACAAACTTCATGTCAGAATCATTCTCGATTGTGAATCAAAATCCTTCATCTCCATTTTCAGATATCAGAATTATCAAATCCGCAAATTTTTCGTATAAATCCTATGATTAATGCTCATGTTTAGTTCCTTAATTAATAAAAAAAAATTAAAATTCTCCTAACACTATTTGACAATATTATTGTATTATATTAAATGTTTAGTAAGTATTATTTTTAAATATTAGATGATTTTATGATATAGTAAAAAATCTATTTTTTCTTATAATATAGAAAAAAACTATTTTTTAAAATAAAAATATATTTAATGTCTTAAAAATAATTAAAATAATATTAAAAATACGAAACGTATTATGACGCTTATCCTTCGTATTGACACGCCAAACTTGTGATTCTTGATTCTCAACATCGACATCTCGCAACGCATTACGCCTTTTAGAACATTATTAATAAATGAATGGAAAATGCAAAAAATTTTGTACTACTACATTTTAGTCACTAGGAAAAAATGAAACTAAAAAAAATGGATGTAGATATTATTAATTTAAAAATGCTAATAGTTTATTTGGTAATGTACATTGAACTCAATGAAGAAAAAATATTTATTTATTTAGTTTTGTATTATAATATTATCTATTATTTTATTATGTATAAAAAGTTCATGATTAAATACAAAATTTAATATAATATAATAGTACGAAACACAAACTTATACATTTTAATTTAGAATTTAACACTATTCAAATTAAAATTAATACATCACAATGTGTAATTATTTATCAATTATATAAATATTACATCATTAATTATTTAATGAACCAAAAAAATTATATATAACTAAGCAAACGTGCATTGCACGTTGCTTAAACCTAGTATCCATTGGTGTGTGTACTGAAATCACATAAATCTCAACTTACTAACAGCAAATAACATCACTTTGTCAATCAGCTATGCCATCAATCGGCAAGTCACAGAAATGTAATACCAAAAATTCGAAAAACAAGGTGCAATTTAACCGCAAATGACCAATCCACACAATCAGACCTACGAAGTTACCAGTAATAGAACGGTTCCGAGATGATGTCGATCGATTTTGTAGTAGAATGAGACCGTCTCTGATACGGCGTTCGGTTTGAAAAAGGTGCGGAGCTTTGCCAAACCAAGGTGCTGGAGTTGTATGGTTGCCGAAGGTTGGGATGACGCCGGAGGTGCTGGAGTTCACCGGCTGCCGAAGGGTCGTGATTTTGGGAGGAAGGGTTTCTTTCATTCGATTTGGGGGGAAATGATGGAGAAATGTGGAGAGAGAGCAGGGAGGTGGGTTTTCTAATTTTCAAAAAAAAAAAAAAAAAAAAAAATTCAAGCCACAGTGACTTTGTAATGTAGCTTTGTGAAGCTACTTTGTATGAGTAGCACAACCGATGTAGAGAATTGGCGGTTTATAATTAACCGACTAGACTGTTATGGGTTATATGATAAAACCCACCACAACATTTATTTGCTTCTTGTGAATGATCATATAAAGGTCCAGCCTGAGATCGAGTAATGGAGACATGCTGTACTTATAAGTAATGCCTGATCCCACACAAGAAATATGCCTTCAACTACAAAGACTCGCAAAAACTCAACTTCAATTTAGCCATGCCTTTTCAACTATGCACACATTCTATCAAGGAGGAGTTTGACGAAGTTTCTGATAAAAGTTAATGGAATATGTGATTGAAAAATTGATAAAAGTTGTGTATTTCTTAAAATATATGGTTGAGATTAATTGTTGACTTTGAAATCAAGTTTTTAGTAACTTTTTAAGCTATCCCAAACAAACACTAAAAGGAAAAGGGGAAAGGAGAATGGGTTGGGTTGTGTGGGTGGATTTTTCGAACTTTTACTTTCTTTTTTACGTTAGCAAAACTCTCTAATTGTACACTTCAATCTACATGAGACCTGCTTCACTGGTCTAAAAGTTAGTTGAAACGAGCAAATGAGAGAGAAGTTCTAGTAAAAAAGAAATTAAATTTTCTCATGGCAAAAAGAAAATCAGAAGAACCTCAAAATAATAGCATCTCGAATGCTTTCGTGAATTGATATATAAGCGGCATTAAAATGAAAGGCTTCTAGTTTACGTGGCATTGATATATATTTAATATATATATATATATATATATATATATATATATATATATATATATATATTTAGGGGTGGACATAGGCTGAGTTGGATCGATTTTTGTTTCAACTCAAACACAACTCAACACGATCGGTTTGATCAAAATTTAATCTAACACAACCCGTGTAAAAGTTGAAACCCAACCAAATCCAACCCAATCAAGTATCGGTCGGATAGAGTCGGGTCGGTTTGAGACGACTTGTCAACAAAAATTAAAGTCATTCAGTTTTCTATTATATTAAATTCGGATAGACAAGATTACATAGTAAGTAAATAAATAAAATTATCTATTATCTTATTGAATCATCATTAAGTGAGCTTAAAAGAACAAATTGCATTTAACATAACATATAAAACTTATACTACATTTATTGTGGGAATGACAATAAACTCGTCCTCTAAAATACACAAAGGTAATTACAGTTACACTATCCACTCATACTTTTTAGACATTTTTTTAAAGTAGACGAGTCGGGTTGCGTGAGTTTATTCAATTTTCATGTGTTAACCCATAATCCAACCCAACTCAACCGGCCTACACATCCAACCCACCCAACCCGTGTAAAAACAATAAAAAAAAAAAACCGACCCAAACCGGTTGGGTTGATTCCATTTTGGCAGATTCGATCGGATTTTGCCCACCCCTATATATTTTCAAGTTCAAAATTTATCTTTAATAGATTCATACTATAACTCAAAAGGATTGCTTACATGTATTTTATAAACTATAAATCAATTAAAGAAAATCGAGAGGAAGAGAGAATAGTTAATTGTGCGTGTGAAAATCAAGAAGAGAGGGAGCTAGCTTTGGTGACTCACTTCATCTAGTAGAACTCCTACATTTAAACAAACATCTTGACAATGTCTATTTTTCCTTGCAACATTAGCTAAGTCGTATTGCATTGGGGATGGACTTTTTAAAACATTGTCTACTTTCGCTTATGTGAAAATTACATAAAATCAGATTTTTTAAGTTACCATTTCAAAATTCAGATTTGAAGTGTGTTTATACAAAAATTAGATGATAATTCAATATAAATAAGAGGAAATTACACCAAATGTCATTTTGCCATCATGTAATTACCAAAATGTCACCTTTTTAAACTAGTTGCAAAAATGTCAAAATTGGACATTTTTACCCATCTGCATAATTTAAATACCTAACATGTCTTGCATTGATTGTGATTTGACTACATATAGAAATTGTACAATTTGTCATAATCAAAGTATCACTTAAACCCCAAACCACCTATACCCTAAACCGTCAAAATAAGGAAAAAAAAAAAGGGAGAAATCATTTTAGAAGAAAATGAAGTGAAATTATGTGTTAAAAATCAGTTTCTTCTCCTCTATTTTTTTTTCAGAATAACCCAGTTTATGTTATTTTTTTCTTGAATCCGGTACTTCATAACCGGTATGTGAAAATGATTTTTTGTTGTTTCCAAACTCCTCTTCGATCCAATAATTTCAACAAATTGGTTGTCGAGGAAAAGAAGTGGAAAGAATTAAAAGCTGGACTAAGTGCAAAATCTGAAAAGAGAGTGGATGATCCACCATTGGCTACAGATGTGGAAATGGAAGAGTTGAAGATGGAGGTCAAGGAAAGGAAATTGATATTAAAGATGAGGAGAAAAAATGACCTTGAGGTATCCTTCAATTTTGGATTAATATTATTAATCACAAGTGGATATTTTAGAATTTTATTCTGTATGATTACTTTTTGCGTATAATGGCTCTATGAAATCAATTTCTTGGCTTGTCTTCTACAAATTAGATTGGCGAGATTATTGTGATTGATTTCTTCACAAAATTTCCATTTGTTTGAAAGTGTTTAGATTGGTATTTAAAAAAAAATGGGAGTGGGAGTGGGAGTGGGAGTGGGAGTGGGAGGGGGAGGGGGGTCCTGAAATTTTGTGATACACATTTTTGCATTTACATTTGGGTTTGTTGTGAAGTAATGACTTTTGGTAATTTTGTGTAATTTTTTGAATATTTGGCTCTCTCTATATCGATTTTTACATCTGGTTTATGTTTTTTTTTTAAAATTTTGAATCTTAATTGTTCTATTGCTTCAAGAGATCTTAAATTTTAAATTGGGGTTTTTAATGTAAATTCATCTGTTTGTGAACCTTCTACCATCTTGATATGTGTCACCACTTCTTGTGCTAATTTACATCATAAATTATCTACAAATGGGTGACTTGTGAACATGTGTTATGTCGTCCCCGACAGTTAGCTGCGTTCGACGGGTAAAATGGGGATAGGCGAACTACCGTTCTCGACAGTTAGCCTCAGAATTCTCGACAGTTGAGTAAATTTGGTACAAGTCAACTGTCGATCTCGATAGTTAGACGCAGTAATTCTCAGCAGATGGCTGCCTTATGAAATAATGTGAAGCCCATGTTCCATTTATTGTTAAATCTTCGTCACGTATCCTTTTACATATTGTTCATGTTGCATTGGGTAGCAGTTTCACGTCGTTATATGGTTCACCTACATATATTGATTGCTATTTGTTTGCATCCGTGTGTATTGGCTTCGACATTGATGACGGGTGATTAGTTGACCTTTTTTCGCCTTCTTATTCATTGCAGAGTCCATGGAGCTCGAATTCTTGGTTTTGGAAGACGCAAGGTTGCATGCACGCATATCCAGCGAAGTAACCTCAAGTACGTGCAAAGGGTGTTAGAGCACTTTGATGAACGACAGCGCCACGACTTCCGCGAGTCGTCACTTGACTTCAATTTTCTGGTTTTGTGAACGTTTCATTTCATTTCATTTTTCATGAATCTATCGTGGAAGGTTGTTTTATAATGTTGATCCTGGTTAATAGCACATTAAATATTGTGTTTAAGTAAATTTAAAAGTTTTGTAATTTTATGAATTGTTTTAAACATTTCGTCGCATATGGAAAACAGTGCATTATCTATATATATTGATGTACAATGGGTAATTTGTGTTGCATCGATTACTTTATGGTCCACTTAGGTAACTATAGAAATGTTCGAATTGTGAGTCGTAAAGGATAGGGCAACCCGTAATTACGGCAATGACAATTCAATCGTATATTACGAAAATAATGACATCGAGAAGAATAACTTATTAATTATGTAGTAATAAATTTCGTATCTACAACTTATCACAGGTGACAAATGCAATGGTAATTAATTATGGAGTATATTGTAATTATAAATTTCAGTACACTTCAATTACTGGTAATATCACGCCAATTGTCTGCACATTTAACAATACCAAGTTTTTCCTTCAACCGTAAAGCAAGTCTGGCTACCGTAATATTTGTCGGCACTAAAATGGAAGTGGTTTTGTCCCATCTTCACTTCCATTCGTTGTCCACATTTGCGAAATTTCCCCTGTAAGAGACGATGAATCTCAAATCATCACTCATACCTGAATGGTTGGGATTGCAACTGTAAGAAGTCGGACGTTGAATACCATCAAATGTGGAAAATAGCTAATCAAGGTTTTCAACAGTTCTCAAGTGTCAAAATCGACAGTTGAATTGTATATCCCGACGTTTGTAAACTGTCGAATTCGACAGTTTAACTGTCGGGACCCGACGATTTGAAACACTATATTCGACCATTTCAGTACGAACTGTCGGGTTGGTTTCAAAACAGTTATTTCAGAAATTTTTAGGACATTATTGTAGAACATTAATGGTGATATTCAATTCTTATTCAATATGATAATGTATTTTAAAAAAAGTAAGTCAATGCTTCATTAAATATGGAATCGATCACATTTAATGAACGATTCCAAATATCTTTACCGTCAAAAAAATTTTAAAAACCAAAGAAATCAATGAGTAATAGTTTCAAAAATTGAAATATTATCATTATGTTATATTTAACATTTACGAAATAATGAGCTAAGAAATGAAAATATAAACAATTGTAATAGCTAACCTCTCGAAATAGATGATCAATTAAATACTCATATGTTCTTGATGAATGAATGAAGAAGATGAAGTTCTTGGAAGAAATATGTGTTAATAGATGATAATTTAGGGCTTAGAGTTTGTTTATGTTAGATTTTAAATTTCTTTTATTTCTTTTTTGGAAGAAAATATATTTTATTCAATATAATATACATATATACAATGAATAAAATAATAAAAATTTAATAATCAAATCAAACCATTAATGACATTCTAATTAAGCATTAATTGCTCTTACAAAGGTCAATTGTGACCACAAGGAAAATTTGGACCTTTCACAACAAAAAAAAATGACATTTTTGAACAAATTTAGTGCACATCCAAATTTTTTGTGAATTTTCAAATTTAGTGACATTTATGAAAACCTCCCTATAAATAATAATATTATACAATTAAATTAATTTATATAGCAACCATTTATCCATCCACCCCACCTCACTCCTCCAAACCTTAAATTTTTCCCCATTTTCTCCATATCTACTTCTCTCTCTATCTCTAACGGCCATCTCTCTCCCTTTCCTCTATCTCCTCCTCTATTCTCTCTAACAGAGCTCATTGACAATGAGCGCTACGCAACCTCTATGTGCGACGCTTTTCTCCCTCTCACTACCGTCACGTTGTGCCACACCAAGTGGTGCCGTATGAAGCAACACAGTAGGGCGCGATGGAGGTATGCGGTGACCTGTACATCACGGCGACTTTGCTTGGTCCGTAGTAGCGTATCGCCGTTGTGCACATTGCAAATCCATTCTTTAAAAAAAAAAATTTAGTGGTGTGGTGGTGGTAATGGTGTGTTGGTTTTGCGAT
Source organism: Fraxinus excelsior (assembly GCA_019097785.1). Taxonomy (NCBI): domain Eukaryota; kingdom Viridiplantae; phylum Streptophyta; class Magnoliopsida; order Lamiales; family Oleaceae; genus Fraxinus; species Fraxinus excelsior. The sequence continues at coordinate 371,134 of CM032638.1, read as the reverse complement.
TGTGGTGATGGTGGAGGTGTATAATGCGGTTTGTGGTGGTTTGGTGCGGTGTAGTAGTGGTTGGGTTAGGTGTGTTGTGTGCGGTGGGTAGGTTCGATGGTTAGGTGCGGTTGTATGGTTAGGGTGTTGTGTGGTTGGGTTAGGTGTGATGGTGTACGGTGAGGTGGTGATTGCGGTGCGGAGGTGGTGATTGCGGTGCGGAGGTGGTGATTGCGGTGGTGTTGACCTATGGTTGGGTATAGTGCTGTGTGCGGTGGTGTTGGCTCCGGTGGGTGTGTAGTGTGAAGTGGTGTTGAGCAGTTGTGGTGAGTTGATAGGGGTGGCTCTGGCGGTGGTGTTTGACGGCAGTGCTATGTGCGATGCGTTGGTTAGATGACAGTCAATGGTGATAGTTACAAATTATTTGATTGATTGTAACAAATAAATTGATTAATTTGTGACCAATAAATAATATGTAATCAATTATTTGAGATTGTGACCAATAAATTAAATATTTTTTGTTCTAAAATAAAATGTTTGACCATTAAATAATATGTGGCCTAAAAATATAAGTCGTGGTTTATAAAATTTGTTATTTGTGACTGATAAATAAATTGTTACTTATATATATATATATAATTTTTTTTTTTTGGTTTGTAAATTATGAGAAGATTGTGACCTATAAAAATTTTAATTTGTGATCTATAAAATTTTTGATTCGTGACCCAGAAGTAATTTGTGATTAATTAATTCGATAATTTGAGACCAAATAGAATAAAATTGTGACCTTAATATATTTCATTAATAAAATATATTTTTAATTAATTATATCATAAATAAAATATAATTAATATCTGATTTTTAAAATTTAAAACTTAGTTTCTTAATTTTAAAATGGTTCATACATAATCTATTACATATGAAAGTTTCCCTTCGCTTATATGACGATTTTTTTAAGTAGTTCATGGTAGCACCCGAGACGTTCAGTTTTAGTTTGAGCATCAAAAAGTCGGGCTAAAGTGATTTTAAATTATTTTTAAATAACAAGACTAACCGGGTGGGGTGGTGCCCCTGCTCCAACACCGTCCCCCCACCCAGTTGGGACGACTCGGGTATTTTGGGTCAGATAGCTCAAGCTGATCCGAAAGCCCATGAATCTTGAGTGGACCTAAGGCCCAACTTTTGCACTCCAACTACAAAAATTAAGTAATTCAAGTTGACTGTTCCACTTAAAAAGTGGACTAAAATTTTTATGGATGTAAATTGAAAAAGTTTTCAATTGGTGGAATGATTAGTCGCGACTTCAATAGCTAAAAGTTGCATATCAAAGAATCACATTCTTTTGATATGGATATTACTATTCCAAAGGTGCATGATAAAAAGTCATAATATAGGATGCAATTTACATCATTAAATATGAAAAATGCACCATCTAATGGTTAAAATGAATTTGTGCCAACAAAAATTAAGTAATTTAAGTTGTTTGGCTCCACTAAAAAGTGGACTAATTTTTTTATGAAAATGTCTTCAATTGGTAGGATGACTAGTCGAAACTCTTCAATTGCAAAAAAATTGCATATCAAAGAGTCGTGTTGTCTCAATATGAGTGTGACTATCTAAAAAGTTGCTTAATGAAAAGTACCTTTTGATGTGATATAATCTACACCATTAAATATGAAAATGTTCATCCAATGGTTAAAATGAATTTTTGTCCAAAAAATACGACCGTTAGGAAGAGACACGTGAAAATATATAAGTATGACCCTCCTAATTCCATTTTATTTACTCTAAATCAATTCCATATAATTAATTTCTAATTGTTTCCTTTTCCAAATTAGGCGAGTTTCGTTTTCAATATTTGGCATTCGATATCTTCAGTTCTAAAAGTGTACAATCAAATCTTTCATTCACTGAGCAAAATTAATAATGCGTTATATTAATTTTGGAAGAAACGTTTTATTTCGAGAGACAAATGTCAATTTGATCATATTAATATGAGCACATGAGGCGAAATCTATCTTAAAGAAACTTACAATTGCATACCTCGCTTCATTTCATGTTCTTATATTTCTACATTTCAATAAGTCATGATTTGATCGTATTTTCATATGCATATCTTGGTGTAGGTAAGTCGAAATTTATACGGGCACGCAAAAAGGTTAATTGTCGATTATAAATTTAGGCCCAAAAATTCCCTGAAATGGCTTCCAGAATACCCTATTTGCTGAACAGTTTGGTCAGGAGGATCTTTTGAGCTCAATTCTCGAACAGGCCTCTTGATTTCTAACACTCGGACAATCTTCCAGTGTAAGAGTTACATATGCTATTAGCTTAGTTTACGTGGTACTTTTACATAGTTGCAGTTACGGCTGAAATTGGCCTCTCGTGATCAAAGGCTAGATATTCAGTTTTTACGTCTTCCACAACAAAAAGATCCACAGGTGGATAAGCTATGAATGAAGATGAAAGAAGAAATTCGCATGATATGCAAAGCATCCATGGAAAATCTTATTGGTTGCAGCATAATATTTGATTGTAGTATATAAAAAAAAAATAGGGTTTTAGGGGAAAGTTTTGTTAAATTTTCATGATTGTTTTTGTTAAACTTGAATGTGTTCTCTTTAACTCAAATAAGATGAAATCATTTTTTCTTGTACTTGAGAATTGTGATTGATCATGCTGTTTAAATCTCGTAAAAAGATAATGAACATCGAGACTGATTCATTTTTTACCATAAGTACGGTTATCAAGCTTCTTGACTCAAGAAACCCGATTAAATAATAATAATAATAATAAAAAACCCCCGATTAAAAAAAAAAAAAGTCTAGAACACACTGATAAAACTTCATTAACAAGAAAATAAAGTGCACCAGAAACTTCTCTAATCAGTCGTTAGTGCACCTCACCAACCAAACACAAAGCCATGTTTAGTGTCCCAATGTTTGGTAATGGTTCCACCCTCCTATTTTCTCTTTTCCTTGAGCAATAATAATCTATTTGGTAGGCACTTTTAGTTATTCCATAATGTCATGTTGATGTCGAGCAAAATAGTGATTATTCTACATGTTGGTTTCAGCAGATAATTCATAAGGAAAAACACAATAGAAAATGCCAAGAAAAATAAGAGAATTCTTTATTATTTCATTCAATTCGAAAACAGCTCACAAGTCGGGCTATATAACTAGAAAATCGTAATTATCAGAATTTTATCAAAAATAGCAATATCTCAATGGCTACACCAAAAGAAAGTACGTAATAAAAATAAATAATATCACAAAAATATGTCTCAAATCGAGTTCATAATCTATTTTAAAAAGGAAAAAGTAATTAAAATTGGGGATTCGGAAGGGAAAATTGTGAATTTTGCCCTCGAAATTGATGCGCACAGAGCGAAGCAAGGGATCACGATCTGCAAGTCGAAAAGAACTTTTCGAATTGGGGTCATGAACGCGATTCTGATAATCGTAATCAAAGTTATGGTCAAAATACCAAAACGTGTCTAAAAAACTACCCCATTAGGAAAGATCGTCGATTACTTACCATTTTTGCGATGATCTGCCAACTTATGGTAACTCAGCGCCATTAACGAACTATCGAACAACTCGGCATCATCTGACTTAGACCCTCCTATATCAGTCACCCTGGGTTGGAAAGAACTCTCCATCGAGCTCACATTATTGTCATCAAAATCCACAAAACAAGGACGTAGGTGCTTCATATTAAAGACATGATAAGTCTTCAAATGGTTGGGGAGGCGTAGTCTGTAGGCATTATCGTTGATCTTCTGTAGGACCTCGGATGGTCCAATCTTCTGCTCATTAAGCTTATTATACTCCTCAACAGAAAAACGATCACGAGTTAATACCGCCCAAACAAAATCACCAACTTCAAAAAGTACTTGACGACTGTGACTATCAACGTGAACTTTGTACTTGACATTACTCTTGTGAATAGCTAGCTTCACCTGTTCATGGATATCCCAAAGATGTTCTGCTATCTCATGTGTCTTGTGACTTAAATGTCCCATACGTGGAATAGGGGCTAAATCAAGCACTTCGGATGGATTCCGACCATAGACAATCTCAAATGGGCTCATTCATGTGGTTCTATTCTTCGACCTGTTATAGGCAAATTCTGCTTGAGGTAATGCCAAATCCCCACTACTTCGGTTTAGTTCATGCCAAACTCCTCAAAAGGTTTCCCAAGTTCCGGTTCACCACCTCGGTCTGACCATTTGTCTAAGGGTGGTAGGCGTTGTTAAAATTCAACCGCATCCCCAGCTTCTCCCATAAACTTCTCTAGAAATGACTCATGAACTTGGTGTCACAATCCAAAGTAATTGATTGAGAAACAACATGTAAATGCACAATTTCTCTGAAGTAAAGATGAGCGATACAGGTAGCATCCATTGTTTTCCAGCAAGCTATAAAATGTGTCATCTTGAAAAACCTATCAACCACAACTAAAATAGAATCCAAGGCTTGTCGGGTATGGGAGTCCTAATAAAAAATTCATACTGACATCAAACCAAGGGGCTTCAAGTATTGATAAAGTTCTGTAAAGGCCCGTATTAGTAAGAAATCCCTTGGACCGCTGACACATATAACAATGCCCTACATAATGAACCATGTCACTGCTCAATTTTTGCCAATAATAGTTAGAGGAGACCAAAGCCAATGTCTTATCTCACCCAAAATGACCCATGTTATGAATTTGACTAATAATTTGTTGTCTTAGTGAACAATCTGGAATGCACAACTATAATCCACGAAATAGATAGCCATTATGCAAAATAAAATCATGTCGTTGATTGTCAATTACCTTCCAAATTATCTTTTCGAAGAAAGGGTATGTATCATACACATTAGAAAATGCCTCAAACCTATTGTGCTAGTGTTCATGGTGGTGAGGAGTAATGTGCGATGGCTCAATGCATTTGCGTCGCAATTCAAACTCCCATCTTGGCGTCTTAGTATAAACGTGAACTCGTGCAAGTACGCCATCCACTTGACATGCCATCTAGTCAATTTGTGTTGACCATTGATGTATTTCAGGGCCTCATGTTTAGTGATAAGAATGAACTCTTTCTATATTAGGTAATGAAGCTAGTGCTTCATGACTGAACTATGGTATAAAACTCGAGATCATAGGTGGAATAATTTTTCTTTGATCTTGATATCTTCTCACTGAAAAAGGCTACTGGACACCCTTCCCAACTAAGAACATCACCAATGCTAACACCAGATGCATCACAATTTACCTCAAGCACATTTTCAAAATTTGGAAGGGCTAAAACGGGAACCTCTGTCATCCTTTGCTTAACTAACTAAAAACAGGCCTTTACCTCCTTGAACCACTAGAAACAACGTCCCTTGAGGCATTCTGCGATTGGGGCAATTAGAGTGTTGAAGTTTCTGATGAACTAACAATAGAAGGACGCCAATTCATGGAAACTTCTGACATCGTGCAAGATCTTTGACTTGGGCCGTTCCAAGATTACATCTATTTTTTATTGATCTACATGAACAACATCAGTAGACACAACAAAACCAAGAAAAGTTACAGAAGAAGTGAAGAAAGAACACTTCTTCTTATTAATGAATAGGCGCTGTCGTTAGAATATCAAAAATAGTATGTAGGCGATCAAACTATGATGCCCATGTTGGACAATAAATAAGGATGTCGTCAAAGTAGACTACTACAAACTTTCCCATGAAAGACCGTAAAATTTGATGCATAAATCTCATAAAGGTGTCGGTGCATTGGATAGTCCGAAAGGCATGATCATCCACTCATATAACACATGCTGCGTCTTAAACGTTGTCTTCCACTCATCTCAAGGCTTTATTCTAGTTTGGTGATATCCACTTTTAAGGTCAATTTTTGAGAAGACCTTAGACGGTTAGACCAGACAGTTGATCTAACATATCATCCAGGTGGGAAATTAGAAACATATACTTCACTGTAATCATGTTGATTGCTTTGCTATAAACACACATGCATCCATCCTTCTTCGGTACCAGTAGAGCAGGAACTACACATGAGCTCATACTCTCATGGATGTAGTCCATCTCCAACAACTCTACCACTTATTGCTGTGACTCTTCAGCTTCTTTCGGACTGAGGCGATACGCCGATGGATTAGGTAAACTTGACCCTGGAACAAGGTCGATCTGATGTTGAATATCACTCATAGGAAGCAACCCCGGAGGGAGATCCTCTAGCATTCTGATGTTGAATATCATTTATAGGAGGCAACCCCGGAGAGAGATCCTCTAGCATCAGGTCAAAGAACTCTGTTAGCATCTACTGTACTTCTGCCATTAATTCTGGATCCTTGTCTGCCATACTATTCCCACGAGGCAGTAGAGCATAGACTACGTCTTCACGCTCAATCTCAACTAAAAACCTGGACATAGAAAATATGTTGGTATTATAGACTACTAGGCAGGAGTGGTTTCTTCCCGACGAAGTGCCAACACAACCCCTTGATGCTAAGGGAATATGTATTTTTCGGCCCATCGTGAATAACACTGCGATCATACTATCAAGGTCGGCCTAACAATACATAACAAGCGTCCATTAACATGACATCATACCAAACATTATCTAAATATTTCGTGCTGATCCAAAAAGACACTAGGCATCCCTTTTCGATTGATACCTCACTGCCTTTACTCAATCACGACAATTTATATGGTCTGGGATGAAGATCTGTCTTCAATTACAATTTTTGAATAGCCTATTTGGACATTACATTCTCACAACTACCGCTGTCAATGACCAGTTTGCAGAGGTTGTGTGAAAAATGTTGGTTCTCAACTAGTAGTCCCATGAGTCACCCTTGGGAGTCAATAGACTCTTGCACACGACTAGAGTCTCATGGCCATCTCCATACAACACATCTCCCTCTTTATGACCATCATAAGCGAGTTCTCTAACCTCAATCTCGTCTATTATATCTTCTTCAATCATGAGATTTTTACCTTTCTGACTAGCTAGTTTCCTGCAATCGATTGCTCTATGTCCCTGTTCATCGCATCTGAAACACCTAATACCTGAGCTAGAATTATCCCACGGTAGTTGTTGAGCAGGACGAGATGCTTGAGGGCGAATTGGCTGACTACCTTCGCTTCAGATCATTGGTCTTCTGTTCTGCTATTTTTCTACAGCAAGTGCACGCTAGTATGCTTCAAAAACGGTCTACAGAGAGTGAATGAGGACATTCTGTAGGGGTTGTCGTAATATCCCCAAATACTATGCCACAATTTGCTCTTCCGACTTAAATATATCATTCTGGGCTATCATTTGATAGAACTCATCCTTATAATCATCAACCGATCTCGCTCCTTAACTGAGTAAATGAAGCCGTTGAAACAATGTTTGGGTGTAGCCGAAAGGAATAAATTAACCTTTCATATTCTTCTTCATCTTCTCCCAACCAGTGATCTTAGTCTTACCCTGCTTATCTTGTGAATGCCTCAACTGCTCTCACCATGCAGATGCTCTGCCCTTGAATTTGATGGCGATCGATCTTACTTTGACACGATCTAGAACTTCTTTATATTCAAAAATACGTTCAACTTCATTCAACCAATCAACGAATCCTTCGGCCTGTAATGTACTAGAAAACTCGTGCAAATTGACTTTGAAATCGAAGTCTACATGATGATCTTCTCGACCACAATGTTCCCAAACTTGAGCATGATTGAGATATAAGTTTTTGAAGCTGGTATCATAATCACAACCCTTCAGTTCACGATCACCAAAATCCCGTGCCGATAGACGCTGAATTAACTTCGCAACTTGCCTTTATAAATCCTCAATCATCACATCCTGAACGTTACAATCACGGTGTTGGACTTCCTCATTCGGAACCTTCCCATGAGGACCATGACCACCAACCATGGTACAACTAATGAAATCTCACCCCAGGATGATGCTAACACTCTGATGCCAACTGACACCGAGCAGAATAGTGATTATTCTACAAGTTGGTTTCAACAGATAATTCACATGGAAGAATAAAAGAGAAAACACCAAGATAAACAAGAGAATTCTTTATTATTTCATTCCATTCGAAAATAGCACACAAGTTGGACTATATAGCTAGAAAATCGTAATTATCGAAATTTTACCACAATAGCAAAATTTCAATAGTCATACCAAAAAAGTATGTAATAAAAGAAATAATATCCCAAAAAATTGACTCAAATCGAGTTCGTAATCTATTTTAAAAAGGCAAACGAAATATTACTAAAAAAATAATAATAACTAAAATTAGGAATTCAAAAGGGAAAACAACGGATTTTGCCCTCGAAATTGATGCGCACCGAGCGAAGCTGAGACCACGACGTGCGCATGAGTGTGATTCTAATAATCGTAGTCAAAGTTATTGTCAAAATACCAAAACGTGTCCAAAAAACTACCCCAATTAGGAAAGATCGTCAATTACTTGCCATTTTTGTGATAATCTGCCAACTCATGGTACTGCAGCGCCATCAACGAGCTATCGAACAACTCGGTATCATCTAACTCGAATCCTCCTGCATCACATGTTATATAATTAGTGTACAAATTGAGTGATTTAGATTTATAATCTAACAAGTCAAAATCTTATTCCATTTTGTCCAAGACCATGGAATTGATATTTAGCAGGAATTGATATGAACTTTATTTACCTTCGCTTTCTACTTGGTTCCTTTGGGCTCATTGGCAAGCAAGTTAGGCATTGAGTTGTAAGACATAAATGTTAGGCAACTAGAGTTACAAGTTAGTGGACTCCATTAGCTTGTTTTTCGAGTGTAGTTGATCATTCTATTTCAAGATGATAAAAGTATTTAATGTACTTATTTGGACCGTTAAATGTGTTTAATTATAATTAATTTTGCCGACTTATGACTTAATTAGATATTAATTTTAATTTTTTAGGTAAAATTCTAGGCAAATTGAGTGAATTGGAAGAAAGAAGCACAAATAGGCGGAAAAAAGAAGAAGAAGAAATACAAAGTTTGGATCAAATTGAAAATATCCAATAGTTGGTTCAACCCACAAAACGATAATTTTAGATTGTTAGGAATCAATTGGTTGCAATTAAAAGTAAAAAAATAAAATAAAAATGAGTGAAATATAATCAAAGGATGTTCACATATCAATTTCCAACTGCACATGTCCACATTTTTATCTGGAGATTGAGACCCCTTTTGGCATAGTAAACGTTTGAGTTGGGAAAATGATACCTCTACAATAATTGTAATTCTTTGAGAACGATGGGCAAATTCATTATAAGTTGGAGAGGAAAACAAATTTAGCACTTGAATTAGATCAAGAAACATCAAAAACTTGAACAATTAAAGCTTGGGATGAATAATCAAGAACGAGATTTAGACCATGACATCTCTTTCTTATATTTAAAAATTTCGGGTGATGCTTTTTCATTCTTCTTTTTGTTTTATCATTAGAAACATGTTTAGCCAGATTTTTTTTATTGGATGAAAATGAACCATATTACTTATTTATTTTTGCTCAAACAAATAGTTTAGTAATTCTTATTTTCTTGATTAATTTTGCATTCTCAATGCATTATTTAATTATTTGGCTATCAATTAGATAATTAGTTACATGTTGTAATATTTGAAGACAAACAATAAGTTTAGAACGCGACAAAATTAACATAGTGCGGTAGATGTTAAGAATAATATTAATCACTTATGCAGTCATATAGATAATTTAAAAATTAATACATTCTATTCATTCGAATTAGGATTAGAAATAGATTGGAGTCATGACTGGAATATAATTAATTTGTTTTGAAAAAAGAAAATTAAATACATTAACTTCATCGATTGTAAAGAAATGCATGAATAAGAATAGATTACAAATCAAGAATTGAAAAAAAAAATGCAATGGACAAATTCTCAATACAATACAATCATTTAAAACTAGATACAAATCAATTCAATCTTTTACAACTTTCTTAGAGTAATTTAGCATAAACAAAATAAATAAATCTCTATTGGATTACACATTTGGATTTCCTACCTGACTAGTAAACTTGAATTGAATTTATTTCTTATGGAACAATACTTTTAACTTATCAATTTTATTATTTATCAATGATCCACAGACATGAGACACAATATGTTCATTTAAGCTAGGGTCCCTAACCTTTAAAGCTAAGGTTCTAGTTCCCTACGTGACTTAAAGAAAGACTGTAGACATTAAAATTGCATGTGTTTTTCACGTGATTTAAAGCTGGACTCTAAGTAGTATGACAATATTACATTCCAACTTTAAGTCACATAAAAGTTGCACGTGATTTGAACAATCATATTGATAGGTTCCATCGCATGGAGATCTAAATGCACATATTTAAATAAGCTGGTATCTAAAACTTTATTTTTAAAAATTGAAGACCTAAAAATCCATATATATTGAAAGGTAAGAAAGTCTGGCCATAATTATTTCAAATCATTCAATATTGATCAGAAAGGAAGACAATTGTGAAAGAAAAGGAGCCGACACCTATAGCCATCCCTATACCTCCTTTCTCTTAATAATTGAAAATTACAATGGAGAATCATCTATTTCTTTTAAAAGGTAATGGACATCCTATAAAAGTCCTTAATTATTTGATAATTTAGTAACCAAAATTCATAACCCAGCCTGGAAAGTTCGATTGGTCACTTAAAAATGTTCTTTTGTGTGCCCAATTAAAGAATAATATGCCATACATACCATCATATTGTACTCTAAAATGTCAAAAAAGTTATAATCTGTCTTGTGGAATGAAGATTTCAATACAAAGAAAATGGCTCTATTTTCACACCTTAGCAAGAAACAAAGAAAAACAAATAATTATAAAGTAAAAGAGGAGTAATTGAAATTGGTAAAGTGCATTCTTCGTTACAAAGAAATTAGAAAGTTCATATCTTCATTTACAAGGGAGAATCATTTATGCACACTTCCTTTTGGACTTCAAACTTTCTCCATTGATTTAAAAAAAAATAAAAAAATGACAACAGTGTATCATATTTATACCACACGCAGTCATAAAAAAATGATGCATCCACAAGATCCAGACGATAACATATGAATAAAATTAGTTACATTTATTCTTTTTTGCTATCTCGTTCAAATGTATTTATAATTTTATTCAGCTCAACCATATAAAGATCGAAAACTTATATTAAAAATGAAAAAAAGGAGACAACAAATCTACACTCGTATTCGCGTTTCCATTCAAGGGGAAAGTAAAAGGGGTCGGTGCACCTTTTTTCTACTCGTACTAACTGTTTACTACTTGTATTATATAAATGCTTTATTACTTTAACCTTAAATCCAAGTACAGTGGACCGATTTAAGAATTCTCCATTACACCACACCTTTACTTCCCCTTTTCCTCAGCTCCCATTTCTTGGTTCTGAAATTTCTTCTTGGATCTATATAACTTTTTGTTGCAGAAATGGAGATTAATCGGAAAGTTCAATTCTTTTTGCTGAATCTTTTCTTGATAATATTGGCAAATGAGAGTTTCGTGGGTGCTGAAAATTCTACTTCATGGGTGGGATCAAAGTACCAGATTGAATGCACAATGTGTTCAGCGTGTGATAATCCATGTGATACTCCTACACCATCACCATCACCGCCGCCGCCACAGCCACCTTCTCCACCACCACCATCACCACCACCTTCCACTACCACCAACTGCCCTCCGCCACCATCTCCTTCTGGATACAACAACCCCCCACCAGCAATCTACACTTACTCTTCACCACCACCTCCCCTGGTTGGTGTTATTGGATACTACCCTCCGCCATACAAAAGCTACCCTTCAGGTCCTGCGCCACCACCTCCAAATCCAATTGTGCCTTATTTTCCATACTACTACTACAATCCTCCACCACCACCTTCATCGTCTCCACCCTTGAAAAATTCCATATCTTTCTTGATCACAATGCTTTTTGTATTTTTATTTTTCTCATAAAAAAATGAAAAAAACAAAAAATCACTTTTATCATCATAAAATAAAGTGTCCGATTCACAGATCTTCAAGCTTGCTGAGCTGAGTTACTTGATCTTCATACCAGGTGGTGAATATCGGAAAATTTCTGATTTCCAGGATTAGCCTTTTTGATTCATCGAGAAGAAGAAGAATGAAGTGGAGTAATCAGTAAATTCTTGACAATTTAAGTCTCTTTTCTATTATGCCAATTATGTTACAATTTAATTAGATGCAAAAAATAGTCAAGTTTGCACATAAAGTGTCATTGTTAAATCAAATCTTTTGCACATTCCCTTTCTTTATTATTGCCTTGTTAATTTTATTTATTTTCTCTACTTCATGCATGCAAATAATTAGTTTCACGTTTTGATGAATTTTGGTTTAGTTACAATTGCTCAAGAATATTTGTCTATTTTATATGACTATTTAATGCTACTTTTGGCTGATCGATGTCATTTTTTCAATTTTAAAGCTGCAGAAGATTTTTATAGGATTAATTTAAAATCTTAATAACTATAATTATCAAGAAAACTTGGTATTTTCGATTTCGATGTAGTAGGAACCAGCAATGTATTTTTATTTCGTTACTCACAAATTATGTCATTTAAGTGGAACGAACGTGTGTACGATGAACTCACGAGGTACACTTGCATTGTCATAAATGCAATGTGTGATAATGCTAAGCAACGGTTTGTTGGCATTAACAGTACTACAAGGTTGTAATCTGACAGTTGAGTTGTATTTGTATCTTTGCTTTGCTACACATTAATTAATTAATAGGTAAAATTTGTTAGAAGAGGACATTAGAAGATTAGCTGGCTGCCAATGTAGTCTCATGGTATGGATCCCACCTAATTTTGTCATGGGACCAATAAACTAAAATCCTTTGTCATGGCTTGGTCAGGATTATTCATGCCAGCCCAACCCAAGAAACTAAATCCCTATTTACTTAGCCTAAAAAGTTTAATTAAAATCAACAATTACTTTAGTTATTCATTTTATGGGATCCATAATTTTTAAATCAACTTTTATCCTGATTTTTATTTAAACCAAATAGGAGTTAAAATCCAAACTACTAACTAGTAGTCAACCATCTCGCGATCAAGCCATGCACTCAAGAGTTAAGCCAATACAAATTGGCAACGAGTCGTGCCCCTCTTGCAAGCTACTCCACCTCCACTCAGCAACGATCATCCCACACCTCACCTCTCGATGGCACTCCTTAGTATGGGATGTCGAGTCTCAATAAGTTGTGGTGTCTACTTGAAAACGGTAGTGTATTAAGCTGTCCATTTAAATTTTATAGTGTTGAAATTCATATTATTATTTTTAAAATATTAAAGGATAGAAATTTTGATGATGATTTGGGAGGGAAGATTGGAGATCAAATGTGTGAGGTCCAAATATTTCCCCCCTTGAAGAAGTTTTGGACCAAACATTTTCCCTCCATTCTACCAAACAGATAATAAATATTAGTATTAGTATACATCATTTTCATAATACTAGACTAGGCTTGTATTAATCCTCAATCATTAGTCAAAATTAACCAACTAAAATATAATAAATGTAATGAGCAAATCAAATTCCATTTATCTTCCACTTGAAAAAGAAAAAGTACAATTCTTTCTCTACTACTAAGCATAAACAGATCCACATGATAATGCCATTAAAAGAAAAGCCGCTTGTTCTTCCTCTCCCAACTTTCTCTTTTGAGCAGTATTTGATCTTGGTCTCTGCAATCCCACATCTCTACCAAATACCCACAATGAATTACCAATCCCTTTGTTGCTGCTGCTGCTGGTACTATCTCCACTCACGCTTGTACTACTCTCATTGCTAGAGATGTTCTTTCTACTTGATGATTTCTTGGATTTCTTATCCTCTTTATTCACGCCCATTAATGCTCTCCTCTTTTTCCTGCTCCTAATCCCACATGCATTGCACAGTGACTGCACATTAAACACAAACACATACTCGGTTAATCATAAGCTTCTAAAATGCAAACCCCGAAATATTTATGTTTATATATACTTACCTTGGGGCCAGCAGGGCCACCTCTCCAAAGGGGGGTTTTTGAGGTGCCACAATCAACACAAGTTTTGACTAGTTTTCCGTCAGAAGAGGAGGGTCTATCAGGAGTTGGGGTTTGGCTATTCATGTCTTCAGATTCTGATCCCTGTAGTAATAGCAAATAAAATTAAACTTGATCACATCACAAAAAATCAAATTTATACTAAAAATAGATAAGTACTTACTTTATCCAACATTTGTGAGCTTTTATTGAATGATCAGATAAAAAAACAACTAAGATCACGCACCCAAATAATGAAGCAAAGTAGAGATCTAAGTGAAAAACGAGCTCAAAATAAGCTAAACCCAGATCGGGAGAACACGGTTGATTTACAATTACACTACGATTAAACTTGGCTAAGCAGAGATTAAATTCAAATCTCTCTCTTGTAAATATTTATAAAGGAGAGAGAAAGGGTTTAGTGGATAAGCAATTTTGCTAAGATCAGACATAGAATGGAGGGAGGGAGAAAAACTGAGAAGCTAAGATGGGGCGTAGGTGGGCGGTGCAGAGAAAAATAATTAGGGGTTGGGTGGTTTATGAAAACCCTAAGGCGGGTGGGAGATGAAAAGACGAAAAGGGGCTTGATTCAAGACCTTTATACACAAAATTACACCTACCAACGAGTTGGTGAGGGCAAGTACACAAAGGCATTTTGGAATTTTTCGTATCCGGCTATCGAGGGATTTAGGGATATGATCAGGTGTTGCCATCATAAGTTTAAAATCTAGTACAATAAAAAAAGTGTCAAAGGCTTTATGACTTTAAAGCATATCCAAGATTATGGGTGGGCGTGGGTTGGGTTGGGTCGGTTTTTCCCCCAACCCAACATGGTCGGTTTGACATAAATTCAACCCAACCCAACCCAACCCAACCAAATGTTGGTCGGGTTGGGTTGGGTTGGTCCGGTTAGGTTGGGAGTTGGGACGACCTATGAACAAACATTAAAGCCACCAAAGTACTAAATTTAAAGCAACATTAATATATTGTGTTAAAGAGAGATGGATTGGAAGATAGATCTCATCCAAAATCACAACCAATGTTGATGATTTGGTGAGACGACGCCCGCCGCGTGAGAGAGATGATGGAAGATATGTTAGTATTTTTTTTTTGTCTTTCACTTTTTTTTATCGGGTCTCTCACCTTTATTCTATTTTAGTTTGGCAAAGTTTTTTAGTTTTTTAATTAGTGGGTCGGGTTGGGTGGTTTTTGTCGGGTTGGATGTGTTAACCCACAACCCAACCCAACCAACTTAACCTTGCCACCCAACCCAACCCAAGAAAAAAATGGAAAAAACCGACCCAACCCGATCGGGTTGGTTTGGGTTGGGCGGGTTGATCGGGTTGGGCGGGTTTTTGCCCACCCCTATCCAAGATACTTATAAAACACAAAATTCTATTTATTTTAGAGAGTTAATGCTTAAAAATGAATTTCGATAGGTTGGTTCAACTCTCTAAATTTAGATAGACATACTCACTAATTATTCTTAGTCTCCGTTTGGCCTCCATTATTTCAAATTATAATTTTTTGAATAGTATTTTTTTTGGAGAAATATGTGATTGAAAAATATGGAAATTTTTTTATTTACATATAATATTATCTTATAGAAGATTGTGTAGTTGAAATAAGAAAAATAAATTTTTGGGATAATGGGGGTCAAACGGGGACTTAATGTACAATGATTACGTTTAATACATTACAAGTTTCAATATTCGACTTCTTAAACTATTCAAACCACAATTGATTGGTCAATTAATATATAAAAATTATTTTAAATAAAATATGATAAAAAATCAATAAATGTTTCTTGAAAAAAAAAAATGAAGAGTCAAAATAGAGAATTTATTGGAATGTATAAATATTTTGACTTTTTAAATTTAAAGATACTCTCTATGATATATAAGATGCGCTTTATAAATAAAGACTCCCTTGGAAATGCTATAAATAAATTTAGCCTTTGGAAGTTCCAATTAAGGGAATATTTCTTTCTGTCTCATTCTTTTTTCATTCCTGCCTCATTTGGGGTCGGGGTTGGGGACGAGCAACTCTCAATTTCTACATATGGTCGAGTTTATAATCCCTTTATATTTTAAGTATTAATTTTATTTTAAAGAAATAATTCTATTAATCAAAGGGAAATTGGACTGTTCCTAATTAATCGGGAACCAGCCTCGTTGCCATACTGAGATGGATTTCTAGTTAAATAACTACATGTTTCATTTGAGGAAAATATTGAGGTCACTTGACCCTTGCTGAAGAATATTCTATGGGAATAAAACATGTGCTTGGTATATTTCTAAGATGGACGTGTAATTTGTACCTAACCTTTTACATAATTTTTAATCGAATTGACAAGTGATAGCCCCCTATTGGGCCTATTGGGGGGCGCCCTGGGTCCATAGGGCGCCCCCCAATAGGCCCAATAGGGGGCCATCACTTGTCGATTCGGGCAAATATTATGTAAAAGGTTCGGTACACATAGTATAACCGTATTTTGAATGCCTTGTCGGATCGACTTTATGATTTTTATACCAACACAACATCTGCAAAAGAAATCTGGTATGCACTAGAGAATAAATACAAGAATGAAGAAGAAGGTACTAATTTTTTTTTTAATTTCTAAGTATTTTGATTTCAAATTCTTAGATAATATTCTCATATTGCACCAAGTATATGAATTGCAAGTTACTGTCAATAAACTGAAAACGGTGAAAATAGAACTTTCGGAATCATTTCAAGTAGGAGCAATTATTGCTAAATTGCCTTCTACTTGGAGAGGATTAAAAAAATTGTTCATAACTCCGAAAACTTTTCATTGGAGCAAATTAAAAAATATTTCCGAATTCATGAAGAGTCAAGGGTAAGAAATGAGAATAAAAATTCTCATATTGGTACTTCGAAAGTCAATACCGTGAAGAACAATAACAAAGTCATCAAAGTAAACAAAAGAAAGTTTACTAAAGACAACAACAAATTGAAAAAGAAGCCCAAGGGTGAATACTTTGTTGAAAAATCGGCCACTTTGCAAAAGAATGCCGACATAGAAAACAAAGCAAATTTGGAGGCAATGTGAATTCCATTGGCAAGGATGAAATAGTCACCACTATAAGTGAAGTAAATGCTGTTAAAAGAAAAATTCTGGGATGGTGGTATGATACTTGCGCTACCGTTCATGTTTGCTATGACAAGACTATTTACAAGACATATCAAGACATTAATGTTGGTCAACAAATTCAAATAAATGAACATTGTTCAAAAGTCATAAGCAAAGGGAATGTTGAATTAAAATTCATATCTGGAAAAGTTGTAACTCTTACTAATGTTTTACACGTACCGGATATGAATAGGAACCTTGTAAGTGAGGATTTGTTGGGGAAATCAGGGAATAAAAGTGTTTGAGTCGGGAAAACTTATATTATCCCGCAATGATTTCTTTGTTGGAAAATACTATTCTACTAATGGAATGATTAAATTATGTACTATTGACAATATTAATATAATAACTTCTTATTACTTTGCTTGTTCTTTAAATTTATGACATGATAGATTAGAGTATATAGGATATTCTACTTTGCATAGAATGGTTAAAAGTAGTATGATATCATGTGAATTAAATAAAAATGATAAATGTGAAATTTGTGCTGAATAAAAAATGATTAAAAAACATTTTCGAAGTGTAGATAGATCATCTAAATTACTTGACTTAAGTTCATACCGATATATGTCAACTTAATGTCATGTTAACTAGAGGAGGTAATAAATACTGCATAACTTTTATTAATGATTATTTTAGATTTTGTTATGTTTACTTGATGAAACATAAGGATGATGCTTCTCATATGTTTAAAATATATAAAAATGAAGTTGAAAATTAAAAGAATAAAAAGATTAAAATTCTTAGAAGTGATAGAGGTGGTGAGTATTTTTCTAGAAAATTTGATATATTTTGTGAAGAACATGGCATAATACATCAATGTAGTGCACCAAGAACACCGAAACAAAATGGTTTAGCGGAAAGGAAGAATATAACCTTAGTTGAAATGGTAAATGCTATGTTAACAAGGTCTAAATTGCCTCATGATTTATGGGGAGAGGCATTACTTGCTGCATCTCATATAAGTAATAGAATTCCCTCAAATAAACTGAAAGTTTCTCCTTATGAATTATGGAAAGAAAGAAAACCAAACATTGGATATTTTAAAGTATGGAGGTGTTTAGCTTATTATAAAAATACCGATTCTAGAAGAATAAAACTAGGACCAACAGGGATCAATATTGCTTTTGTTGGATATGAAATAAATAGTAAAGCATATATGCTACTTGATCTATCATCCAATGTTACTATAGAATCACGAGATGTGAATTTCTTTGAAAATTTATTAAGTGTGGATGAAATTGTTCAAAATTCATAGGAAACTCAAAAAGAAATTTCGGCTTCTAATAAATCACTAGAAACATCTTCAAGATGTAAATGAGTCTAGTGAACCTAGAAGAAGCAAGAGAACTCGTAAAGAGAAGGTATTAGGCCATGATGAGATTAATTCTCAATGTATTTCTCTATACTTGGTTGAAGCAAGTAGAGAAGATATAGTAAGAAGAATTCCTTATGTTCTTCAAATTGATAGTGATCCTAAAACCTATAAAAAAGCAATGACTTCCAGCGATAGCACTTTTTGGAAAGATGCTATAAATATGAAATGGATTCTATAATGTCCAACAAAACTTGTAAGATTGTTGAATTACCGACTCGATCAAAAGCCATTGGTTGTAAATGAGTATTTCGTAGGAAATACAATACCGATGGTTTAATCCAAACTTACAAAGTAAGATTAGTTGCTAAATGTTTTCAACAAAAGGAGGGAATTAATTATTTTAACACTTATGCACACGTAGCTAGAATTACTACTATTAGGATTCTTTTTGCATTATCTTCTATATATGACTTATATGTACATTAAATGGATGTCAAAACTACATTTTTAAATGGAGAATTAGATGAAGAAGTTTACATGGAACAACTGGAAGGTTTAATTCTTCTGGGTAATGAAAATAAAGTTTGTAAACTTGTAAAATCTTTATATGATTTAAAACTAGCTCCTAAAAAATGGCATAAGAAATTTGATAATGCTATCATGACTTTTGGTTTTATGCATAATACGGTAGATAAATGTCTATATGCTAAAAAAGTGATAATCATGTTGTGTTTGTGTGTTTATATGTGGACGACATGTTGATGATAAGTAATCACATGGACCGTATTATAGAAATAAAGAGGTTTCTAATTTCAACATTCAAAATGAAGGATCTTGATCAAGTAGATACCATATTGGGTATAACAGTGATCAAGAATGATTTGGGATTTGCATTAACTCAATCACATTATATTGATAATGTAATTGAAAAGTTCAAACCTTTGAACATTATAGAAGCAAATAGTGCAATTGGTTGTCTAATGTATGTCGTATAATGTACAAGATCAGATATTGCATTTGCTGTAAGTAAACTTAGTAGGTTTACAAATAATTCAAGTGTTGAAAATTGGAAGGCAATTGGAAGGGTACTTGGTTATTTAAAGAGAACCAAAAATCTTGGACTCCAATATTCTAAATTTCCAACTATACTTGAATGATATACCGATGCAAGTTAGATATCAAGTACTGGTGAAAACAAATCAACATTGGGTTGGTTGTTCACTCTTGGAGGTAGTGCAGTTTCTTGAAGGTCAAAGAAACAAACTATGATTACACATTCCACAATGAAATCCGAGTTTGTAGCATTAGCTGAAACGGGAAAAGAAGCGGAGTGGCTTAAAGATCTTCTTTATGAAGTTCCATTAGATACGAAGAATGAGTCTTCAATAACTATACTATGTGATAGTCAAGCTACTCTAGTAAGGGCTTATAGTGACGTCTACAATGGAAAGTCTAGACACGTAAGTCTTAGACATGATTATGTAAGGAAATTAATAAAAGACGGAATAATTTCACTTACATATGTAAGATCAAGTGGGAACTTGGCTGATCCACTTACAAAATCACTTACCAAAGAATTTGTAAGATTAACATAGAGTAGGATGGGGTCTACACTCCTTAAATAAAATTCACCAATGATAGCAACCCTACATGTTATTATGAAATGAGTAATTTACGCGTTCAAAGGGTAACAACAAGTCATTTGATAAGTGAATTGATTACATCACTTAGTATATATAATTTAAAGCTCTATCCTAAAGATATAAGTGTTGTGGTTATGGTATTGAGGGTTGAATAAAACTTAAAGAAATTCAGTACGTAGTACAAGTGTCTTTAAACATAACCAAGATATTGTAAGAATCTCTCCTACGAGAACTTAGAAGTGGTGCCGCTTCAAGGAAAGTTGGAGTTACTTTCTGAAAAGTTCATGAATACGGATGAGTGCAAGGCCATTAATGCACCAAAGTAAAATTGTGTGGAATATATTGAGATAGAATGTTCACGTGTGTGATATCGCCAATAACGTCATAAGGGATAACTGGTTCAAAGCTAAGGCTACTTGGAATCTCGATATTACTTTACAATATTAGCACTAATGTAAGGTTTAAATCGAAAGATACCTTATCATATGCGTGACATCGTTTATGATTCTAAGTTGAGTTATAATATTTGAACAAGTGGGGTATTGTTATATAATTGTGTTGTTCAAATATTGGTAAATGAGAAATTGATCAAATGGGGTTGAGAAAAAAAAAATTGTCCCTAATTAGATTCCTCTATGCGGTCGCACAGTACAAAAATATGGCTATTGGACATATTTTTTCAAATTTATTTTGACACTTTTTCAACCTCAATTTCCATCTTTTTGTGAAAAGTTGGCACTCATACGAAAGTGTATGAAGGAATTCTATAAATAAGAATAGAATTTATGGATTAAATATACCGATTCTCATTTTATACTTTGAAATTATCATCCCAAAATTCTCCCAAATTATACTTAGAATTATTTTCATATATATATATTTTTTTGTTCCTTCTTTCCGAGTTTTAGTAGTGCTAATTGCAACCCAATTTCTTGACTTGAAATCCACTAAATTTATTTGTGTGTTGGTCCTTTAGCATTCTCATTACCGAGAGGGTGCAAATAAAGTTTTTAGGATATCATTCTATGTGATTCAATTCTTCTTCATTTTTCTTCTTATTTTTCCATCTTTGTTTTGTGTTTTAAATATATTTTTGAGTTCCATTTGTATTATCATTGGAGGTATTGTTATCTACTTCGGCGGTAGTATTTATCAACAGTTTGAACTACATAGAATTTACGATGATATCTCGTCTCTTTTTCTTTATATTGTCAAGAAAACGTTTCTCAATTATGAATGGGGAAATGTTGAAACTGCGAGAAAGATTGCAAAGTTGGGGAATGAGAATTCGGAAGTGGGAGTGTGATTCCTCCATGGCAGTGTTGAAAATCAACTCTGGAGAAGTTCTTGACTTCAACTTCATTTGTTGCAGATATCATCCTACTTCTTGATTCAATTGGGTGGTGACTCTTTCCACTTCATCTCTTCATCGAAAAATGTAGTCCACACTTTGACATCTTTGTTATTATAGGTTATGAGTTAATAGTTGTCCTCGTTTTAATTCTTCAATTGTAAGTGTCTTTGTTCAAAAACAAAAAAAGTGTATTATACTAAACATTCAAGTCCTATTGCCATTATATCCCAAATGGAATTCTTTGGCTTCTTTCTATCTAGACTATAAAGTTCCATTCGGCAAAATGGTTTTAACTTTAGACTGTCTGGAATCATTTAGAAACAACCTCTTTCACATTTGAGCCAAAGGTTTTCCAAGTCTCAATCTCCATGTCTGTCGCATAAATATGAAAACAATAGTTAAAATATATAAAATTGCAACTTGCTCCTCTCAACATAATACCTTTTAAAATAAAATATTCAAGTCTTAATATGATACCACGAATGCAAAGTTAAACAAACAATTTGTCTCATCCATGTAGTAGAATGGCAACACCAACATTGTCAATCATTAATGTTAAGTATAATTGTACAAATAGCATAATTGTCTAAAACTGAGATTTCAATTATTTAACATGGTATCAAAACTTTAAGTAGAACATGAGACAAGATAAATGTACTAAAGATTAAATTTAAATAAAAAAATGTGTCCTCTATTTTGTTTTGATGAAAAGGCGAATGTATAATTTTTCTGAATCTAATTTGCCAGAGATCTATCTTATTGTTGACTTGAGCCGCCAGCCATTTCTTTGGAATGGCTAGTGAAGTACAAGCCTACAAGGATATTGGTACAATGATCTTGCTATATGTACATTAAGGTGTACATAACGGATTACATAAAGTCACATGATACTTTACCATTATCAATTTAAAATACAGTCCAACTTTTCCATCCACTTCTCCTACACATCATTTTACATACAATTTTTATGTAAAAGTAGCATATCCATTCTGAAAACTCTACAGATGAGGCTTTGAGCTTTATTCATTTAATAAATCAATTTATATTTTGTAGTTAATTAAGACAAAGCCCAAGGGACAGACATCAAATAATATACATAAAATATTATGTTCCTGTCTTTCAAATTGAACTAAGGTACTAAATGCCACACCATAGTGAGAACGGAAAAGTAAAAATGAAAAAGAAATAAAATAAAAATATTCTTTCATTCTATCAGATCATATGATCATATCATGTTACTCTTCTGATCTACTATATTAACATTATTTTACGCAATAGATAAAGAGTAAAAAAGAAGGGATTAATTAACAAATTATTGGTCGAACAGCAAATGAAATAGATTGGTCATTGTAGGATTTGGGCCTTCAATAACATCAAGAACCGGGCTCAGTCAACACCAAAATGACACCACAAAGCAACAAACCACAACCCTCAAACCGTCACTTTCCCAATCAACTGGTTGCTCTCGATGGCAACCCACAAAGGGCTGGGTGTGGGGTTTCATATAGCCTCAAAGATCAGCCACACAGGCTAAAGGAGGAAGAAGAGAAGAAAGCACAAAAGGCAAGGAAGCACTAAGCAAGACCCGAGACTTGAGGCGCCGTTTTCTCTCTATAAACCAAAGGCTAAGTAATATCAATTCCACACACACGAAAACAACAGTAATGGGTATCATAAATAGTAGCAATGGTGGGCTTTTAGGTTAAGGGGATAATATAGGCCCAATAAGTGGGCTACCAACCAAAAAAGCCATCCAAGTCTTTTGGCCGAGCCATGAGCAACTCTAATTAAACTAGGCTACTACCAATGACCCAAATAGGTTGTAGTAATGGTTTGTTCTATTTGTGGTGTCAACACTACACTTCACTCATCAGCTGGAGGCCTATGAAGTAATCCAAATACAAAACACAATTTAACATCATTGCTCAGATTTATTGGGTATCAAAAAATCCAACAAATCTCCACATTAATCCCAATAAATCTGCAAGCAACAAAACACATAGTTTATACTTGCACAATCAAGGCAACCAATAAAAATTGACATCACAGACCTTACCTTGTGTCTCCACGTGAAACACATATCATACATGCTCCATATACTCACTAGGGCTAAGGTCAAAAACACCCAAGTAGAAGCAAATACTCACAGCAATCAATCAAGAGCATAAAAACATGCGACGGAGGTATCATATATGATAATGCAGATTTTTTCAAACAAGTTCACACAGAACAACAGATTAACACCAAGTCAATCAACATGCCAACACATACGCAACAAATGCATAAATAACCTCACGAAGATCTCACCACACTTATCCTATCCCATTCCGTGTTGCTCACTCTTCGAGCACACATATTTCACCTCATCGCCCACCATGCTCACTAGACTAATCACTCAACCAAACAGATGTCTAACTGGTAAGTCTCTATAGATCCTAAGTTCTCGGGATAATCCTCTATCACCACATCACTTATCCACCTAAGTGGATAATAGGTCTCCACCTAATAGAAGTGATAGAAGTACCTCACTCGCACTCCACCTGATCAGGGTCTCTTACAGATAAAAGATTCCAACATTTGATCACCTCTCCACCGTGATCCAAATGTCACACTCCACATCCCATGGTACAAACCACAATGTACCCCTAGATCTCTATACTCCACCTTACAGAAAGACACACAACACACTGCAAATGCATCACAAAAAACCCACAATTCATGCAAACAATTACACACAGTAATAACATCACTTAAAACATGCCAATGCACATATCAAACATTTTGAAACTGTAACATATAACCACGCAACAGAATTAAGTAATCACACATATGCAGAAAATGATTACACACGGATGCACATGCAGTAACTAGGGTTACACTTAGTAAACCTCACTAGGGTCATCACTCGACCCTATAAGCAAATTCACATCACCTCTCATCTTACCATTCTACTTATCCTTCTTCTTAGGACAATCCCTAATGAAGTGTCCAGACTTACCACAGCTGTAACACCGTCTACTACCAGACTTGTCCCAACTCTTGCTTTTCTTCTTATCACCATCATCACTCGAGTCACTACTCGAATCACCACAATCTTGAGCTCTACCCAAATTCATTTGCTTAAATCTCATTCTACTCCTCATCATATACAACTCACCGCTTTCCTTATCATGTTTTTCAGCTCTCATTTCCATCTCCTTACTTCTAATGAAGTCAATGACAATTTCGAGCGTCAAGGTGTCTCTACTATACTCAATAGCATTTTTGACTTCACGATAAGTATCAGGTATATCATTTAGCAAAATAATAGCTTTGTAAGTTTCAGACACCGACTCACCACATTTAACAATATCTTGAACAAGTTTGTTGAACACATCCAAATTGTCATCCAAATCTTTTGAAGAATCCATTTTAAAACTGAAAAAATGCTTAAGTAAAGCTTGTTGGGAGTAGATTTGAGCAAATATAAATCTTCCAACTTTTTCCAAAGTTCTTTGGTAGAATCAAGTTTTTCAACTTTTCTCAAAACAGTGTCAGACAGGTGTAAAATAATAGAGGTGTAAGCAAGCTCATCAGCCTCTTCTTTTTGTTCTTTTGAAAAACTAGCGGGAAAACTCCCATCAATAGCTTTTGAAACCTTTTGTTGAACCAAAATACCTCTCATTTTCTGTTGCCAAACAAAAAAATCACATTTTCCATTAAAAATTCCCAAATCAAATTTGTGCATTGTCATTTTCAAACAAGAAACACAAAGTCACAATTAAGCCATACAAAGCAGAACTAGATTCACAAATATACACCATTTTAGATTCTCAGAGTTTCGTAAGATTCACGATCTTAGATCAAAGGAATTTTCAAACGGGTAAAGTCTATATATTCTAGGGAATAGTCAATGCAACCAAAGAGATATCAACGAAACAGTTTCACACACGATATATCACAAAACGATAATATGCTGTAGTTAATCAAAAGAGCAAACTTCAATCACGTAAAAACGAAGAACAATTAATTCCTAATTTCTAGCACAAGCAATGGTTACCCCTTTACGGTAACCCCAAACCTAATGTCACCCCACACGATGACACGCTAATGCTGAAATTTAAATGGGATAAGCCAATTTACCAGAGCAGACCTATCTGAGTCCGTAAATTATGAGGAATATAATTTCAACACTTTAGGGCCACCACTATTCATCCTAAAGTTTGCAGCAACCAATAGAATGTAAAGCTGAATCCCGAACGAATAGGGGCAAAATCGTCCAACTTTTCCTGTGTAACCTGAAACACTAAACCAAAAATATCAGTACGTTTACAAAATCAAGTATAACAAACTGCCTGAAGAAACCGTTGCCATAAACGCTCTCACGCGCCTTGCCGGAGCTCCCCACGCACCGTCGCTGTCGGCCACCGTCACCTCCATGCACCGGAGATCCAGAAGCTCCTCGACCTACACGTTCCACCAGTGGTCACCGTTTCCCCAAATTATTTTTGGTTTGGTCGGAAATCGAGTTTGAAGTTCCGATTTTTGTGCAAAAACGGGACATATTTTCTGCTTATCTTCCTGCTCGATTTCTAAGCTATTGTGGACTGATTTTTGGCCTGAAAATCACCACCTAAAGCTCTGATACCATTTGTAGGATTTGGGTCTTCAATAACACCAAGAACCGGGCTCAATCAACACCAAAACGACACTATAAAGCAACAAACCACAACCCTCAAACCGTCACTTTCCCAATCAACTGGTTGCTCTCGATGGCAGCCCACGAAGGGTTGGGTGTGGGGTTTAATATAGCCTCAAAGATCAGCCACACAGGCTAAAGGAGGAAGAAGAGAAGAAAGCACAAAAGGCAAGGAAACACTAAGCAAGACCCGAGACTTGAGGCGTCGTTTTCTCTCTATAAACCAAAGGCTAAGTAATATCAATTCCACAAACACGAAAACAACAGTAATGTGTATCATAAATAGTAGCAATGGTAGGCTTTTAGGTTAAGGGGATAATATAGGCCCAATAAGTGGGCTACCAACCAAAAAAGCCATCCAAGTCTTTGGGCCGAGCCATGAGCAACTCTAATTAAATTAGGCTACTACCAATGGCCCAAATAGGTTGTAGTAATGGTTTGTTCTATTTGTGGTGTCGACACTACACTTCACTCATCGGTCGAAGGCCTATGAAGTAATCCAAATACAAAACACAGTTTAACATCATTGTCCAGATTTATTGGGTATCAAAAAACCCAACAGTCATAGACCATTTTGTTGTTTATAGGAGACAAGACAAAGAGGACACAGGGCTAGGACCACTGCATTGATTGAATATCACAACTGTTTCTTTTATCCAGTGAAAAAAAAGACATTTTTTCAATCCAAATTTTTATGTGAATCTCAAATAAATATCGAGATGAGATGAAATTACTTTGAAGGCATAAGGAGAAAAAAAAGTATTTGAAGAAAGGTCCTCTCAGGGATTGTGTCTTTGGGATATTTATGATGCACACAAGCATGTATGCTGTATGTTCAAGCTACACAAAAAATATATACTACAAGATTTCATCAGCGAACTAAAATCACAGTCAAACGTTCATATAGTTTATGATCATCTTTTGTAGTGATTAATACTAAGAAAAGGCCGAAATGTTAAGAATTTCTCGTGTTGAATCCATTTAAATATGGAAGTAGAAAATATGGTAGGGTGAGCCAATTGACGATTCACTTTAATAAAAATCTAATCTAATTGGGACATATGCGCTTATCACATCAGCCCATAATTAATTGTTGCTAAACAATTGCCATTATACTGTTATTTTCTTTACTTTTTTGCTTAACAATTGCTAAACCTAATAATATTGACGCTGAAGTTGATGTAGGGAGAATCAATTCGGGGGTATTTTGGTAATTTGTCGCGACGTTGTCGGAATGGGCTGAAATTTGACAGGCGGCTTGGAAACGGCCCGAAAAGTTGGACTCGAGATAAAGCCCGAGGTCTCGTGATTTTAGGCAAATTCCAACGTTTAGGCCTCCGAATTGTTATTTTTAGTATGATTCGATTTGATTTTTCGCTAATTTTGGCACTTTTTGATATTTTCCGCTTTTAGGGTTCCTTGTAACGCCTATATAAAGGCTTTTTACTGCTTTTCGTATAATTCAATGAATATTATTGTTTGATTCAGAAATTATTGTGTTCTTTTCGTCTCTAGAACGATATCTAGATTTAATTTTCATCGTCCCTGCGTCAAGTGGTATCAGAGCGAGGCCTTCCCTTGGCTTAGATGGCACAAAACGAAGGTGGAGAAAATCCTAATCCCATTAATGAACGTGGGCTTGGTGATTTGTGGCAACGAGTGGAAGAGGATCGGCGGACGACTGACCGTCAACTTCAAGAGATTCGGGACATATTGGCAACGCTAGCAATCAATGTTAATCCGCGTTTTCCACCTCGCGAACCAAGAGGAGGCAACCAGAATCGGCGTGGTCACAGACCCCCTCAACCAGTGGATTTCGAGGGTGATTCGACTGATGAAGAGATCGAAGGCATGATTCTCACGGATAACCCTCCAGATCAGGGACGTGGCAATAATAATACCTTCCGTATGAGGATGGATCTTCCATCTTTTGATGGGCAGTTAGGCATTGAAGAGTTTCTGGATTGGCTAAGCGAGGTTGAACGTTTTTTCGAATACATGGGAATTGAAGAGGAAAAAAAGGTGAAGCTGGTTGCTTACAAACTGAAAGGGGGCGCCTCTGCCTGATGGGAGCAACTACAGATCTCTAGGGTTCGGCAGAATCGCAACAAGATCCGGACTTGGCACAGAATGAAGCAGTTGATGAAGGCTCGTTTTCTACCTGTAGATTATGATCAGGTTCTGTTTCAGCAGTATCAGAGGTGTCGACAAGGTAACAGAACCGTGCACGATTACGTTTCGGAATTCCAACGACTTTCTGCTAGAAACGACCTCCCAGAATCTGAGGGTCAACTGGTTGCCAGGTTCATGGAGGGTTTGCGCGCTAATATTCAGGACCTTGTTATGATGCAGCCGGCACACATATTGCAGGAAGCTATACAGCTGGCCACGCGGGCAGAATTACAGATCAATAGACGAGGCATCCGAACGTTTAACACAAGCAGTGGAGGCAGATTTAATTCATCTCCTATGCAGACAACAGCAAGCTATGGGGGCAAAGCCACAACTGACTTCCAGACCCAATCGGGGCCTGTCGGCGCTAATCGGGGATTTGCCCAGCCGAGAGTTCCAGCACCACCACCAAAGACGACCGGCCCTAACCCCCCTGCCGTACGCACTAATCCTTATGCTCCAGCTAGAGGTGATAAGTGTTATCGTTGCGGTCAGCCAGGGCATCGGTCTAATCAATGTCCACAGCGGCAGGCTGTGAATTTAGCCATTCATGATGATGAGTTTGCGGAAGAAGGTGATTATCCGTATGAGGTTCTTGAGGATGAGGACGAGGCTACCGCAGTGACCCATGAGGATGAGGGAGTGTCCCTTGTAGTTCGCCGTTTGATGTATACTCCGCGAAAGTAAGATGAACAACGACATAAGATCTTTGCCACACAATGTACTGTGAAGCAGAGGGTGTGTGATTTGATCATCGATAGTGGCAGCAGTGAAAACATTGTCTCCAGGACCATGGTTGACAAGCTGGGCTTACCTACTGAGAAGCATCCAACACCCTACAAGATTGGCTGGATTAAAGACATTGGGAGTGCAGTAGAAATTACTGAACGATGTTGGGTGTCACTGTCTATTGGGAAGCATTACCAAGATGATGTGCTTTGTGATGTGGTGAGCATGGATGCGTGCCACATGCTTTTTGGTAGGCCATGGCAATATGATAGAGACGCCGTGCACAGAGGTAGGGACAACACTTACTCCTTTGTCAAGGATGGCGTGAAAGTGGTGCTAGCGCCTAGACAACACGGAGCAGCCCAGAGTAAGTCGGGAGAAAATAGCCAGAATTTTCTGATTGTGCCAGACCTGTTACCAGAGATGAAGGAGACAAGGCAGGTCTACGCCGTTGTTGTTAAGGGAGGGGGAGGCGTAGACGAGGGTCAAGTCAGTCTTCCAGATTCAGTCCGTCCACTGTTGGCGGAATTTCGCGACATCATCCCTGCTGATTTACCAGCAGAACTTCCTCCAATGCGGACAGTGCAGCATGAAATCGATTTGGTTCCAGGTGCCAGTCTCCCCAACCTGCCCCATTACTGGATGAGTCCTAAGGAGTTTGAAATTTTGCAGGGTCAAGTCACTGAATTATTGCAAAAGGGATTGATCAGGGAGAGCATGAGTCCTTGCGCAGTTCCAGCGTTGCTCACCCCGAAGAAAGATGGGTCGTGGAGGATGTACATTGACAGTCGTGCTATCAATAGAATTACAGTGAAGTACAAGTTCCCTATCCCACGCTTGGATGATATGTTGGACATGTTAGAGGGGGCTCAAGTGTTCTCAAAAATTGACTTGAAAAGCGGGTATCACCAGATTCGGATTCGGTCAGGCGACGAGTGGAAAACGACGTTCAAAACTCGTGAGGGTTTGTATGAATGGTTGGTTATGCCATTCGGGTTATCAAATTCACCTAGCACCTTCATGCGACTAATGAATCAGGTATTCCAGCCGTTTATTGGAAAGTTCATGGTTGTTTACTTTGATGATATCCTAATCTACAGCCGCAATGAAGCTGATCACTTAGGTCACTTACGAGAAATCCTAAGTGTCCTGAAGCTTAACCAGTTATATATCAACTTAAAGAAGTGCAGC
The DNA here is from genome assembly GCA_019097785.1 of Fraxinus excelsior. Lineage (NCBI taxonomy): Eukaryota > Viridiplantae > Streptophyta > Magnoliopsida > Lamiales > Oleaceae > Fraxinus > Fraxinus excelsior. Next base: position 340,841 of record CM032638.1, on the reverse strand, counting down.
TTTGTCACCAGCAACTTAATCTTCTTGGGGTTTGTAGTTAGTGCAGAGGGAGTCAAGGTTGATGAAGCTAAGATTCAGGCGATTCGGGAATGGCCAGTCCCCAAAACAATCAGTGATGTACGCAGCTTTCATGGGTTGGCAACCTTCTATAGGCGGTTTGTGAGAAACTTTAGCACCATAGCAGCACCTCTCACAAACTGCTTGAAGCAGAAACAGCTACTTTGGAGTGATGAAGCAGAAAAGAGTTTCGCTCTCTTGAAAGAGAAGTTGTCCACGGCCCCTGTTTTAGCCCTTCCGAATTTTGAGAATCTGTTTGAAGTTGATTGTGATGCTTCTGGTGTGGGTATTGGAGCCGTGTTGTCCCAAGAAAGACGACCTGTTGCTTTCTTTAGTGAAAAACTAAGCGAGCCCAGATCAAGGTGGAGCACTTATGAGCAAGAATTGTATGCCGTGGTGCGAACATTACAGCATTGGGAACCATATTTGATACAACGTGAGTTCATCCTTCATAGTGATCATCAAGCTCTGAAGTACTTGCAGAATTCGGCCAAACCTAACCGTATGCATGCTCGGTGGATTGCCTACATTCAGAGGTTCACGTTCTCCTTGAAGCATAAATCTGGAACACTCAATAAGGTAGCAGACGCATTGAGTCGGAGGGCTCACTTGCTTACAGTTGTGCGGGCTGAGATTATCGGCTTTGAGTACCTGAAGGACCTCTATGCCACTGACGAAGATTTTAGCGAAATCTGGAAACCGGTCCTTTCTCATACCCACCCTTCTCCTAGCTTCCAGGTTCATGATGGATACCTGTTTCATGATGACCGCTTATGTATCCCTCGCGGATCGTTGCGAGAGCTCCTTATTCGGGAGGTACACGCCGGTGGACTGGGAGGTCACCTTGGGCGGGACAAAACCATCTCCTTGGTGGAGTCTCGGTATTATTGGCCACACTTGAAGAGGGATGTGGAGAAGTTTGTGCAACGCTGCTACATCTGCCAGACTGCTAAAGGGCAAGCACAGAACACCGGGTTATATACTCCGTTGCCTATTCCGGATGCTCCTTGGGAAGCTCTATCTATGGACTTCATCCTTGGCCTGCCCCGTACCCAGCGAGGTATGGACTCTATTTTTGTCGTGGTGGACAGGTTCTCCAAAATGGCATACTTCATTCCTTGCAGAAAGACTTCGGACGCTAGCCACATTGCACATCTGTTCTTCAAGGAGGTAGTTCGCTTACACGGAGTCCCCAAATCCATCGTCTCTGACCGTGATACCAAGTTTCTGAGCCACTTTTGGCGCTCTCTGTGGCGCCGTTTCGATACAGCCTTGCAGTATAGCAGCACTTGCCATCCCCAAACAGATGGACAGACGGAGGTAGTGAACCGAACATTGGGCAACATCCTGCGTAGTCTGTGTCAAGATCATCCCAAGCAGTGGGACTTTGCTGTTTCCCAGGCAGAATTTGCATACAACTTGGTGCCTAACCGATCTAATGGCAAGTCCCCCTTTGAAGTTGTTTACATCCGCCCCCCACTTCATACGTTGGATGTGGTTCCATTACCAAAGCTGCCAGGCATGAGCATTGTTGCCCAGCACCTTGCTGATAAACATTTTAGCATCCACACAGACGTCAAGAAAAAGTTGGAAGAGTCTGCAGCGAAATACAAGGAGGCATCAGATCGTCATCGGCGTTTGAAAGTTTTTTCAGTTGGGGATCAGGTTATGGTGCACCTTCGCAAAGAAAGGTTCCCTGTGGGAACGTACCACAAACTGAAACAGAAGAAGATTGGTCCAGTGAAGATCCTTCAGAAAATCAATGACAACGCGTATGTAGTTGATCTCCCTGCCGACCTCTCCATTTCCAAGACGTTCAACGTGCGGGACCTATATGAGTACCATGCTCCCATGACCATGCCAGTGCTTCACTCGAGGACGAGTGTTTCTCTAAGAGAAGGGGACTGATGTAGGGAGAATCAATTCGGGGGTATTTTGGTAATTTGTCGCGACGTTGTCGGAATGGGCTGAAATTTGACAGGCGGCTTGGAAACGGCCCGAAAAGTTGGACTCAGGATAAACCTGAGGTCTCGTGATTTTAGGCAAATTCTAACGTTTAGGCCTCCGAATTGTTATTTTTAGTATGATTCGATTTGATTTTTCGCTAATTTTGGCACTTTTGATATTTTCCGCTTTTAGGGTTCCTTGTAACGCCTATATAAAGGCTTTTTACTGCTTTTCGTATAATTCAATGAATATTATTGTTTGATTCAGAAATTATTGTGTTCTTTTCGTCTCTAGAACGATATCTAGATTTAATTTTCATCTTCCCTGCGTCAGAAGTAAAGACTGAGATGAGGTATACATTCGTGCAGCTGCAATTATAATTATAGTGATAATATGGGCGTGGTCATTTTGGATCGCTCTAAGAACTTGCCTAGTAAATTCACCCTAGAAGATGTCGAAACTCTTGAGTTTCGGGATGATCTTGCTTTATCAAGGAAACGAGTATTCAGAATTTACAAGCTGAGAGTGATGCTACTAGGGTGGGGGCAAAATTTGGCTTCTATTTTTATTTTTATCTCCAAATGCTTTGATTTTGTTAAATAGTGTAGCTTCCATATGGAATGTGGGTCATAATTCGTGTCACTTGGAGCCCACAAATGGAAATAAGGTAGTCTACTAAGCTGCACTCTTTACTACTTTAGCACGCGGTGATCCATGTGGATAAATTGTATTCGCCGTTATTTCTTTTCCCCAACTATTAGAGGCAATGTACTTTTATTATTGAATAAAGTATTAAATAATATTTAGTTGGTGTTATTTTTGTATTTAGTGTATTTTTTGTAGTCTGAATCTATTGAATCATAATAACACTCCAGTTATTATCTGAAATGTAGAACGTCGCTATCTGAAATGTAGAACGTCGCTCCGGCAATTATCTGTTATTCAAAACAGCACTGCTGTCGTTATCTACTGTAGTTTGATTTTTTCAATGAAATGACTATAATAATAGACTCCCTAACGTATATAATTCAGAAAAATTGACCATGTCAAAAATAATAGATGAAATGATATAGTTTTTATATTATCAAAATCATGCTCATACGTGTCGATTAAGTTAATGAGCATATCTCTGAACTGTTATACATTTCATGTGCATATTACAATGTAAGTGCCACTTATTATTTCGTAGTGCACGAATAGGTCATCACTGCCTATACTCGTATTTACGCACATAACAACACAAGTGTCGTTTTTATGTCCAATAACCACACTTATGCCGTTCTGAAGTTTTCACCGATATTTTTATTTTTTTCAATGAAACAACCTCTAATAATAGATTATCTAATGTATGTGAAATAGAAATGCTAACCATGTCATAAATAACGGTTGAAATGACATAACTTTTATGTTATCGATATGGTTAAAGCACAATTCATCCTTTTTATATGTGTAGATTAAGTTATTGAGCATATCTCTAAACTTTTGTACATGTTATGTGCATATTACAACATAAATAAGTTTCTCTTATTATTTCTCGAGGCACTGATGCGATGTGATTGCTTATACCTATATTTACACATAACGACATAAGCGTCATTTTCATGTGCGTAAGATACTTGTGTAGCTCTATTCTATATTTTTATTTTATTTTTTCAATTCAAAGACTTCCAACAATGGATTCCCTGACATATGTAAGATATAAATGTTGATTATATGATCAAGAACGTTCGAAATGACATAGATTATATGTCATCGAATTGGTGAAAGCACAAGCCATCCTACCGATTCACGTCGATTAAGTAATGAGTATATCCCTCTAATTTTATAACTATCATGTCCGTCTTACAACATAACTAAGTTTAATTATTGATTCTTGGGGCTTGGATAAGACGTTAGTGCTTATACTCATGTTTACACACATAACGACACGAGACGTTTTCATTCCATAAACAAAAAAATGTGTTGTTTTGTTGATTCTTCCTATAATTTTTTTTCAATGCAACGACATCCAACAATAGACCCCCTAACATATGTAAGACATAAATGTTTACTACGTGACAAATAATGATCCAAGCGACATAAATTATATGTTATCAAATTGGTTAAAACACAAGTCATCATACCAATTCATGTCAATTAAGGAATAAGCATCTCTCTCTCTACTTTTGTACGTATCATGTCCATCTTAAAACAAAAATGAGTTCTACTTATTGGTTCTCGTGGCACGCCGAAGTCATAGCTGATTATACTCATGTTTATAGATAGAACGACACAAGGGGCGTTTTTATTTCATTAACAGCTCTTGTGTCTTTCTTTTTATTTCTCCTATATTTTGCTTCTTTTCCAACGCAACGACATCAAGCATTGGACCCCTAATTTAAGAAAGTAAAAAAGGGTAATCACGTGAACAAAAAATATTGAATTGACAAAGATTATATGATATCAATTTAGGGTGTGTTTGAGCCATATTATTTTGGAAGAATGTATTCTGGAATAGTAGATTGATGGAGGATGTGTGGTTGAAAAAGAAGGAAAAATTATTGATGTGATGGAAAATATTATTTTATTGAAAATATGTGGTTGAAAATAAGTAGAAGGACGAGAATTGAAATTTTAATGTGTACCAAACGGGAGCTTAGTGAAATCACAAGTCATTGTATTGATTTGTTAGAAAGTATAATTAATGAGCATATCTTTAACCTTTTTTAAACGACATATCCATTTTGCAACTTAAATTAGTTCAACTTTTTAGTTTCTCAGGCACAGACGAGTCGTTGATGCTTATAGTCGTGTTTATAGACAAAACGATACAATATGCATTTTCATTTCAGTAACAGCTCGGGTAGTTCTGTTGATTTCTTTTAGATTTTGCTTCTCTTACAATGTAAAGACCTCAAGCATTGGGCCTTCTAACTTAAAAAAGTCAGATAGGCTAATCATATGACAAAGAACGGTTGATTGGACATAGATTATATGATATTGAGTTGGTGAAATCACAAGTCATTATATTGATTCGTTAGAAAATATAATTAATAATGCATATCTCAAATTTTGTCAATCTCACAACTTAAATGAGTTCAAATTATTGGTTCCCAAAACATAGAAGGGTCAGGTAGCTTATACTCATGTTCACTAACAGAACGACACAAGTGCCGTTTTGTTATTGATTAAGCTAATGAGGATCTCTCTCAATTTTGTATACTTCTCATGCATCTTACAACATGAGTAAGTTCAAGTTGTTACTCTCGAGGCATGGATGTTTATAAATTCAGTACCTTTATAATTTCAAAATTACATTTGTGTTGTTCTCATGGACACGTAAGTTTAGTAATGTCACTTGTGTCATTCTCATACTTTATAAGTTCAGTAACGGCATATGTGTCGTTCTCAGGGATACTTATATCTTTAATAATGTCACATGTGTCAACATTTATATTTTACATACGTTGGGAGGTCCATTATTGGATATCTTTGCATTAAAAAAATCAAAATGTAGGAAAAATTAATAGAACGACGCAAGTGTCATTACTGAGATGAAAACGACCCTTATGTTTGTAAATACGAGTATAAACAGTTGTGTCTTATCCGTGCCCTAGGAACCAATAAGTGAAACTCATTTAGCTTATTTATGACATTGTCAAACTTTCCATGTTATATAGTTATGGAGTCCATTATAAGAGGTTGTTTAGTTAAACAAAAAAAATATAGGTGAAAATCTCAGAACGACAAAAGTGTCGTTACTGGTCATGAAAACGACAGTTGTGCTCTTACGTGTATAGCCACTAGTATAGGTAGCCAAGATCCATTCATACCCTAAGAAATAATAAGTGGAACTTATTTATGTTATAATATGCACATAACACATATATAAGTTAAGAGATATGTTATTAACTTAATTGACACATATGATTATGACGACTTGTGCTTTTATCATTTCAATAATATAAAAGCTTCGTCATTTCAATAGTTTTGTGTGACTGTAGTGCCGTTTTACGTAGTGGCTAATGACTGGAGTGGTGTTCTTGGAGTGTCATTATCATCTAATAGTTGTAGACAACAAAAAAAAAATACTAAATACGAAAACAACACCAACTAAATATTATTTAATGCTATATTCAATAATAAAAGTACAATCTACATGAAATTTCTAAAATTGTCTTTCTTCTTTCTTCAAATATAAAATGATTTTCAAAGTAGATGATATGCTAATCAAACTCTTGTTCAAATGCTTAAAAGATGCCCAAAATAAGTGAAGAATATAATAAAGAACATGATTTTATGGTAGCAAGAACGATGACTGAAGAGAATAGAATGAGCAATTGTGATTTTGAGGACCTAAAATTGAAGAAGATGAAAACAAAGGAAAGAAGATGTTATTTTTTTAAAAAATAGAAAGTAGGGTTTATGCTTTCAACATTTCAATAATATAAAAGCTATGTCATTTCAATAGTTTGTGTGACTGAGTGCCGTTTTACGTAGTGGATAACGACTGGAGTGGTGTTCTATATTTCATATAGCAATTGGAGTGTCATTATCATCCAATAGTTGCAGACAACACAAAAAAACATACTAAATACGAAAAAAACACCAACTAAATATTATTTAATACTGTATTCAATAATAAAAGTACAATCTACATGAAATTTCTAAATTTGTCTTTCTTCTTTCTTCAAATATAAAATGATTTTCAAAGTAGATGATATGCTAATCAAACTCTTGTTCAAATGCTTAAAAGATGCCCAAAATAAGTGAAGAATATAACAAAGAACATGATTTTAGGGTAGCAAGAATGATTACCGAAGAGAATAGTATGAGCGTTGTGATTTTGAGGACCTAAAATTGAAGAAGATGAAAAAGGGAAAGAAGATGTTATTTAAAAAAAAAAAAAACAGAAACTAGAGTTTTACAGTGAATTTGGAGGAGAGATGATGGGATAAAATGAGGAAAATTGAGGGGTTTTGAGTTAACAATTGAAGGAGAATTTTGCTATTTTGTCAAATAAAACATTTTGCTTTATTTTTTTGTTTTTATTATTGGTCAAAGGCCATTTCATCAAATATGTCCAACCAGACTAAATGGACAAATTCCCCCCCCCCCCCCCCCGCCCCCACAAAAAAATCACGTTTTCAAATATATATAGAAAGAGGGGGAAGAGAAATGATGTACTAAGCCATGTTTGTTTTGAATTAAAATTTCAAGTAAAAAATCAACAATTAATTTTAACTACACATTTTAGGGGGTCCAAGACCTTTCAACCATACATTTCATCAAATATTATAAAAATTTACTGAAAATTTGATTTTAATCTCAATCAAACAGGAGCTAAGTAATCATGTTATTGTTGCATCTTATATTTACTACTAGGCCACCTCACAAAAGTGTTAAAACCAATAATCAGGCATATTGACCATTTAATTTAAAAACATTGTTTAACTCTCGTTTTATCATTTTCGTTCCTAGGGTGCAACATTGACAATATGAGAAGAAGCATGACTATCAACTAAGCAATTTATGTCAATTTGAAAGACAATAAGTGACCAAATGCCACAAGATAGTGAAATGTAAAACTAAATTTCAATTCAATAACCCAATTACAAAATTGGTTGCAAGTTCATTTTGTAACGCCCCAAAATTTCACAAATCTTAAGGTGTTACCAAAAATAATTTCATTTATTTTGCGGAACGATAAAATAATATTCTTCAAAAATATAATTGAAATATCCATATATTTAAACTAAACATGAAAACATAACCATAAATTAAATAACTATTTTTGAACAAATAAATGTGACTAATAATTTAAAGCGAAAAAGAAAAATGAACTTAATATTATCTCTTTGATTCCTTTTGGTAGTCTGCATCACTATCCGTCACAGTTTCAATCGACCCGAACTAAAAGTTTTGTAAGAGTGAATATTTTAAAAAAAGACCAAGTAAGATACGTGCAGTTTTCATACGCAATTATATAACAATAACATAAACAATTCATACCATATTTCTCTTTATGGAGTATATCGGTGACCAAGTAAGATACCCATCATTTCTCATTTCGAATTCCCGAAAGATTTCACATTTCGTTAGGTCAAACTTGAAGGTCCACAGACAATTCATGCATAAATTACTGAACATAAAAACATAAAGAAACGAAACCACTTGCACAAAAAGTATCTTACCTTGATTGATCAAACGAGCTTTTGATAATAAAAATGTACTTAGAATTTACAGCTGTTTTATATGAAAGATGTTGTGTAAAATTATGTGGTAGTGAATTATGGAACATTGTCACACTATTTATAGTTGAAAAATTTGGTGGTTGAATTATAATGAAATTGTGATGGAAAATCGTATTTATCACGTTTGATAAAATTGAATTACTAGTAAACAAATCACAAGATGACATGTGTACAAAATACTTATCACAACAAAAAGGTGGTTACAACTTGATTTTAAATAGAATTCTAAAAACAAAACTAACAATTATCAAATCACATGGCTATCCATCCCAATTCACTTCGATTAAAAAAATAAAATAAAATAATAATAAATTACAATTTAAGACAAAATCTTTCGACCTCGATAACTTGAGCCTCACTTATCCAAACTGACTTTTTCTTGAGCCTAATTTACGTGATTAAAAATAAGCTATCCAACAAGACCCATATTAATATATTTTCAATCTCTTTAACAAGATCTAAATATTTAGCCCAAAAATTAAAGTTAATACATATATCACTTTAGTCTTTCAACTTCAAAATTATAAAAATATAATATATAGAACAAATAAATTTTTATTCTAAAATTTTCGGGGTGTTACACATTCACTATGTACTTCCTTGGTTGTTGCAATCTGAGTTGACATAGCCCCAATATCACTACAATATAAAAGAGACAAAGAAAGGGCACGCCACGTGTCACGATTTCTCGTCGTCGTAATTCTTTTTTTTTTTTTTCCATCAACCACTCTGTCTTCTACATTTTTCCACTCAATCTACCATACATCTTTACTCCTCCATTCAATTCCAAGTATGTCCGTATTACAAGATTGTCCACTTTTGCTTTTTCTTTCATAAACTGTTCATTGCAAGAACGAACCCAAAATACTCTACCTTACCACAATGCTCCGGGACTTCTGGTGCTTTTCCACTGGAATTCGGAGCTCCGACTCTAATGATGTTGTCGATCGGGACCCGATCCTTCTTGTATCGGGTATTGCTGGGACGATTCTCAACTCAAGGGTAAAAAATTGGAGTGCTAAACCCGGGTATGGGTTCGGATCCTCCTAGCTGACTTGGAGTTCAAAAGAAAGCTCTTATCCATCTACAATCCCAAAACAAGTTTTTGTTGTGTGGAAGTTTCTCAAATTTGATTTTTTTATTTCTATTTTAATAAAGTATTAACTTCATTTTTGCTCTCTTTTATTGTGCTTTCTTCAAGTTACACGGAGGAATTAGATGATAATAGTGAAATAGTAGTGGCTCAAGATGATTATGGGCTCTATGCCATTGATATTTTGGATCCTTCCCCTATAAGTTTTCGCTGTTTTTCTTTTTCTGCATCCATAATTTCTTCTGTTTCGTGTGAGCTCTGGCGTTTGCATGAATTAGTTCAGCTGCTGTCTTACTTGATTTTCTTGTTTAACTTATGACTGTGATTGTTTCTTGTGAAAAATGGTTGTTTAAATTTTACATGTGATGGAGAATGGAGGTTTTTACTGATGTTGGCCATCTTTCCATCCTAATACAATAAAGCTGCAATTGGGAATTTTTAGCATAGATTGAACATGGTGCTGTGCTGCTGCCTTTTTTTTTCACCTTCTAAAGCTAAGTTGCCAAATGTATTTTCTCTTTAAATTCTGTAAAATCTTCCTTTACTCATAGAATTTTTCATAAAACCAACCCTATGAGATAACACTTACCGTCATTCAATTGCCATGCTTGTGAATTATGTGGATAGCTGAATCAACCATAAATGGATCAAACAATAAAGGGGTTGTCTTTGCCCTCTTGTCTCTCCTCTTGCCATCCTCATCCATGGCATAGTTAGGGCTTACTTTGAAAGGCTTGGTAGGAGTTTGGTCTTCATCTTGACTTTCATCAACATCAACTCCTCCCAACATCATTGGGGTTTGATCTTCAACTAAAAAATAAACTAAACATAAACAATTTTGAACACCAAAAAATTAACATTAACCAAAACATTCATAAATTACCATTAACATTCGAAGCCCCTTGGTTTTCACCCGCATCTACCAAAAATATAAAAGAACGTGATTAGTTTAAAACATAAATAAAATTTAACAAATTTAAAAAAATGACAAGACAAAATACCCATCCCAATCATAGACACATCATAGCCGGGGCTTCCTCGCATAATTGGCATTTGATCTTCTACTAAAAAAAAAAACTAAACATAAACAATCTAAAACACCAATAAATTAACATTAACCAATCTTGTACCAATATTTCAATATCAATATTACTAATTTGATATTATCATTCACATTCCAATCCTCTTGAATGGATATGAGTTTCTAAACTACCTTTCCCATAGATTCTTGAAGGGTTAAAGAAGATATTTATTTCTTACTTTAACAAAAAGAGAGTTTTCTTTATTTAGGATTTGTAGTTTTGATTCTAAGAAACGATACAGTGAAGGCAAGAAGTTGAAATAGCAAAGAACCCTATTGAGGCAGAAGGCCGTTTGAGGGAACAATTTGCATATTCAAAGCCTGGAGGTCACTCGATTCTAAGAAGGAAAACTTAAAGATCAAAATTAAGGTAAAACTATTGTTTTTTGTTAAATTTGGAAATATTTCTTCTAAGATCTTAAAGAATCGTAGGGATTATTTACTTCAATATTTATGTTCATGATGATTGAATTATTATTTTGTTATATTATCTGATATGCTAGGATAGACAGTTAAAGGACTAGATAATCTGTTAGAAAAAATGTTAGATGAAATAAAATTTATTTCTCAAGAACTTGATAAGATAGAAGAAAATATTGAAAATACAAACACATTAACCGAAGAACTTGATGAAAATCTTAAAAGATGTGTTAAAGAATACTCTAACATATTACAACTCAGAACAAAATTATATATTAAAATTCAAGAAAGAAGAAATACTAATCTTATATCTGAAAAAAAAATAAGAAGCAAATATCTTAACCTATTCAAAAAGAAAGGATACGATTTGCAATAAAGAAGATTATTTCATTAAGGGTAAAATAGACTTTTTCAGAAAAATTCAAATGGATCCAATATACCCGCTAGTTTGGAAAATGTCCCGTATTTGTGTAAGTACCCATTTTTTTTATAGTCTGGCCCAAAACGTGGGCCTTGATTTTTAGCCCAATTAATATTTTTTTTTGAATAAAGTAAAGAAGTAAAAGAATGGCAAATCAAATTCAACTTGTCCCTCCATTTCCACTGTAACGATATCGTCGGCTTAACTAGGTCTCCCGACTCAAATAAAAACTGCTTCAAGACTTCACCTCGTCCGGCGTCCGCATTCCGCACTTCCTAGGCTGAAATCAAAATATTGTACGATAAGAATTCGTGTTTTAATTCTTTTTCTTGGTTATGAATTTTATTTCTTATTTTGTGAAATGTGAAGATTATGTTGATTGTTGAGGGTGAAATCACTGAAATGTCACATTTTTTCCCCCAAAATTTGAGCATGTGAGCTGGAAACCCTCTTAGCAGCTGTTGATTTTTGTTTAAAATATTATATGCTTTCAATTTTCACTAAGGAATGTTGATTGTTGAGGGTGAAATCACCGAAATATCACATTTTTTCCCCTTCTTTTGTAATGTGTTTTTGTTATTTTTTTACTTTGTATTTTGTCATTTCTCCTTCTTTTGTAATTGTGAAGTATATGTTGACTGGTTTGTCAACAGATTTTTTTTTATTTTGTGAACCATGGTTAGGGCAACTAACTATAGTGTGGTAGAGAAAAAATATATAGCAGCAATTTTTTTTAATATACCTGTAGTAGCAGAAACCGTAAGTGAGAACAGAGAGATTACAAGAGAGAGGTTGTTCTTCTCTTAGGTAAAATCAAAAGTTCCTTCTTTATAGATTGAATGGTGTTCTTCATATACTAAAATCTGCCTCTCATATTCTTGCATCTTGGTTTCTTCACACCTAAATCTTTTTACACAAATAGTAAAAAAGAACTCGTTTTTTTTACAGAAGCTGATTCCTCTTTAGGTGATTTTGCTTCTTCTGTGCTGAGAATATAATTATTCCAGGTATAACAATTGGTATCAAAGCCCTTTGTCAGATTAGGGTGGTAAAGCTCCAATTTGAGGTGTTTTTTGGGCTTGAGTCTTGTGTGGTGCACACAAGGTGTTTGTTGAAATTCATGAGAGAACTTGGTTTGTAAAACAAGTGGATAAATGACTTCTACTAGTGGAACAATTAAAGTTGGAAAGTATGAGATAAAGAAATTCAATGGGAAGAATGATTTCTCCTATTGGAGAATGCAAATGAAGAATTTGTTAATCTCACAAAAATTGCACAAAGCTTTGACGGGTAAAGAAAAGAAGCACAAAGATATGTCCGATGAGGATTGGGAAGAACTAGATCTTGAAGCACGAGCGTCAATCATTCTATGCCTTGAAAGGGATGTTGCTTTCTTGGTTGATGGTGAGGCAACGACTGAGGATGTGTGGTCAAAGTTGGAGGTAAACTTCATGACGAAGACTCTAACAAATCGGATCTATTTGAAGTCCAAATTGTATACTTGCAAGATGGAGGAAGGTGCACCAATCCAAGAGTACATCAACAAGTTTGATAGATGCATATCAGATTTGAAGGACATTGATGTAGAGGTAGATGATGAGGATCAAACACTTCTACTACTACTTTCGCTGCCAAAGTCTTATGAGAACCTAGTACAAACATTGATGCTTGTGGGTGACAATCTTACGATGGATGAGACTAGAACGTCACTTCTAGCGGATGACCTTCGGAAGATTGCAACTAGTGGCATGGCTAATAGTGGTAACAAGGAGCAAGCACAATGGTTGTTTGTAAGAGGTAGAAGCAATGAGCGAAGAAAGGGCAAGGGAGGAAAGTCTAGATCGAGTTCTAGACATCTTGCGGAAAGGCCGTGTTTCAAATGCGGTGAGCTTGGGCATTTCAAAGTGAATTGTCCTAACAAAAGAGTGGGATGGAAGAAGAACAACAAGAACAATAACAATGGAAAGGTACAAAGCAAATAAGAGGTTAGTTATGCCTTGGAAGAAGGGGGCAGTGATGAGTGTTACTTTGTCTCTTGTGATGAAGAAATCTCTGGTAAGTGGATTCTTGATTCTGAATGCTCTTACCATATGTGTCCAAATAGGAAGTGGTTTACTACCTATAGAAGCATTGATGGTGGAACCGTGTTAATGGGGAATAACCATTCTTGTAAAATGTTGGGGATTGGTTCGATTAGAATCAAGATGCATGATGGAGTGGTAAGAACATTGATGGATGTTAGACATGTTCCTGATTTGCGGAAGAACCTTATTTCTGTTGGTGCTTTGGACTCTGGTGGCTGCAAGATAGTTATATGGAATGGAGTAAAGAAGGTTGTTCGTGGTTCTTTGGTAGTGATGAAAGGTATTCGTCAAGGTAACCTCTATGCTCTTTTGGGTACTACAGTTACTGGTAATGTAGTAGTTGGAACAAGTAGAAGTGGTGGAGACCCATGTGAGTGCACTCAGCTATGGCATATGCGGCTTGGGCATATGTCAGAAAAGGGTCTAGATCTGCTCAGTAAGAAAGGTTTGCTGAAGAACTTGAAGAAGCCTTGCATGGATTTTTGCGAGCATTGCATGTACGGTAAAGCACATCGGGTTCAGTTCCAGTCAAGCAAACACAGAAGCAGAGGTATATTAGACTATGTGCATACAGATGTTTGGGGTCCGGCTATGGTTACTTCCAAAGGTAGTTCTAGGTACTTTGTCACGTTTGTTGATGATTATTCCAGATATGCTTGGATTTATTTCTTGAAGCATAAGAATGAGGCATTCGACATGTTCAAGAACTGGAAAGCAATGGTTGAAAATTGAACATACAAGAAATTGAAGACACTACGATCTAATAACGGTACAGAGTATACATAGGGTGCTTTCAAGGAGTTTTGTGATAAGGAAGGCATTATGAGACACTGGACAGTTAAGAAAACACCACAGCAGAATGGGGTTGCAGAGAGACTGAACCGTACATTGCGGGAGAGAGAAATGTGTATGCGATCATATGCTGGTTTTGGTAAAGAATGGTGGGCAGAGTCGGTTGCTACATCTTGCTACATAGTGAACCGGTGTCCACATTCGAAGTTAGATGGAGATGTACCTTACATGGTATGGACATGGGAGCATGTAGATTATGAGAGACTCAGAATTTTCGAGTGTATAGCCTACTACCATGTCAACGAGGGAAAGCTTGATGCAAGAGCCAAGAAGGTAATATTTTTGTGATATGCATCAGGTGTAAAAGGCTATCGCCTTTGGTATGTAGAGGATTCTAAGTTCATAATCAGCAGGGATGTTACTTTTGATGAGAACTTCATGGTAGCTTCGTTGAAAGCTACGGTGCCCGGTAACGATGATGTCAGGATTTCAAAGTCTCAAGTAGTTGAGATAGAACCTAAAGATCAACCAGGTTCTATTCGTGTCCAAAAAGCAATATCATGGAGACACTCAAGAAGAGAGTGATGATGAGCTTGAACATGAGACGATTCAACAAGAGAATGTACAAGCACTACAACAACAACAGCTCGAAGATAGTTTAGCTTCCACTAGGCCAAGGCGAGCATACAAGCAAGTTCAGAAGTTGGGGTTAGACCAGCCTTTGAGGTACTATGGGTAGATAAATTTGGTTGAGTACGCACTTTCGGTGGAAGATGATGAGTCGGTCACTTACAAGGAAGCTATTTGAGACAGCAATAGTGAGAGTTGGGTGGCTGCGATGGAAAAAAAGATGGAGTCTCTTCGGTAGAACCAAACATGGGAGGTCGTCTCATTGCCCGTAGGAAAGAAAGCTATTGGTTGTAAGTGGGTGTATAATAAGAAAGATGATTCTTCCGAGATTGGTGGTACAAGGTACAAGGCAGGACTAGTGGCTAAGGGGTTTACACAAAGAGAGGGAGTCGACTACAATGAGATCTTTTCTCAAGTGGTGAAGCACACTTCCATTCGAGTGCTATTGAGTATTGTTGCTCATGGTGATCTTGAGCTAGAACAACTCGATGTCAAAACGGCCTTCTTGCACGAAGACTTGGATGAGGAAATCTATATGCATCAACCTGAGGGCTACAAGGTTGAGGATAAAGAACATCATGTATGTCGCTTGAGGAAATCACTATATGGATTGAAGCAATCTCCTCGGCAGTGGTACAAGCGATTTGACTCCTTCATGCTAAAGCATGGGTTCTCTAGAAGTGAGTATGACTGTTGTGTTCATATTCAAAAACTTCGTGGAGGTGATTATATCTATCTTCTTTTGTATGTGAATGACATGCTTATTGCTTCGAAGAGTAAGGTGGAGATAGATAGTCTGAAATCTCAACTTGGTTAAGAATTTGAGATGAAGGACATGGGCGCTGCTAAGAAAATACTGGGTATGGAGATTAGAAGAGAGAGGTTGAACCATCGATTGTTCTTGAATCAGAAAGGCTACATTGAGCGGGTTATCGCGAGGTTCGGGATGCAAGGTGCTAAGTCAATGGTGACTCCATTGGCTCCACATTTCAAACTCTCTGGTAAACAATCTCCCACTACAACGGAAGAGAAGGTACGCATGGAATGGTGTGTACATGTCCAGATATTTCCCACTAGCATACATCAAACAATCTCCCACTACAATTGCACTGTAGCTTGAATGACGGTAAGTGGTATCTCATAAGGTTGGTTTTATGAAAAATGCTATGAGTAAAGGAAGATTTTACAGAATTTAAAGAGAAAATACATTTGGCAAGTTAGCATTAGAAGGTGAAAAAAAAAAAAAAAAAAAAAGGGCAGCAGCACATCACCCTGTTCAATCTGTGCTAAAAAATCCCAAGTGCAACTTTATTGTATTAGGATGGAAAGATGGCCAAGATGTTGGATTCAATAATGCAGGTCACCATTATTGCTACTAGACTAACATTTTTTTTTCTTAAAATTCTCCCTCCAACGATCGGTTCTTTATCTTGGCTCCACATAGGCAAGAGAGGAAGGTAACACACATCTAACATTTTTTTTATTACATTTACCTGTGACAACCCAACATAGGGTTCTATGTAACTACTCATAAATCGTTAATTTAAGAACCATGAACAAAGAAGCATACCATTTTTGACATACCATAAATTAATATATTAGCTGAACACAATTTCTGTGATTGTCCATTCTTCACATACACAATAAACACAAATGAATTCAGTGTACGTAAACTTCTTTGGCATTAAATTTTATGTTGGCAAATATGGATTTTGATCAACTAATATCTGCCAATACTCTTAACTTTGCACTGCTATGTACATGCATAAACTTGAAACTCGTAAATCGTCAATTTAAGAACCATGAACAAAGAAACATACCATTTTTGACATACCATAAATTAATATATTAGCTGAACACAATTTCTGTGATTGTCCATTCTGCACATACACAATAAACACAAATGAATTCAGTGTACGTACCAAACTCGAGAACTTTGCATAAACTTTTGGCCCATTTCTTCCAAATCCAAATCTAAACACAAATGAATGCACCTACCGAATGCTTGGAAGAGTTACAAATGGAGGATTTATATGGATACAGAAATATACATAATTCAATTCATTGTACCTTTTGGCCCTTTTCTTCCAAATCCAAATATAAACACTAATGACTTCAGCTACCGAATGCTTGGAGTTACAAATGGAGGAGGATTTATTAATGAATTCAATTCATTGTACCAACCAAACTTGGTGTTATCATGAATTATTTAATTCAGTGTTATTTACTTCTTTTTCAGGGAATCTCACGCGGTTCAAAGAACCTTTATTGCTACGCGGGAAAGAACCGTTATTGACCAAGAATTTTCCACGTGGGAAAGAAGAGAGTACAATTATACTGCAACATTCTCAATTCTACAGCGTCTGCAAAAATCCATCAAAAGTTCACGGGAAAGATCTTGTGCATCATATTCCTATCCCCAAGTCCAAAAATGGACCAATGCCTCTGCAAAAGAAAGACAGATAATATATCACCACATCATAGTGTAAATTTTTATCACGAGGCGAATTAGTAACATTGGCGTAGAGCACTATTAAATAAATTACATAATTTCACCTTTAATTAAAATGTTACAGCTATTTACTAACCTGAGGATGCTCAGCATTGAAAGGAGGAATTTCAACAATCAACTCGAATGGTATAACATCAACAGACCTCCAATCAGCAGTAAAGCCTGAGGAAATGCAGAATCTTTCATTATAACATTGCCTTTCTTATCGATCCAGTAAAACAGTAGACTATGTCCAGCAAAATCACAAAAACTTCACGCAAGATGTTTTTTCATGTCATTATGCCATCATGTTCTTCAAGCACCATGACAAGTAAAAAGATTATCAAGATAATAAAAGAAATCATGCGCCTTTATGCTGAAATTTATATGCAATTTACTCCACAATGGACAGATTGTTATCATTTCTCGAAGCAAGCTTTATGTTCCAGAACTGATTACTATAATGAATTTAGGCAGCTATCATGCTGTAAAAATATCAGTCCTGTTGTTTTGCTGTCCATAGTTGCAAAATTCTGCAAATTCTTTGATGATACCATCTACTACCAATTGTCGATAGAAAACAATGTCACCTCTGCAAATTTCACTTTTTAATCAATTTTGATTAAGTTATCAACATTATCTTCACCCTCCCCTTGTCTGCAATTCTGAATGGCAGTTGGCTATGACAGGATGGTTGTAGTGTGATTGCAACGACTTGAGAGAGCTGAAATATGGATCAAGAGAGTCTGTTGGGGAGAGGAAGGGATTCAACCAAAAGAAAAGTTGATGATCTCATGTTGGTTATGATTAGCTTCTTGAGGAGTGTGACAGTTGGCTATATTTTAAAATGCCATATTACAATTGTTAGTATGTGGCCACGATTGTTAAGATCTGTTAAATTGGAGTGGTTCATTGCTCAACATTAGACTACGAAAGAAATCATTGATTACAAACCATGCCCAGTCCCTAGAAGAATCTCAGGTGCCAAATAGTCTGGTGTACCCACAGCAGAGCGTTTCTTGTGCCTTTCTTGCTGGTGCTCAGATGCAGACAACTGAGGTTCCTCATCTTCCATTAGGGAAGTTCAACTAACAGCTGGACCCGATAAATCATTGCTGTTGATGAGACCAACTCTAGATAGCCCAAATTCTGTTAACTATTTAATAAGATGCTACAGGTTAATTTTTACTGATCCGAATAGTACGTTTGCAATCTATAATTAATGAATGAATTATTTCTAAGGCATACTAGGTCTTTTTAGATTTACATGCATAACATAATGCAGGTCAAACATTTCATAAATCTAAAGTCTTGCAGTAATCAGTATATAGCAACAATGCAGTGCATATGAACAACATATTGAAAACTTTATCCAAAATAACCCACTTACAAAATAAAGGAAAATCAAAGTGAAATGGAAATAATCCACAAAATAACTTGTTCTACCTACCATTATCATTACCATTACCATATCACAACAAACTGGCGGTGTTAGTAGAATGCTGAAACGGTATTATTAGCAATAAGAAACATATGTTATGGGAAAGACAAAGGGAAATAGTATTTCAATTGTTTTGCTCTCTTGCCAACGTTAGAATCAAAAGCTACTTGATAATAATATTAGTGAAAATTAAATTAAACAATCCTCGGCAACGGCGCCAAAAACTTGTCACATATTTTCCACAACGTGAATTATGCCACAAGTTTACGGTGTCAAGTTGAGTGATTGATTGATTGTTTTAAACTAATCAATATATATATATATATATATATATATATATATATATATATATATATATATATATATATATATATGTCTTTGTTAAGAACGGAGACATGCCATGATGGAAAATGGAGTTTTTTGCTGACAAAAACGTGTACGATATATATAAAAAAAATGTCTTCGTTAAGAATGGAGACATTTTTTTTTTTTTATAAATAATAAGGTACATTTTCTTTCATTAGTCTAAAATTGTCCATAAGAATTAGAAAGGTTGTGGAGAGAGAGGAAATAAGATGAGTAAATTGAAGAGAGGTGTGTACACTTTTTTTTCTCTTTTTTTTTTTAAAATTTATAACTGTAAATTTGTTGCAATTTGCTAATTGAAAACTATATTGTAATAAGATGTATATAAAATTCTTTTTCTATATTTCAATATATAAAAATGAGAAAACATCTTATCACATTTTCTAACCCCACTGAAAAACACAACTTTATTCCATGCACAAAAATCGGGTCGATCACCACCGAGGGCGTTGCCCTCGGACCCCCACGAGGGCGTTGCTTCCTCGACCCCTGCGACTGCGAACTCGTCGGGTGCGTTGCCCCGAATCTCCACGAGGGGCGCTGCCCATGTATGCTTTAATGTTATTCTACTAATAATAGTTAGCGTCATCTTTTTTATTAACATATTCACTGGTGAGCTCATGATTCATCTGTTTTGATGTTTTACGCAAAAGTTCCTCAAAAATCTCAAGACTGAAATATTAGAATTGTGTAAAAATGTTATTTTTCTTTTTGAATTAATGAAGAATTTTGTCAGATTAGATTAATGTTACATATAATGTATTGAGAGTTCTCAAATATAATTTTTTCTATTCTTAAAGTTGAATCAGAATACTATATATTTTTTAAAACATAAACCGTGAATAGATTGCATTTGATAACAATCCTCAAATTGATTTATATTTGTATGTCGAGTTTGTAAATACAACTTGTATGTCGTCTTTATAGGCTTATTCTTTATTTTGTTACACACTTATTTTTAACATTATCCAATTATCCAATTAACGTGCAAAACACGTTTAGACCTACTAGTCATCTTAATATGAGCCTTCCAGGTCCAGGAGGTTCTTACCAAGGAGAGGGAATCCCAATGTAGCACCCAACAACCCAAGCAACCCGTGCACCGTATTGGCAAGCTGGTCAATGGGTAAGTCTTCTTACGAGTTGTTGATGTCTATTGCTAAACTTATCACATGTCAGAAGGCTTTATACTTTTTGATGAGAAGTAGTTAGTATCATCTATAAAAGTCACGATTCAAATATTCTCGATTGTGACCTACATACCATTGTACCGACTACCGATAACAATGTCATCAACATCATTGACGGTGATAGGTCTCTTATCGTTGATTGTTACTGACGAAAGTTTAATTTTTCTTTCTTTAATTTTTTTTAGAAGTGACTAAAGGAATATGACAACAATAACTTAAGATATTTTTTCATTATAATAGTATTGTTACATAAATTTTTGGGTTATGTCAAATACTGGACCTTAGGCGAGAGCTAAGCGACCTAATCCTCGAGTCAGTTCTACTAAAGAACAATAATTTGACACTATTTAATTGGTATATAAACTTATGTTAAAATCTCAAAAATTAAATTAAATTTGTTGAATTGATGTGCCATGTCAATATTATTTAGTATATCAACAAAGCAAATTTTAATTTTGTAAAAACATATATACATGAAGTGTGCAAAATATTCTACAGCTCTTTGTGATATTGCACCGGTGGTTTTTGAGCTTGAGGACTTCGTCTAGCACTCCATACAATCAAAGGAGGGAAAATATAACTATATAGGATTAGTCGGAAGAAAAACTTTCCTGTACCACTATTTCCAACAAAAGAAATAGTTCCATGGCGATTTGAAATTGATTTTACCGTAGCTTTTGAAGGTATGAGTTAAAATATCGTCGAACAAAGCTATGGGGTTGAGTTGAATATTAAAGTAGAATCACTTTAAAACTCTACATGGAAGTTCTTATAGTCCTAATAAGCTTATATAAGTAAAGCGATCACGTTCAATTAGAACTTGGGGACATTCTTCCACTTTATTGAGACACTTAGGGGTGTGAGTCATGTGAAAATTTGCCTTAATATGTAATGGCATTATTCAATCAAATCATGCGAGGTTCATCCCCACATGTAACAAAGTGAAAACAAAAAAACGTGGGAGGTGACACTTAAAGGCACAAAATGAACTATGTACTGATACACAACCTTTAATCACAAAGAAACATTGCATTGTGAGACAAATGGGCCAGTTTGAGCGATTTATGGTCAAGGCCACATATTATTTCTGACATGCAAGTAATTGCTTGCACTTGCATTAAGGCAACTCGGCAAATACGAGAGATTGGACTCATCAAAATTAGCCTATGGTCAAACGTCAATAGTAATTTCCGACTGTGAAAGTGAGCATGACCCCACAAAATAATGAATATAACAAGGAATGTGATGAGATTACATAAGTTCTTTTTATTCTTTAGTTCCTAGTAAACTCAAATTTATTGCAATATGTTTTCATTTATTGGAGGCCATGATATATGCTCTCCTTGTAAGCCCGCTCTTTTCTGTTTCTTCAATGTGTATACATACTCTACCTATGTCATGGTTAGACCCAAAAAAAAAAAAAAAAAAAAATCAGAGCATTCAATTCGATGATGACCAACACAATCAAGGAAAGCACTCTCAGCGCCATACAATCTCCTATAGGGTATGGATACTCAAAATTAGACATGATTAATTAAAATTCTGATAGAATTATCTCATAAATTAAGTGGAATAGATTACCACTTGAACCTCACCAACAAACACTTGTCTAGCATATATATTTTCCGGCATTGTCAAGTTCCCAAGGTTGTCAACAATAAAACATTTTAACATATGTCGTATTGTAGCCTGATTGTAGGGTAGATTCGAAACGAAGTGGTATACATTGTTATGCTTGGTTGACTCTTATATCAAACATATCAATTACCATAAACTAGTTTTCTACAGTTGCATTTATTAAAGTGCATTTCTTGGGCTGTAAAGACTTGCATGACACTGACAAGAGGTTTAGGTGGACCATCTCTTTGATTCTGAAATCTACTGATGTTACTCTCTACAAATTCAAACATAAAACTTAGACAAGTAATATCCTACCACTATTGCAAAAGATATATCCTTAGCCAGCAAGCAATACACTTCAGATCCATCAATGACTACTTCAGACAATAATTTTAATCTAAAAATTATGAGAAAAATTAATGTTCATATATCTAGATGTGTCAAAATGTGCTCCACCATCCAGACTTAATACCGAGCAGGGTCAACATGCCCGATTTTACGCTAGTGCAGGAAAAAATAAAATAAAAATCCCATGCATGTTAGTATAACAAGCCATAGAAAAGGCAAATCCCAAAAAATCTTAGTTATATACTGTCTCTTATCCTAAATACTATTTGTTTGTGGAGTTACGGATCTTCAGAGATAGATTATGTAGCCCTCTCGATAGAGTTTAAAGCACTTGGGATGAGCATGTTCACGAAATCAATGGCCATGGTTCGTCAACCTTAAGGTCACATCTTCTCTAGCCATTCCTCATATGGCCTTCACCACCAGTCAGTGCAGTGTCTCTTTTTATGTTGTGTCTTATTGATGCAAGAAATGTCTTCTTGTCGACATCCTGCATCATCCATCATGCCTATCAAAAGGGAATAAAAGTATAATTTGATGCTATACTATACATTCTGAAACTAAGTTTAGTGGGAAAATATGTGTACATACACTCATAATAAAAGCTAAAAGAGAAAGCTGTTGAAATAGGTACAATATTGAATGTTAGAATTATTTGTACTTGAAAAAACATCCATAAAGTTTGCAAACAACAAAAAAACTAATGGATGGAAGAGATTATGTTTTTTTTTTTTATCAAAAATTCAGGTCCTCCAAATTTGTACTTGCTATGTAGACAGTGCTTACATTGCCTGACCCCCAATCACATGCAATGGATGCAGTACAAAAATATTTCTATTCAAAAATGTATGCAAACAATATCATGCATCATCTACCTAGCAATAAAAATGTATGCTTCAGCAGATTATTGATACTCATTAATAGTGGAAAGGATTTATTCATTCCTCAGGCATGGATTACTACAATTAGGGAAAATGAGGGAATGAGGATTAAGGAATGAGAAATTAACAACATTGTATAGACCTTTTTGTTGGGATTTGAGGTTGCGTATGAAAGTGTTAACGTTTTAAATCAAGTACTCTGGTCCCCTTTTAACAACCCCCGTCAAATGAGGTACCACATGACTCCATTACTAGTCATGATTGGAACTTCAAGTTTCATCCCAAAAACTTATTCTAGCTCAATCCCTTATAATAAACTCAAGACCATCTCGTGTATAGCTGATGTGGGACTTTTGTTTGCACGTGTGTGTGCACGTGCATGAATGGCGCTGGGTGAGGTGGGGTGCAGTCATACTTAACTCACAAGATAAGGTCGAGATAACATGGCATAAAGCTTGGATTGCCCAAGATATTGTCATCATCGTCTCTAGACATGAAGGGCCAATTAACATCATCTTGGTGTATAATAGGAACTATGACAATCATTGATTGTGATCATATACATAATGACGTGCATTTTTAATGTAAAAAACTTAATAAACACAGTGATCATTACGTACGCAAATCTAAAAGCAGAAACACCTGGGAAAGAAAAGCCTAGGTGATAAAATCACTAAAATTAAAATACAAATATTATTCCATCATTGCTTCAAGAAACTATCTACTAGAAGATATAATAACCAAAATTACTGAACCAGAGACAATTATAATCTCTAATTTCTTGATGCAAGCAATTAATCATGAAATATATAGTGATAGGGCATGTTTGGTATGTGCCATTAGATCGTACTGTATAGTACAATAGATAAGAATTTAGCTTCTTTATCGCCCTTAATGCTATCCAATACTGTTAATCAACTTTGTCAAACATGTCATTGTTGGAATTATTGTTCAAAACCAATAAAAACGGAGTTGAAATGAAAATTGGAAAAGGAAGCCAAAACATTGATCTATGCGACTGCATAGATCAAAAGGTATGCGGCCACAAGTGGACGTGAAGGGATTTCAGCCCCTGCATATGTTCATTCTATGCAACCGTATAGGATTCTTCTATGCGGTCGCATGGAGTAAATTTATAACTGTTGGGGTAGTTTTCGGTTTGAAACATGGCGGCTTTTGGAAGGTATTTTGCAACTCTTCCATAAGTTTTGGCACCAATTCGTGGGGTATTGATCAAGGTGTATAAATAGGCTGCAAGATGATCAATACAAATTAATGAAAAACACTTGAAAAGAGAGTGTTTATAATATTCATTCCACAAAGAATGAAACCACTTCTTTCTTCTTCCATATTCATATTTCCCTTTGTAATCTTGGAGTTTTGGAGAATTACACTAGAGCTGAAGTGTTGAATTCTTTACAAGGCTGGATTAATCCTCCAAACCATTTGTCGAAAAATCCTTTAAGCACGAAATTGTATCGGAGAGGGGGCAAATATCATTTGAGAACAACGATTATGTGTTTGAGCCTTTCATGTCATGGAAGTTCTTGATTATTTGCATCAGTTTCTTCAAATCTTTTGTGTGAAAGATCAAATGACTACAAAAGGATAGACTGCGATATGTGGAAACATCATATAAGTTTATCATCTTCTTTTGTTTGTTTCCATTGTTGAATTTAAGTTTGATCCTAGTTTCGTTCATCGTATTGTTGGTTCATTTCCTCTCATAGTGAAAAGTTCCCAACATTCACTAGTCCAAAAGGAAATTGAATTCTAGAGTCTGTGAACGGATAGTTACAAGTAGTAGCCTCAGTATAATTGGTTGTAAAAGAGCCTTCTTTTCCAGGTAAATTTTAGGTTTTTGATTCAGATGTCATGTGACTCATACACAGTAGGAAGCATCACCCATCAGCTCTACTTTTTTATGTAGGGTTGAGTGTATTATGTCCCAACCTACTACTATAAAAAAAAAAAATGTATTATAAATTTTTTTTTTTTTCATTGTCTATAAATACCTTAACTCAAATATTCGCTTGCAAATGTGAAAAATGTATAATATCTATACATATAATTAAATGGAAGAGAACTGGATTCCTAGACGCTCATCATCATCATCATCATCACCACCAGGAGATTTATGTCCATCTCATCAGAATCATGGTAATCACGCAACTTCTTCATCATCAGTTATGAAGCTATTTGGTTTTCCAGTCACTCAATGTGCCTCTATGGCTATAATGCAACAACATGATGCAGACAATAAAAGATTTGAATGCCAACATTGCCACAGAAAGTTCTCCAATTCTCAGGCATTAGGTGGTCATCAGAATGCACACAAGAAAGAACGGCAAAGAGCAAAGCGGAACCACTACGATCATCATCGACGGTTAGGAGTAATTCTTCCGATAATCAATCCTCACGCGTCTCGGTCAGGACCATTCATTAGTCCAGTTTCACCTACAAATGCGTATGGTGCAAGGAACGTTACACCAGGTGAAAGTTTTGTACATGTACCTCAAGTTTTATCTGGAGTACCTATGAGATGCCCTGGTGTTGGTGGATTTCATTTTGATGCGGCCCTAGGCGGTAGTCAGGATAATCGAGGAACTTCTAAATCAGAAAGCGTGACTGATATATGTGATGGTGTAGATGTTGATCTCCATCTTTGACTGATTGCATCATATGAGTTGATTTCTGCATAATCATTGAGTTCATTCTAGTGATTAAATATTAGTTCTTTCAGGAACGGAGCTACTTATTAATAAAGTCACTTTTTAATAAAATTTCCCTCGATGAACACACTGTTCTTTCAGTTTATTATGTCATGACCTTACCTATATTCAAGAATCCATAAAAGTCTGCAGTTGAGCTATTTATAATGTCTATCAATGTATTCGAACAGCTCATCTGGAAACTTAAGTATTTATAGATTAAGCAACTGCGATGTCTTATGTTAAGAAAATTACCTAGGTATACAAGACACTTGACAAAATCATACAAGAGCAAAATTGAATATAAAATACAACAAGGGTTTTAAAGACCCAATTAGTCTAGCTGATATTGACACACAAGAAAAATAGAAGGATATTGAGTAACCAAATTAATGTTGTACTTTCTACCTTGAGACACGAGAAATTTGAGGTTGTTGATAAGTGTAGTTTTTACACTTATTTGTGGCCCTAAATCATGATAATTTATTATTTTTTGGATCAAATTCTACCTAATTTATGTTATATTGTATTTTGTAGGTAAAACTTTATATTTAATGAAGAATTAGAGAAAAAAATGTAAAAATTGCGAAAAATGACAAAATTCAAAGATGAAACCTTGGAGAGAAATATTACATTAAATGAGTTCCAGTTAAATGGGTCTCAATAGACTTGTATTAAAAATTTTAATTGGAGACAAGAAAAAAGACAGAGAGACGATGGCTAAAAATGGGTGAAACAAAGAAGAATAAAAAGAGAGAAAAGGCAGAGAAAGAAAAGAGAGAGAGAAAAAAAAAAAAAAAGGAAGAAGAAAAAGAGAAGGAGAAGAAAACGGGGCAGAGAGAAAAGAGAAAGAAAGAAAAGAAATTGTGAACATAAAAAATTTTCACGTTTCGTCAATTTTTGGTGATATATTTCCACTTTTGCACGTTTTATTTTTACAATATGAATAACTAATTTTTATATTAGGGAAACAATGTATCGACTTATGATCCTTTATTTTTTTTTTTATTCAAGATTTCTGGGATTTATTTATTTATGTGTTGATTTTATTATGAGTTTAATGCATTAAATTATCTGATCAATAATTTGATGATTATGTGAGTCTCTTACGAATCGAGATGTGAGTTTAAGATTTAGACCATATAATAAAATTCGATAAATTAGTATAACATGTAGAGATACTTATACTAATTATTACGATCATAATATTAATTCTTAGAACTAGTGTTTCGTTTAACTAAAATTGATTCACATAGAGATATAAAATTGAATTAGTTAAATAAGTTCAATGAGAGCTCGAGAGGCGTAAATTGAATACAATAGAGAATTCAATCGAACACTAAATTAGGTTATGAATCTTGAATTAAGAATAAAGGTGATCAATAGACGAAATTGTTATGCCCTAATATTCATTACATATTTGAATTTTCAATTATCCATTGTTTACAATTTTTTATTTTCAATTAGTCAAAAGTAATTAAGAAAAAATATCATAATTATTTACCTGCTTTTGTCAAATAAGAGTTAGAAAAATCCAATTAAGGTCTAAAGTATAGTCCTCCTAGGAACGATAATCCGGACTCAAATGTCCATTATATTACTTGTTACGATATCGTACACTTGCGATATAAAAAACGTAATAAATTCTTGGCGCCGTTGTCGAGGACTATTTACTTTTAATCTTAGTTTATTTTATTTTTAACTGTTATTTGATTTGATTTGATTTTACTTTCTTTACTTAAAAAAGACAACGAAAAAAATAGAGTGTTCGTTGTATGCTCCATACCAAAGCAACGATTTTGAACCGCTTGATTTGGAAATAGAACGTACTTTCAGACGAAGACGTAAGGAACAAAAACAAAAACAATAACATCAAATGACTGACATCAAAATACTCATATTCCTATTCAGCCAATTAGACAAGTGGCCGCAGGAGTAGCAGCGACACAGAATAAGCAGTATGAGCGAGAGGAAATAAACGAAGGAGACTTGCCCATCTCAATGTTCTTGACGCCATAGCCACGCTTGCGCGTTCTAGTATTATGTATCCAGGTTTTGGGATAAATAAGTTTCAGATTAGGGCGGAGTGGATCAATTTGATGATCATCACTCTCCAATTCTATGAGTTACCTCATGAAAATCCGAACACACATATCTCCAGATTTTTCAGAAATTGTTAGAACTTCCATGCTCCAGGGGTTAATGAAGATGCTATTAAATTGATACTGTTTACATATACATTGAGAGATCCTGCATTGGATTGGTTAGACGCCCTCATGGAATCATTACTACATGGGATGAACTAACTAGAAAATTCTACAACAAATTCTTCCCACAGGCGAAAGTAGCTAAAATCAGATTGAAAATTCAAAGTTTCCAACAGAAAGATGGAGAGAGCTATCATGGGACATGTAATATATTCAAAGAGCCGATGCGAAAGTGTCCAAATCATGGAATGACAATTGGTAATCAAGTGCAGTACTTTTACACCGAACTCTCACCACTCTCAAAATTTCAAGTGAATTCCTTTGCGGGTAGATCGATCATAGGAAAATCAGTACAACAAACACTGAATTTATTTGAGCTAATTGCCACTACACATTCAATATTTTCATCAGAAAGAGTGGTACCACCGAGAGCATTTGGGGTATACGAATTAGATAGCATAGCATCTACGAACGGGCAAATAACAACTTTGACAAAGCAGGTATAGCTGATGGTGAAATCACAAATGAGAGGAGCACATGCAGTGATGAGTGGTCCATCATGTGAAACCCATGGAGATAATCATTCAACATAAAACTGTATGTCTATGGGCTTTCCCGATGAACAAGTCAACTTCATTCAGAATTGGTCCGGCAATTTTAACCCATATTCGCAAACATATAACCTAGGATCGAGACAACACCCGAGCTTCAGATGGTCAGATAATCAGCAAGGGAATTGTTCAAATAATGCCCAGCAGGAGAACAAACTAAGTTTGGGGGAGATGTTTCATCAATATGTGCTGAAAACGGACAAAGTATTCCAACATATTGATACTAATTTTCACAATTAACAAACATCTATCAAGAAGTTGGATACACAGATTGGTCAGATAGCTCAACAACTTGTGGAAAGCCCATTGGGATTATTGCCAAGCAATACAATGACAAATCTTAAAGAGCAAGTGATGACAATAAAGGTAGTGGAAAACGATCATCATAGGGCTCCTGTAAAAGTTAAAGCATATGTACCTCCACTTCCATTCCCCTAAAGACTTCGAAAGAAGTCAATGGAGGAAAATATTCATACTATAACTACAAAGAGTAGGGTACAATTACCAGATACTACTATGAAACGACCATAAAGAAAAGAGGACAATGAAGATGTTGATGAAGTTATAATGGAAGAAAAATTTACGCCCGCCTCAATTGAAAATGAAGAAAGTATAGATGTATCCATTGTCGAAGCACCAAGTCCAGTCAAGGTTCACATGCCTCCCATTCATTTTCCTCAAAGGCTCAAGAAAAACAAACAAAACACAAAATTTTAAAATTTTCTTGATGTTCTCAAGAAGCTCCAGATTAATATTCCGTTGATTGAAGTGATATTACAAATTTCAAGCTACACAAGTTTTTGAAAGAGATGTTGACAAAGAAAAGAAAGCTTCCGAAGTTTGAAATTGTGGCTTTAACGGAGAAAAGTAGTGCAAGAATGCAAAACAAAATTGTCTCTCAAGTTGAAATATCCAGGGAGTTTTACTTTGTCTATTTCAATTGGAAATTCTTGTGATATTAATGCGTTGTGTGACACGGGTGCTAGTATAAATCTAATGTCATATTCTATTTTATAGGAAATTAGAATTGGATAAAGTCAAATCAACATCAATAAAACTACAACTAACTGATACAATAATTTCAAAACTACATGGTAAAGTTGAGGATGTGCTCATAAAAGTAGGAAATTTAATATTTTAGGTGAACTTCATTGTGTTGGACATATCAGAAGATTGAGACATTCTAATCATATTAGGTCAGCCATTCTTTGCAACGGGTTGAACTCTAATTGACATGGAGAATGGTGAGCTAATATTGATGGTGGAAGACAACCATGAGATATTTAATATTTATATCCCACTTGAAAAACTTGCCAACAGCAATAATTATTATAGAATTGATGAAGAAGAAGAACCTGATCAACGAAGCTGTCAGAATAGAAAATCAAATTTCAGTGGACTTCTTGGTAGAAATGAAAATGGAAATATCAAAGTATGGAGAGCAAAAAAAGGGTGTATAAATAAAAATTGCACAAAGTGCAAGAATAACAT
This sequence comes from Fraxinus excelsior, assembly GCA_019097785.1. Lineage (NCBI taxonomy): Eukaryota > Viridiplantae > Streptophyta > Magnoliopsida > Lamiales > Oleaceae > Fraxinus > Fraxinus excelsior. Next base: position 310,726 of record CM032638.1, on the reverse strand, counting down.
AACTTGGTTCGAGCCACCATGATCAAACATGGCATAAAGTCAAGCTAATGACGTTAAAGAAGCGCTTCTTGGAAGGCAACCCAAGCTTTTTTCCTTTTATTTATTTTGTTTTTGAGTTTTATAATAGTTTAGTTTATTTTAAGTTTATTTGTGACTCATCATCCATATCTCTCTTCTCTTTAGATCTTTGATATATTAGTTAGTTTATTAGATGTTAGAGTTGAGTAACACTTGTTCCAATTATTTGATTTTTCAAGAATATGACGTCGCGGAACATTTCAATCAATATTTACCAAGGAGCCAATGGAAGTAATAAGAAAGTTAGCCATTGAGGTACAAGTCATGTCATAGGAGTCTTTTCTTCACTTTACACCCCTTTATATGCAGATTTAGGATTAAAGATATTGAGGACAATGTCTAGTTTAAGTTTGGGAGTGGAAAATATGAGTTTTTATTTTTATTTTATATTTTTGTGTTTTTGTATGCTTTTATTGTTTTAGTAAAACAATTGTGTTCTCGTGTGAGTTAGTTGGCCTAGTGGTAATGACGAATATATTGAATTGTGAATTGATCTATAAATAGTGAATAAGTTGCATGCTTAGATTTATTTTTATTCTTCATGTGAAATTTGATATATATTGAGTATGTGAATTAAGTTAAGCATTGTGTAGGAATAAGTTGGTTTCATAATTGAATTTGTTGAAATAGTGGACCATAGATGTTAAACCCAAAACCACTAAGTTTTACATTCTTGGACCAAATTTAGAACAGTTTGAGGGGATTTCACTGTTGTAGGAAGATGTTGAGATAAATAGGGATTTCATGGATAAAATTAAAATTCATGTGTGGATTGTCTAAGGTCAATTGGATGCAATTGGGTGAAAATCTCAAGTTATAGGTCGTTTTACTTAAATTGATGTTAAATGAGGAACATTGCACTAATCAATGTATAAAAAAATATTTTATTAGAAAATTTCTCTTCGTAGCCTTTTGACTCGAGCAATTAAGCCTGCAAATATTTTTAAAACCTAGTGTCCTATGGTCATTTGACTTGGGAATCATCGACTGAAAGCTTGAACAGAATATAATCGATCTAACTTTGTATAGCTAGGGAAGATGTACAAAGGCTGTACAGAAAGCTTGTGCTTTTAACTAATTAAATTCTCTTGGACAAGGTTAGTTTGTGTTTCTTTAGTTCAGAAGATACTATGAGGTGCTCAAAAATTATCTAAGTAGTTGAATAGGAGGACCATATAAAGGAATCCTCATAGTTGTAACCATATATATTTCTTGTTATCTAGTCTTGGTTATATTGTAGTTATCTTGAATATTTTTTTCTATCTTTATTATATTTGAATAGTTGTTAATATGTTGTAACAAGAACTATCCTTAGACATTGTATATGTTACGCCTCATTTTTGAGGCCTTAGGAAAAGGTGCCACGTGGTGGACCACACGCCAAGTGAAAAGTCAACAAGAAAGTCAAATAAAGACCCATGAGATCAAAATATGAAGAAATCAAACAAAATCGAGGTCCTTGTATTGCGAGGCCAAAGTTCATGCTGAGGCATTGCCTCAAGGACGAGGCGCTACAACTTTGGTTGAACCACTGCCTAAAGAAATAAAGAAATGAACTAAAGCTCTCCACTTAGAGAACCACCTAAACGATCTGTCTGAGGCTTTCTATGAAGCTCTCTGAGGCTCTAAACCATCTGATGTCATGAGGTCGACGCTGTCTCTTGTAATAGATTTAAAGATCTTTTAGAAGTTATTGATGTAACGTCTGTAATAAAGTTTGTCAGTGTGTCAGCCTACTATGTAGAGCGGCTGATCCTTTGTCAATGTATTAATTGTATGAATTGACGATGATGTGACGTCACAATTCAGAAGATGAGGCCACGTGGTTCTGATCCAACGGTCACCACGTCAGCCAGGATAGTATAAGTAGATCCTATTTGTAAGAAATGGGGCTTGGGTTTTCTTCTAGGCAGTGATATATGAAAAATATACATTCGAATACAAAAGATCTCAATACACATTTTCTATTTATCATTCCACATATTCTCGTTGATTATAACATTGAATCACTTTGGTAATTTCTTTCTGGCGATCGTTGTTAGTGTGATCGTCTTTGTTTCACACCGTCGGAGCTTGAACATCTTTGTCTCTAGCCGTAAAGTGCCTCTCGTGTCATTTTTCGTCCATTTATTAATGCCAATCCGATAAGAGCGCGCCGAAATCGCATTTGACGTGGCAAGAGTGGGCCCGTCTGTTGAGTTCATTTTTTGGGGTCAACAGTATAGTCTCCATATAAGACATAATTGACTCTTCCTTTGTTGCCATCAATGTAGGCTATTAGCTTCCTTTGAAACTCACTCCTTCCGACTTTGCTTCATAGTATGCTCAATTGATGTCTCTCCTTATTGGCTACGACCTCCCGGGATATATTAATGGTTCCATTGTATCCCTCTCCAAGACACTTCCTGCCAATACCTCCTCCGAGGGTACCGTTACTAAAGGTGTCCAAAATCCAGCCTTTTGGCATTTGTTTTGACAAGATAAGCTAATTCTTCATGCAATTCTTCATCTGTTTCTAAACTAGTAATGCCTTTCATTGTGGCTTCATCTACTGCTCATGATGCTTGGTCTAAGTTACAGCGATTGTATGCCAATCATTCACGCACCCGTGTTATGCAACTTAAGGAGGAGTTGACTCTTATTCAGAGAGAGTCTCGTTCCATCTTGGAATATCTTCATGCCATCAAAGTCATTGTTGATGACCTTGTAGTCATTGATTGTCATGTTTCAGCAGATGATATTTGTAGCAACCAAGAAAAAAAATCTTGCATTTCGTTTTAAAAGAAATTTTCTTTTATAAATCGAAAAATAATTTAGATTATATTATTTTGTTGCTACGATACTTCCGAAGAGTTCAAATTAAAGTTTTGGGTTACAATAGTAAGGTTTTGCGCACTTTTTTAAAAAAAAAATTTGTAAGGTATTGAATTTCTTTTAAACGATGAATTTTTATTTTGATTTGATTACGTTATTTGTGCCGACACACTTATTATTAATTGTTGCCTATGTTAAGTGCTTAAATTTTAAAAATTAAATGCACCAATTATATTGTACCAGCTAACCCCACATTCAATCCCACTATTTTGAATTCTTCTCACTCACGGTTTTCCTCCACTAAGGCACCATATACCATCCACTTGCCATAACCTCCCCACTCACTATCCTTAATAACCCCCATTTAATTATCTGCTAACCACCACCCATTTGCAATTTAAAATCATAACCTCATACAACCCGCAAAAGCCATGTTTTCCCTCCTAAACTTTTATAACTATACGTAAATTTATTTTGCCATTTTTTCATAGACCAAAGGCACTTTGAATATAAATATTTTCTAAGGAGAGACTAAGAGTACGTGGCATTTTATTACAATTGGAAACAAAATGGTATCCAAACTCCGAGCATTTAAGGTATGGTGTTTTCGGCACTTTTATAAGTGAAGTAAAAATTATTTGTTTTCGTTTTGCATTGAATGTGTTATTGTGTTACTTATGAGAAAATGGAAGCACCGTTTGGTGGTTCAAATAAGAGATGAAGATATGATTTTTGTTACTTGAAAAGGATTATCAAAACCTAAGAGTAAGCGGAGTGCTTGATTACCCGTTCGCTTTGCAATTGACAGTGACACAAATAACCAAAGTTTGCATTTCTAGAAAACATGTTTTTTTTTTATCATTTACTTAATTTTTTCCTATTGAGTATTAGTGGTACTCATCCCTATAAAATTTACAGATTAATTCAAGGCTTAGCGGTGGTTTAGTATAGTGGTAAGTACTTGGCGATTTGAAATGCTCTTTAACTTTCTAGTAAATTTTCAGCTATGTAAATCTCTTATGAACACTTAGATGACATTTTTAAGATGTTTAATTGTCTATTTTGTCTAGTTTTTTATAAACATTGCATGTCGACTATAATTTAAAAGTGTTGGATTGACTATACATGAAGTTTAATTATTGCTGAAATGAATTTTTCAGATTTTGTCCTCCTACTTAAAAATGGTATAACTTGGGATATGATGCATGCTTTAGAGTAAAATCAGTGGGGTTTATTTACGAGTCTTCTAATAATGTTCTTTCAAATTTCCTTAAAATGTTACCTAGAGAAAAATTTGTGTCCATTTAAGTAGACCGCGTCAAGTCAGTTTCGAAAATACTGTTCAGCATAGTTGAAAAATATTTTCGTGTTTCAAACATTATCGTTGAGACCCCAATTCTGTTTATGTTGTATGTATATGAGTGTTATAGTTTTTAGTTTTTGCTAAAATTTCATAAATTTTAGTCGACATTTGTTAAGCCAAACATATTTTTCTCTCCGTTGCTGTACAATTGGTATCTACTGAATTTCCTCAAGATATTTTCCCAAAATCAAATTGCACCATAATTGTCTATGTATATATGGACAAATATCTTCCATTATTTTTATATATTTCAAAATCCAAAATTTTATTATTTACAATTTATTTTGGTTAAACTAAAGAGCCCCAAATAAAAAGATTTTTTTTTCTTGTAACGCTTCGAATTTCAAGAATTTTGGAGCATTACAATATCACTCTCTACGCTCTAAAACGCTCTAAATGGCCTTGGACTTGAATTTCCTAATATTTAGCCCCTATTCGAGCACGTGAGACCTCTCTTACGTTTGGAAAACTTCATGACATACTTGTTGGTCATGGAAGCTACTTGAGATGTCTTGAAGCTTTATACACAACCTTGGTTGGTACTGCCAATACCATTCAACGACGTTCTCCTCCCTCCAAATATGCTCGCATCTAATGTTCCACTAATGGTGATTCGCGTTAGCACCATAACATCAATGGCTACTCTAGTCATGGGGACAAGTCTTACCGACCTCCGACTATTTGTTAGCTGTGTGATAAAGTTGGGCATTCGGCAAAGGCTTGTCGCTCAATTCTTAGAGAGAAATCAGTACATTGTGCCACTACCAACAATTCTAATGACAGAAAATGGCTTGTTTATTCCATTGCTTCCCACAACATCACATTCGATCTTGCTAATTTATATGTCCATTAGAAATATGATGGCACAGATGATGTAGTTATTGTCGATGGCTAAGGTATTTTTTGCCCGAGCCGAGCCAGCTCGGGGTTTTTTTTAATATTAATTCGTGACTGCTGCTTGCAACAGGCAACGGTCATAGACACAAACGCAAATAGCTGAATTACACATCCAGCTATATTTATTTATTTTTTTACTTTTTAACCTTTTTTTTAAAAAAAAACTTGGTTTGACTTGTCACGGGCCAAAAACGGCCCTTGACGTAGCCCAATGAGCCACACGGGCTAGCTCTAGTCGAAGCCCCAAAATGGGGCTCGGCCCAAGCCTAGGCTCGATGGAACCAAGCCATGACTCGGCCCGACTCGAACTTTTCCCGGGCCGAGCCACAGGCTGTCCGAGGTGACCAGCCACATTGACATCCATACTTTTACGTTAACCAATACCATTTGTGTTCCAAATATTCACAAGAATTTAATATATGTTCACAGTTTTACAAGTTCAAATAATGTTTTCTTGAGTTTTACCCCTTTCATTTTCTTGTTACGAATCTGAGTACAGGGGCTCGCGCGGTAAATGTCTAGATGGTGTCTATCCAATGCAAATGGCTTCTCCTACTAACAATTCTTTGGTTTTAGCACTAGTTGGTGACCAATACTTGGCACAAACGGCTTGGGCATCCATCAAATAAAATTGTTGATTTTTTTCTTCCAGTTCTAATGTCTAGGTCTTCTCCTACAACACTTTGTACTGCTTGTCAATGCAATAAGCGTCATAAATTACATTTTTCTTCCACATCTCTTAAAAGTACTCATCCTTTTGAATATATTTACATTGGCATTTGGGGGCCTACGTCTTGTTGTTCAATTGATGGGTATTGCTTTTATGCATTGTTTGTTGACCATTTTACAAAATATTGTTGGTTGTTTCCAATTAGTTGCAAAAGTGATGTTCACACAATTTTTATTCAATTAAAAGGGCTTATTGAAAAATAATTTGGTTTTCTACTCAAACATTTATATCCGTACAACGGAGGGGAATATTATGCTCTTCGCCAATTTTTAACAAATAATTCAATTAGTTGGCTCACTACCGCAGCTCATCACCGCAACAAAATGGCACAAGTAAGTGTCAGCCTCGTCATATTGTTGAAACTGATCTCACCCTCTTGACTCAAGCAAGCCTTCCTTCATCATATTGGTCTTATGCATTTCAAGCTGCAGTTTACTTAATAAACTGTATGCCCCTCTTCATTTTACAAAATAGAAGTCAATTTGAGTGTTTGTTTGGTAGTTGCCCTGATTACAAAAAGTTGCGCATTTTTGGTTGTCAATGTTTCTCGTGGCTTCAACCTTACACCGCTAGTAAACTTTATCCAAAATCAACACCGTGTCTTTTTCTTGGCTATTCAAACTCTCAAAATGCTTATAAATGTGTGGACCTCACTACATCTCGCATCTATTAATCTAGGCAAATAGTATTTGATGAGCATGTTTTTCCTTTTCATTCCTCTGCCCATGTTTATGTGCCTTCTTTGCCAATTTCAAGTGCTAACACTCAAGACTTGGTTATACCAGCGGTGCCTCCTGTTGGATTTACATCATTTACTACAGTAGTTGAGATGGGGAATCCTCATTCGACTTCGATTCAAACTTCTCAATCTCCAACAATACCTTCCCCCACTACCCATGTCAATCCTTGTCCTCCCACTCGTACACATCAAATGACTACCAGGTCCATGAATAATATTCGTAAACCTAAACACTTGTACCTTGCCACAAAACACCCTCTCCCTCAACCTATTGAGCCAACTTGTATTTCCCAGGCTTTGAAAGATCCAAAGTGATGGCGAGCAATGTCTGAAGAATTCAGTGTCTTGGTCAAACATGGAACTTGGTCACTTGCCCCATCTAGTTCCAACATCAAACTAGTTGGATACAAATGGGTTTTTCACGTTAAGCATAATCCTGATGGCAGTAGCTAAGGGCTTTCATCAGTGACATGGTTTTGATTACAATGAAACAATTAGTCCTATTGTTAAGCTAGTGACCATTAGAGCTGTTCTCTCTATTGCTGTTCAAAAAAATTGGTCACTTTATAAACTTGACGCTGACAATGCATTTCTACATGGTCGGCTTCAAGAGGATGTTTTCATAGTTCAGCCACCGGGGTTCATCGATCCAAATCTGCCCACTCATGTCTGCTGTTTGGAGAAGTCTTTACACTGTCTAAAACCAATGATTGAAACAATAAAGAGAACATCGAAAATGAGTTCTATAACTACAGAACCAAACTGCTGCATGTCTTTCGGTTGTGACCATTTTCACCACAACGTCCACATTTGACAATGATATTCCCATTTCTGCAATTTTTTACGAAAATGTTGCTTAGTAATATCAATGTTATTCAAGATTAATGCAGGACACAGAGTCACATTACAAGCCACATAACGAATTAATGCATGTAACACTACCTTTGTAAAAATGTCACAACATGAAATATACAATTCACGGTTTTGTATTACAAGTCATATGATTAAGACTACATGTCATCATCATTTTATACAATATCTTCAGTCAAGTGGTTAAGATTTAAGTCACATTATAAATTTAGGATCGCATATATTGAATATAGGTCGCCTTAACTTAGTATTTCCAAAAATTCAACATCATGTGCAAATGACCGATGACACTAACTCTTCGAACTTCAATTACAAATCAAATTCACATGGAATCCAAGTTACAAACATAAACTGGATACAATTTTGAAATCCAATTTGCATTCAGGATTAATGCAGGTAATAGAGTCACATTAAAATTCACAATTACAAACATAAAATTCACATGGAATCTAAGGTCATTCACGATTAATGCAAGTCACAGAGTCACATTAAAATTTACAATTACAAGCATGAAATCCACATGGAATCTAATGTAATCCTCCAAGATTAATGTAGGTCATTGAGTCACATAATGAAGCAATGCATCTAACATTACCTTTGTAAAAGGGTCATGGCCTGAAATATAATGGTCAGTTTTTATATTACAAGTCACATGAATAAGACTACTGGTCAGCATAATTTTATGCATATTTAATCAAATTGTTTAGATATAAGTCACAGTATAAATTCAGGATCACATATACTGAACACGGGTCACCTAAACTTACGCATTTCCAAAAATTTGACGCCATATGCAAACGATAGATTACACGAACTCTTCGAGCATTACAATTACAAATAAAATTCACATGAAATCCAAGTTACAAACATGAATATTGGACACAAAGCATGACATACCTAGATAGTAATTCAATTCATCAATTTTGCAATTTTTTCTTCAAAAATCAATATATATCGACTTGTGATAATATTCTTCAATCTTCGACATGAAATCTCTGATTAATATCAATTTCGACGATACCTAGACGGTAGATTGTGGCTAGATACATTTTTGTTGATTTTGTCTCATGTTGCGTGGATAACTGTGTTGTGTAGGGATGTGTATATATATCACATCAAGTGAGAATCATTTTGTGGATAATTTTTAACTCTATTTCAATTCAATTATTTCAATAATACTTTAATTTTCAATATGTAATAAGTATTACAAAATTCTTGTCATGTATGAATTTCTCGTTATTAATTATCAATTAATTAACATTAACATTAATCTAGACTCAATGAATTTTGATTTGATGAATCTTGATAGGCATGAATTTAGAGTTATTATCGATGAATTTATTTCTATTCATATATCTAAGAATTTTAATTGATTTTTAAATTCACATATTAACAATTAATTCTTATGTACCAAATGTTGTCAATTGGAGTGTTTCATCGTAACAAAAAATTTAAATCATAAAAGTTGATTTTTTATAGTACAATTTTCTTTTTAAAAATTTACATCCTAAATTTTATTTTCATTAATTCGTTTGAGACCCATCAAATCCTCCCAACAACTTGGTTTTAAATATTACTTTTACAACACTTATAAAACATTTCAGAATAACGTGTAATACACGTCAACTCTGACTAGTGTGTACAAGAGCCTGAACTAACCCTGTAATTAATCATAGTATTAAATCACTGCTATAAAAAAACCAAATTTTCTCCATTTTTCAATTACTTTCGATTCACATAATCCCATAAAAGAGACCATCACAAGAGAAGGTTAAACCTGTACATTTTCCTTATCATTCATCAAATATTGCTTCATTAAACGCCTTCCCAAAAATGCAAACTGACCGAAGATCTATCACATCAAACATCAACTTGGGGTTCATATACACATGGGAACAGGGGCGGAGGGGAGGGGGGTCCTGGGCGGAACCCCCCCCCCCCCCCCCCCCCGCCCAAAAAATATATATATTTTTGTATTTGAAAAAACCTTTCATGAATTTCATACTGTACGTTTTTCTTGAAATACTGAGATTTCAGGTTCTCAAAGTGTTAGGATGTCCGTGTGAGACCTTTTATTGTAGGGGAAGACAATACTTTAAACCCGTTTACATCTTATTAATTGAAAGAGAATGCTAAAATTTTAAATTCTTCTATTATAAAAATTAAAATGCATTATGCATATATGCCTAAGTCTTAACTTCTAATTTTGAAGTTTGAACCAGTAGAATTGTAAGCGCCCAAAAAATAATTGTCGATTATCGACATGTCTCCATGAAAGCATTACCACCTTTTAAGTATTCAATTAATGTACATTAATTTATGTTCATTTGTTTCTTTTCACCACGATAAAGTACCAGCTTCTTTCATTTTAACAGATAATGTTTATAAAAAAAAATTCGGGGACGCTGTCCCCGAACCCCCCTAGACCCCCACCCCTTCAACTCTGGGACCCCCCTACTTCGACGAGCTGGCTCCGCCCCTGCATGGGAACAATGCTCATAAAAGGGACTTCTATCCTCGGGCTCCTCAGGAGGATGGAAACCACTCTGTTGACAATTACGCATAACAGAAATACCACCAGGATCAGACATGTGAAATATTCCATGAGGACTGCAACACTGAAAATATTAAAAGCCCTGCGATTAGTGCAATAACAAACAAGAAGCTAAGCGGCAGTAAATCGTAAGTGGGCATATTAACAAATAAACTACGAACCAGGGATTGGACTTGTTAACATTACCTATAGTAGACATTGAAAATTGGGTCCGTGAGAAAAGCGGAAGAAAAAAGAGAGAATTGCAAGTCTAGGGGGAGTCAACCAAATTCGTATATAAACATTCCCAAAAATATGATGAATGGAAATTCACTCACAAATTATATGTCTTAACAGTTGTTTCCAAGATTTCGGTATCTTAGCTTCCTCTGTTGTATTATTTATGATTAAATGTATTAAATTAGAAAGGCTGGATTTGGGGGATTATAGAATCTCTAGAAGCACATGACATTCACTGAAGCCAGGAAGAACTGATATGGACAGGGGCGGACGCAAAAGATAAAAGTTAGGGGGGCACACTCGAACTTGCAAAGAAGTTGGAATAAATTTTACACTCTAAAATTTACGTAAAAAAAAAAAAAAAAAATCATATCCCATGTAATTTTGCATCCGAAAATTTACATGGGATATGACTTTTTCGGATGTAAAATTTCGAAAATTTTTGATGTCATATTCCATATAAAGTTTTCTAATAAAATGATGAAAATTACATTGAGGTGTATTGCAAAAATAGTAAATGTTAATGAAATAATTGAATTTTTTTGAAAAAATACGAGTTAGACGTTTTTTTTTAAGACTCACGTTTAACGTATTTTTAACTATTTTCGATATCTATTTGGACTATTCGATATGCCAATAATGTAGTTATCGAAATAAGCTTTGAGATTACATAAGCAATTTGTACATTTGATTAGCGTACAATCGTCGGTGAATTTTTAAAATTAGCATGTTATCGAAATTCAAATTTATTGTGATTTTGTCCCTGTTTGGTGGAAATTAAAATCAAATTTGTAGTAAATTTTGATAAAAGTTAAAACAGTTATGGATTCTATGAAATGTATTATTAAAATTTATTGTTAACTTTGATTTAAATTAAAATTTAGATTTCAATCGATATTAAAAAAAAAAAAAACTCATAATGTTTGGGGGGCACGTGCTCCCCCTGTGTCCGCCCCTGGATATGGAACATAACGGCACATAATATGATGTCTTCTAAAATCACGATACAGCACAATAGAATCACGTTGAGTAGAAAATTAATATTGTATATTGTAATTAGGTGTTCTTGAATCGGATTGTTGGAGAAGAGAAAAAAGAAAGATGTTGAAACTCAAAAATGTTATGCCAAGAGTTCAACATAGTAGACATGAAGAAGAAATATAATTTAAGAGCTACATTAAATCATTTGAGTAGTGAAAACAGAACTTACATCAACGATCTGACAAATTCTGAATATGAATTCAGAAAATACGTTATAATCACATCTTACCTGTTAGAAGTTGACTAATGCTAAACTAGGTTTTCAATATTTGAGCTCGTGACACCGATTGTCCAGATCGTCAAGGCAATTGCCTCTATGTTTATTTGAAAATAAGGAAAACATACTAGCTAACCTTAATACTACATGATACTAACCTTAACACTACATGATACTAACAATAGTGTGAAATTTAAGTGAATCATTACCTGTTCAAGGATGAGGGACAAAAAAGATCCATTGGGTTAACAGGGTACTAACTCAATAGTTCAAAATTTGTCTCCCATTATGTATATGAGTGATAATCCGTTGTGTATATGTGTGATAATGATTGTTGTTACACCTAAAGGTCTAGATTATTAGTGTCAGTTATACAAGTGAACAATAATCAATCGCCAAGCTATGAAAGACTGATTAAAGTGTATGCAATACTGAGTGGTTACTTCTAAACCTCGTACAAGTCCAGTCAACAATTTCATACTGCCTGGTGATCCAAGATGATCCGAACTCAATCAGTGACAGGTACCTGATGAAGTAAGAAAGGGAAACCCCAGGTTCCCTTGCTTTAGAAATGCATTATCTAGATTCTAGGCCATTAGTAATCACTTGCCACCATGCAACATGCTAATTAATGCCACTTAGAATACATAGTCTCACATCATGTCTCGACTGGCTCAAAATTCTTTCATTCGCATGTGCAGGTGCAGGTAATGGAATTGAATAAATGGATATATTCTGGCAGGGAAAAGTATACATATCAATCACCTAAAGTCCATTGAATCAAAAAAAGGATAATTTGTAAGATAATGCAACAGGAAGCATGTGACCCGCCATCATGCAGTACCTTCCACAAGAACAGGATATCAAAATCATAAGCTACGTTAACTTTGTTCATCTCAAACAAAAATTGGAAGTAACAAAAGAAACTTTGTGATAGAGAATAATAGTGCACAGTTATTCCCGTTTAGCTAATAATTTATTTACACCATCTTACATATTGACATGAGACTTTTGAGGAAGACAATAAAGTGATCAATAAGATAAAACCAATAGTTATTCAAACTATGGAGCACTAACAAACAATAGGTTTTTATTTGGAGAAAAACTGGAAAAAATAGGTCCCGATAACATAATTATTTCAAGGACATGAACTGAAACTATTTCATCGAATCAAGATAACAAGATTAGGAAATATCCAACTCTACCTGGATGTGTCAGTTGGAGCCATGACGATTGCAATTGCTTCTGGTAACATGACCTATAACAAGCCAAGATAACCTTTTTTAGGTACAAACACAATAATGTAAAACGGGAAAACAGTGGAGTAAAATTCCAGAAAATGACATCCATCTCAAGTCAAATGAACGGTTATAATTTGTCCATCTTCATTTTCCTGTCAGATCTTACATTGTTCCCATGTAAAACGATCTTTCATGAGACTATTGTAAACTCTACATCCTTCACAGAAACAAATGCAAGTTCTACTAAGCCAACTCGTATAAATGTTATTATTGGAGACGGCATAATACCATTGTGACAGTCTTTGACATTTTCAGCTTATATTTAGTAATTCTAGTCTTATCTGATATCTAAGATTTGGTAGATAGAACAAAGATTGTAGGCATACCACAAAAGCCCTGCTTGTTTGGTTTTTTAAGTAGATTTACTCAGTAAATTTGATTTAGTTGCACTGAAAATTTTATAAGTGTTAGGTTACATCAACATAAACAGAATAATCCAAAAAGTCACTTCCAACAAAGTTCATACAAAATTATTAACAAGCCAGAATCAATTTAATTATATCATTTGCATCAAAAGAAACCAATAATTACCTAATGTACATCGATTTCTCGTCATGCAACCTAAATGTATCTCGATCAATATATATTCCATCTAAATCAATAGCAACAACTGCTAGTTTGGACTCTAGCTTATCTTGAGACAAAAGTAAATTATGCTATGAGATGGAGGCAAGGGAAGGGATAATTAGTTCCAAAGGAAATGTTATCGTGCTACTTAGTGGCCGTTCCTTTTTCCTCCCCCTACTTGTTCATATTGAAAATTATCCATTCCCAAACTCTTCCATTACCCTCATATAGAATTCAACTTTAAGAAAATACAGCACATTTCTTATTACCTGATATGAGTAATGAGTGTGCAAATCAACTGAAGACATAAAACATGTTTGCGTTGGACATGTCTACAAAATCAAGAATAAACACATGAAAACAAAATATATTAGGGGATTAAAGAACAATTACCAAGTTCGTCCCAAGAACATGAGGTAATCATCCAACTCATTCGTCTTATGTTATAACCATTATTTCGCATAAAATAGACCAAAAATTTATATAACTAGTAATGTTCCAAAAAACCACATATAAAAAACTTAAGCATCATAATAATAAAACATACTAGCAACCATCTCCAAGTATCAATTAATAAAAGTTGGCCAAAATTAAAATGAAAAAAAAAATTAATTAAATAAGATTCCTAATTCAGTATTTTTACTTTGACAGCCATTGAAAGGATCTCCTTCATTAAGCTAAAGAGTAGTGTGAGATTACGTGAGCAGAAATAATGGCAAAAGGTGCCAAAAAGTTGGTCTTAAGACTTACATGAATCCACCCCAGCTGGAAAAGGGAACGCTTGTCTTGAACTTCAAAAATTTCTTCTTCATTCAATGCCTGGCACTGAACATTAATAAAAATAAAGAATCAATCAGAATAAAGTTGTCACTGCGATCAATAAATAAAGTTTCATGAGAACTAGCACTTTTAAATTACAACTGCAATATTATAAAGATGTAATAACATTTAAAACTGACTGGTCCAAAATATGGGCTTTCTAATACAATTATTTGCAAAATAGATCAGAAGGCAAATCCTACAAAAAAGGTGAGAAAAAGCACTGGATGGAGAGGACTGCAGATGACTTTATTATTTATTGTTTGGGGTGTGGGGGATGGGGGATTAGAAAGCTCAGGGGCGGACGCAGGACTTGAAACTTAGGGGGCACAATTAAACTCGAAAAAAAGTTGGGGGAAATTATACAATCGAAAATTTACGTCCAAAAAACTCATACTCATGTAATTTTGCATCTGACCATTTACATAGAATATGACTTTTTCGAATGTAAAAAATTCAAATTTTTTTATCATATTCTATATAAAATTTCCTAATAAAATGATGAAAATTACATTAAAAAATTTGTATCATAAAAATAATAAATATTAATGAAATAATTGATTTTTTTTTAAAAAAAATATTCGAGTTGGACGTTTTTCTTCAAAACTTACGTTTAACGTATTTTTAACTATTTTCGATATCTGTTTAGACTATTCGATATGTCCATAATATAGTTCTCAAAATAAGTTTTGAGATGATATAAACAATTTGTAAAATCGATTAGCGTAAACTCGTCGGAGGATTTTTAAAATTAGCTTTCAAATTTATTGTGATTTTGTCCCTGTTTGGTGGAGATTAAAGTCAAATTTTTAGTAAATTTTGATAAAAGTTATATATTTAAAGATTCCATGATATATGTTAATAAAATTAATTGTTAACTTTGATTTAGATTAAAATTTATATTTCAATCAATACCAAACATAACTTAAAAAAATAAAAAAAATTAGTGGGGCACGTGCCCCACTAGGCCCTACCCTGGGTCCGCCCATGAGAAAGCTTAAGCCCCTGTTTGACCTACATTATTTTTTTCATTCTCATTCTTCTACTCATTTTCAACCACACATTCTTCAATTAAATAATGTTTTCCATCACATCAATAACTCTTCATTTTTTTTCAACCACACATTCTCCATCAATCTACTATTCCAGAATACATTTTTCCAAAATAATGTGGCTCAAACACACCCTAAATATTACATGAACAGTATTACCGAATCTGAAGTTGGTTCCTGCTTTGGAATTATGAGTGTAGCAATATGAAATACTCTGTTTTGCTGCAAATAAGTCAAATACAAAATATATTAGATAATACGCAAAATAAGTGCTTAAAGTAAACCTTCATTCTTCCATTAAAAGAAATATAAGGAAACTATACTTCTTACTAGTGAACCAGCAAGGACACCACAAGTTTCCAAGTTTTTTCTAGTATTTTCTTGTGCCAATCTCAAAATATCTTCCATCATCTTCACTGGCTGCAATATAAGCAAAGGGCATTACATTAGGCCAAATAGTTAAATATTAGGCATGATTTATCAAAAACAACGAAAAATGTAATGTTACAAAAAATTTCAAAGAATAGTGGAATTATCATCTGATATTTCAAGTTAAAAATCAAGACAACAGACTGGCAATGTGAAGATCTTGGTATGAATTGAAACTGGGAAACCCATCCTTAGAAAGTAGTGGTCCTGGTCTTGGTTCAGTTCAGCAACCCTTGATGGAGAGAGAGGAAGAAGTTCTGGCTGCACTTGTGCAAGAACAGGAGGTGGTGAAGGTTGCCTGATATTTTCGAACTGATAATTCTCATTCATCATTTCCTTGGCTAAAGAACAAGGATCTTCAGAAGAATGTAGCCATCTACCGTCATCTAAAGATAGAACAGACTCCATAGTTGACTTTTCCAGTTCTGAGTTGTTATTTTTTGTTGCCATGGGTTCATATTGTCCAACCTGATTCAGGCTATAACATAGTGAAAATTTTAAGCGTTAAAAGCAAGTAACACTCAGTAAACAAGCAAACACATGCATATACAATATCAAAATAATTTATAGTGTTATATAGAAATAGAGACATATATACATACACAGAGACGACCTTCCAAGTTTTCAAACTTCAATTTATTATAATGTGCCATTTTAAAAAGCAATCACTCTTCAAATAAGACACTTACTTAACTGTCATCATTACTCTAAACAGAAAGATAGCAATTACTTAAACCCCAAAAAGAATTAAACACCAAACCACAAGGGAAAAAATGATAGCAATCATTGAAGCATGATAAGATTCTCACCTTGAAATTTCACTCAAGTCGTTGACAATATTGGTCGGATAGTTAACCTATGTACATGCAAATAGAATTAAACAAGTAGAATAGAGATCAACACGATAAAGTGCAGTGGAATGAAACGACTTCTTTTTAAATGGGAAAGAGTGGAGCCAATGAAGAGAAGAAAGTCCAGTGTGTCCAACTTTTTTTCAGCACTAGGCCCCTGCCACTGACCATGAAGACCATTTGGGCCTAAAATTGAATGCCATGACAATGTTACCTGTTTTGGAAGAGGTACACCAAGAGATCTGCAAAATTTCCAGAATATGTTAGTATTTGTAGCTCTCTTACTGTAACTGAATCAGCCGAAGACTTGATATTCTGATTTACAAGTTATTTGTCAAATTAAAACATGACAGTGAGACTTAGATGGAACTACAGACACAAACACATAGCAAGTGAACTAAAACAGAAAAAAGCATCAGCAAGAGTTAGATAAGCATGTTGCAAACGACAACTCCTCTACAAGAAATTATCATGAATATTAAGGACAAACTTATACACTAACTTCTGAAAGTTAAGACCACATAAGTAGTGAGGAGCTATCAGCAAGATTATAAGTGTCCTGTTTGGGCTCCATTAATTTCAAAACGCATTTTTCGCTCTGCTTTTTAACCACATATTCTCCAATAAAATACTATTACACGTAAAACCAAAACTTTTCCCTTTTTTTAACCACACATCCTTCAAAAAATCACTATTACAAAATGCATTCTTTCCCAAAAACTAAATATAATGGAGCTCAAACAGGGGCATAAGGGGAAAAAACTCATCTTATGGGTGTCATTAGGCAATTACTATATTCAGGTTGTAAGAGTTTGTTCGTCAAAACTACTTTCAATGCTAGGAAAAATCTTAAGCACCCTTGGGGATCTATTTGTCAATTCTACTGAATATTATCGAAAGAATACTGAGTGAATCTTGAGATTTCTTTAGCAAAGCCATTCTATTTCATCCACACTGCATGAACAGAAGATATTACTTTCCCTTTAAACTATAGTAACTATTAACATTCATCATAATATTACTTAAGCTCGAGAAAATCACACAACAGCTTTCCATAAATCCTCGTCCTAAATGTTGATAGAACTCAAATGTCACATCAACATACCAGTAAAAGAAGCATTTTGTAAACTTACATGCTATTGAGAGACATAAAATATCCAGAAAAGCTTGAGTTATAAGAGCATTGTTCTTTTGTAAGTATTCACTCACCAATATGGGCATGTCCATAGAGTCAACTTAAATGTCTTGCCACTAGGGCTCATTAAATTTGAAATGTAACTTTTTCTTAGTAGCAGCATAAAAGTTGAAATGTACAAGTAAAAGTGTAATATTCAAACATTACCCAAAGAACAAGCAATAAGGAGGAGGCTGCGCTACCTCGAGGAATAAATAGTACCATCATCTGATCATGCTTTGTCAACCAGGCGCATTGACAAAAAAAAGCACCAGCAAATAGTTGAGTGTCTACTCTAGCAAAAGATGCAATCAAGAAACTGCAGTGGATACAAAATTATCCATGAAGTAATGGCATTATGTCCTGACCAAGTGCGCATATTTGTCCGTTTCTCTATTTCACTGAAAGATGTAATAACTACACTTGGCATGATCTAAAGGTTAGATTAAGCTATTCTCTAAGGCATTACATAGTCAATAAAATGAAATAAAGCATCACCAGTTTAAATTGTTTCATTATGAGGTATTTAAGAGAATAAATTAAGAGAGAAATTTAAAAACATTATATAGAATGTTGGATAGATAGAAAATTTGAAATTGACTCACGGTTCAATACAAGTCCCAAATGATGAGTTAAGGCAATTGTTCTTACAAATATGGAAGAGATAGAGGATTTTTGAAGCCCTGAATGGAAGCACAATATGCAGATTGATCATTGTTGAGCAAACTTTTTGGTAAACAACGCAGATAAGTAGAAATCAGAGAAAAGGTCAACATCAGTTAATGCTTGCACTAATAGTAATAAATAATACAACAGTAGAGCATTAAATACAAGGTTGTTGAGTTCGCACTTCAAATATCAATGGACGCATACAAACCACATTTTCAAAGCGAGAACCATCATCTCTTTTGCAGCAATAGTAGTATATTAAATTAAGGAAAGGTAGTTATACAAACCCTATACAAATTACAGTGGCAATACATTATCAAATGCAATTTTAACAGATTTCAATATCTAAAACAAGAATGTCTTTGTTACATATACTCACAGCTTCTGAAACAGAGTGTCAATGGAATGTCAACTGACATATACGAACCACATTGTCCAAGATAGAAAACTGTCATCTTTTTTGCAGCAATAGTTGTATATTCACTTAAGGAATAGTTATATAACCCCTCTACAAATTACAGTGGCAAACTGGCAATACACTAGCACATCCAACTTAAAAAGATTTCATCATCTAAAACAAGAATGTCTTTGTTATGCATACTCACAGCTTCTGAAACTGAGTCTCTTATTAACTTCCGGTTTGTCCGTTTTTGGCGAATTGATAGTCCAATTCGATTGGAAAGGGGCCAATGATCACAACTCAGGGCCTTTGGCCCTGATGCACGTCAAATGTTGGGCAAATTCTGTCGTTTAGGCTCTCAATTAAGCGTTTTTACCATTTATGGTAATATTTGATAATATCTCATTCAATAAAATTCGGATTGCGATTCCGTTTGTTGGGGGACGACCTTGGTGATTAGGAGAATCAAGATCCATCATTATCTCAATTTTTTCCATTTTTGGAAAAAATATTATTTTTTCATTATTATGTAATTTCTTTCCGAATTTTCTTAGGACTTCACTATTTAAACGTTGTAAGCCCTTTGAGGCATGACAGTTTTTGAAGAAATAAAATATTTTCTTGAATTTCTCTTGATTAAAATTTTGTTTGTGTGAGACTTTTATCTTTCCTTATAAGCTTCCCCTGTATCAGTGTCAATGGAATTTGATGATGTAGATTGATGGAGAATATATGATTGAAAATACTATTTTATTGAAGAATGTGTGATTAAAAATGAGTAGAAGAATGAAAATGAAATTTTTAATGTTTATCAAACAGGGGCAAAGTATGTCAAACACATGAGCTTAAATTTAAACTTCAATAACTTGATTGTACCAAAATAAATTTTGATAACCCCGATGCAAGTTCATTCAAAGTTGGGTGGCTTGCTATCTATTCATTGTTTTATTTTGGGAGAGGATGTTTGAAATGAAAATGATCTTTTAAAGAATGTATGATTAAAAATAATAAAATTTTATGGGATTTACGTATAAAATTATTTTATTGAAAAAATATATGATTGAAAATGGTTGAGGAAAAATTGTTTTCAAATAGGATGTATTAAACAAATGTTTAACCTTTTTAAAAACGTAATAAACTATTAATTAAATAATAAAGGTCTAATAGTTAACCATATTGTCCTACAAGAGTAAGCTAACTTTAGAAGTTTTGACTTGTAACTTTAAGTGGCATATTAGACATGTTCGGGTACTGCCATAAAAAAACCAATTGAGTTAACCCCTATATTCTAAAGTACTATATATTAATACGAAAAATTGCAACATTGGTCTTCAAACCTTTTGTTCAGCAATATATATAAATAAGTTAATCCCACAATGAGATTTTAAGTGCTTATAAGTTAGTTAAATTTCAATTTTAATAATACATTTCATAAGGTTCACAATTTTTATCAACTTTTTTATTAAACACTATTTTGAATTTCACTGCTTAAAAGCCCTTAAATCTTGATTAAGCAAACACCCATTAAATAACAACATGGTCATCCTATGCTTCATTGACTCCTACAAATTTGAATAGGGAAACTGGTTCCGGGAGGCCACATGACAATTTAAATAGGCTTTTGATGATTTTTGCCATTCCTTTTTAAAGGGTTGGAGAGCCCTTTACTGTTGACACAATTGGTTGGGGACCAATAGTTCAAATTCCTTTTTCAATAAGAATAAAGCAGATATTTTGTGAATTCCTTGACCATTTTGACAATTTGACCAGAAAATCTAAAAAGGACCTCAACGATGAGAAAACAGAGCATATATAACTTCCCAAGATTTTCCTAAAAACTTCCATATTGTGAAATATGAATCAACATGATGATGACTCCAAGCATTAAGACATGAACAAAGGAGCAAGATGATGTGATCCTCAGTATACAATATCAAATTTACAAAGGTTTGTGACTACTTAAATCTTTGTTTTTTTTCTGAGATCTAAGCAATATGGCATAGAGAAGCTCATTCCAAGAGTCTGGCACACCGGGGAGGCACCAATGGCTGCAATCTTGGATTATGCCAGGCTTCATTTGAGTTGCTGATTGCCTGAAAATTGAGGGGTGCCCATCTTTTCTGTAGTCGGTCATTTTCGTTACGTTCAGGTAAATAACAGGAGTCTTCATTTCTGATATTACAGATTCTAGGACTCTCATCATCCATGGATATGGTGCAAGATAGGTGTCGTTAGTTATCGGTTTAGTCTCACCATAGCAATTACCTCCTGAATTCCATTGACCTCCTCTGCACAGATTTTGAATTGAATGCCACAATAGTTAGTAATTCAATAAAGTCTATGCAGGTCATCTAAAAATAGCTTTCTTTTAGGTTATTGAGTAATGATGAAGGACATAGGCCTTCAGATCCAATGCTGCATCTGATAGATACTTCATCAAAATGTGAAAACGCGATACTGGATATATGTAAGCATAGGAGCAAAATTTAGTTGTAAATGAGAGTTTTATTTACTTGAAATGAGAAGCAGAGTATCCATGGAAGAAGACCCTGGTTCGACTGCTGTTGATATTAGTGTCAACCCATTTAGCCCACGTCCTCAACGCCCTCTTGTATGCATCTGCCACTTCAAGCTTACCATATACATGATTGCCTTCCTGGAAGTAGTAATTTCTGTAATAATTAAACTGTGAGTTCTTAGAGAACTACTTTCTGATCGCACAATACTGTAGAACACGGATGTGTTTAGAGGGAGAAATTTAACTTTACCCTTTATAGGTTTTCTGGTGAGTCCACCAGTGACCTGTGTTGAAGATAATAATATCAGCATCGTGATACTTGTTATAAGAGCCTTGCATCAAGTCGAGCCTCAGAGTTTCTCTACGTGTTCCAGCCTTGTCCGAAAATATCCATTCTTGAACAAGGAATGGAGATTTGACAAAATCAATTGAGCATTTGAAATCCTAAGCATGTACACAAAGACAAATGATTGAAATTCAAAAAACAGAACCCCATGTGGATTTCAAATTAAAATTGAAGAACAATGCTGGAGATTTTGATGACCTCGAATTTGAAGGAATAAAACCCTTGACTCCTGAACTCTCTACCACCCGAAGCTTCGAACACTCTGTCTTTATGAACCAACGATTCTCTCAAGGCACAGACTAATGATTCCCACATATTTCTATTCAGTGAATCCCCTACAAACACCATTCTTTTTCCTCTCAGCATCCTCAACATTTTCAACCCATCAAACCTTGAGATTTCCAAGAAAAATTATCACGTTAAACCATGCTCAAGAAAACTGACACGTTATAAAGGAAATGAACAGGAATTTAGAACAACAAGCTAATATGAATTAACCTTGGAAGCTTACAACCATGTGGTTTCCACCTGAGCTTGAGGTAATCTGAATCAAGGCGGCCATTCTTGAAACAATTGAAGGCATCATCAACGTAAGGACAAGAACCAGGTTTGTAAAGCGGGTCGAAATTTTCCCCCATAACCCAATGACCATCAAAGAAATCACAAGAAGCAATTTCTTTGTTAAAAACGCTACAGTTCCGAGAATTTCTTGAACTTTTATGGGTTGTTCCAACTGGAGAAAATGCGGCGACGTGATGGGGATCAGGGGAAACAACTGTAGATAATGGCGAGACTTGATCTGAAGGTGAAGGGGAATGAATCCGAGAGGTTAAACTGGTGTAAGAAATGGCGGTGGACGAATCATTAGAATTTGAGAAGAAGAAGATGAGGAGAATTAGAGTAAGTATCAGCATGAAGAACCCTTGTGTTCTTGATTCTGAAAGAGCGTAGTTGAGGTTTTTTAATTGCTGCATTACATTGTTGTACATGTTCTTGAGAGAATCCATTAAAAAGGACCAACGGAAATGAAAAAGAAACAGATTCTTGGTATATAAGTGGGGAAGGAAGGGGAAATTAAAATTGAGTAGAAACTTTAAGAGGAAATCAAATTTTGATTTGAGAATTTCGAAAGAGAAATGGAATGATCTGATTATTCTTGCCCGTTTGTAGATGGTTAGTAGTGGCGGGAGAAAATACGAGGGCTTGAGATTGATATCTGGTTCCATGTATTTCAGTCTTTCTTCGGGCTTGAGATTGATTTCTGGCTCCATGTACTTCAGTCTTTCTTCGGTTAAAACATCTGTTTGGTGTAATTAAATTTTTTATAATAAAAATTGATAAAATATGTGATTGAAAAATTGTCAACCCTTTGAAATTTAAATTTGATTTTAATCTATAACAAACATGAGCTAAATATAATGGGGGTGGAGATTCCCCGCTTGGTAGGAAAATTTTAACGAACATGATCCCGGTCTCGAATCAATCTCGAATATATTTTTAGTGTATTTTTTTATGAAAAAATTGCAACCAATGTGTCAAACATTTCATTTGTGCCACCTGAGTTACCAAATCTTAAAAAAAATCTCAGGTCCAATCCAAATTGACAGTTTTTGTCTATTTGACTACCAAAATCATTAGTTAACCCCAATAATGAAAAAAATTAATAATTTTCTCCAAATAGTTACTATTTGAGCATTACACACTTTCCCTTCAACATCAAAAAACATAGTTACTATTCATTTCATCATCCAATATGGAACTTGCGAAAACCTGTGAAGATGAAGATGACAAGTATGAAGAAGAAGATGATCTTCCATCAGATCTTGTAGCTCATATTCGAGGTTCTCTTCCCCAATCTGTATATGGTAAGTGTGCTCTATTTTTCTCATTTACGATATGAAACACGTCAATTACAAGCCGTGCGTATAGATTGACTTCATGTAAGGGAAAATGTGAAAATGTTGAGTGATTTGATAATTTAGGAGTTAATATACTGTGTAATAGTTTGTTTTGTACATGTACATTGCTCGAACTAAAAAGGGTTAAGGCTTGATATGTATTTTTTTTTCATTTTTTTAGAGGAAAATACAAAGTGTTTTATCATACGCCTACATCATGGTGGAATCTTATTTGGAAAAATGAGAAATTTTGTATACGAGCATGCTAAAATAAGTTATCTAGACTATGTCGACCATGATTTCTTCTGGACAATGCCATGGAGATGTTGGGATATCCTGGTAGAATCAGATATCTATACAAGATTGAGAAGAAGAAAATAAGTTAAGCATCATTCTAGTTGGTTAAATATTCGGATTTCATGAATGTAGCGAAGTTGATTGGTGAAAATAGGATGGTTGAATTGTATTGCTTGCCTATAGTTGAGATGTGGATGAAATAGACAAGACAAGAGTCTAAAAATTAACACATTCAAATATGAGCACACATGTACCATGGTGTGATAAAATAAAAGGGTTAATACAGGTTATTTGGCAAAGAAATACATAAAAAAATTTAGGTCTGATCCAAAAATGCCAATGAGCAGTTTTGTGGAAACCATAAAAGAAGAATACATGTATGAGATTTCAAAGCATCATTTCTACATGATAAGATCTGAATGTGCAGTAGTGGTGTATGTGATTGTAGCTGAACAGTACAAGATTTTATGGAATTATGGAGAGGAGTTCAAGAAAACAAATCTTTGTAGTACAATGCAGATTGAAGGTTCAGATCCTACTTTTAAGAGAATGTATAATGTTTAGTGGCTTGTAAGAAAGGTTTTAAGGCTGGATGTAGGCCAGTAGTTGGGTTTGATGGTTGCTTCATAAAGACCACACAAGGTGGGAAGTTGTTGGCAGCTATAGGCATTGATGGTGAGAACTGTATGTTCCCTATAGCACGGACAGTTGTAGATGCTGAGAACAAAAAAAATTGGCAATGGTTTCATAGAGTTGTTGGTTGATGACATAAGGATGTATAACCCTAGAGCTTGGACATTCATTTCTGATAAACAAAAGGGCTTGGTTGATTGTATAAGTTAATTCTGTAAAGGGCTGAGCATAGGTGTTGTGCTAGACATCTATACAACAATTTCACTTTGGTACACAAAGGCCTGACCCTTAGAACTTGTTTTGAGCTGTAGCAAGATCAACAACTGTGCTAGAGTAGAAGAATACAATGAATGAGTTGAAGATGTTAATGAAAAAGCTTACAACTGGTTCAATGAAAAACCACCTTCCTAGTGGAGTAGGTCACATTTTAAAGAGTATTCTAAGTGTGATATTCTTTTGAATAACTTATGTGAGGCATTCAATTCTTCCATTGTTGTTGCTAGAGCGATGCATATCATCTCAATGCTGGAGAAAATCAGACATCGGTAAATGATAAGAATAAATGTAAAAAGAGAATCAGCACAGAGGTTGGATCATACATTTGGGCCATGAGTAATAAAAATCATTGAGAAGGCTGAGACTGAGACGAGGTACTTGAAGGGTGACTATGCATGTAGTCATAAGTTTAGATAACCAATAGAGATAGATTGAGGTGGGTGTTGATTTGACAAAACGTGAATATGCATGCAAAAAATAGCAGATCACTGGAATACCATGTTCCCATGCAATATCGACGAGCTTTCAAGGGATATAGGCATATATCATTTGAAACATACCTCATGTGTTACTCCACAATGATCCAACCTATGTCAGGACTTGAGCTATGGCCAGATCTGGAAAAGCACAATTTGAATCAATTATGGAAGAAAAAACAGGCTGGAGGACCCAAAAAATTGAGAAAGAGGTCACAGATTGAGCCACCTACAGGAATTTAGATGGGAAAGATTGGCATGAAGATGATGTGTAAACGATGTGGAGGACTTGGACATAACAAAAGAAGTTGCAAAGGACCGCTGCTTAGTAAAGCTAGTTCACAGCAAGAATTAAATATCCAAATCTTCAACACAATGTGTTTTCTCCTTTATAGTTTTGTTGGAAAGTGAACTTATTTTGTGAATATTGTGATTTTGTAAAGTGAACTTCACTTATTTTGTAAATGCTGTATTTTTTGAAATGTGGACTGAAAACTTATGCAGCAAATATTGTGATTTTGTAATGTGACTCAGAATTTCGAATGGAATAGACACATGTCGTTCTGGACTGTTGAAGTTAAATTACTCGCATTATACTGTGTTTTCATCAGGTTTTCAAATTGTATTCATCAAATATCAAGTTCAAGCAATTGGGAACTATGTAAAAGTTTTGGAACTTTTTAAGCATATCTCACAATAGGTTTGGTATTATTCATGCAACTATTACCAAAAGTTTGGTACTGTCACTTTAATTATTACAAAAGTTTTAGTACATATAGTACCTATACTGTGATTCATGGCAAAGGTTTGGTACCTTTGTACACCATCTACAAAAAATATGGAGTGTGATTTGATCTTTAATTTCTCATTAAACAAAGGGTAAACATAGAAATGTGAAAGTCCGTACTAGCAATAATATAGAAAGGGGCACTTCATTTCAAGGAAACAATATAACACAACCACATTTTACATTCACATTTTATAACATATAACACAAAACCTCCAAAGCCTAAACACTAAACCTAAGTTTCTGAAGTTAAAAATGCCCATCCCACAAACCCATCCTTCATACCTAGGTACAAACCCATTTTACAAACACTCCACCCACAAAGCCGAACGGCTAAGTCTTCCACACATTTGGTCTTGTTGCTTGGAAGGTGCTAATTTCAGCTTCCATTTCCATCCTAACCCGTAATAGACCTATAACTAGCTCCCTAGATCTCTCACACATAGGAGGGTCACACCACATGAAAAAGACACATCGACCCAGATCTTGGCTTCCAGGACAAGTGAAGAATCTTCTTCCTTAAGATTCATCCATGATGTCTTCATGTGCACCAGGGAACTACATATGCATACATTCATCTTCATCTACGTGCTGATTTTTCCTGTCTAACTGTAGGAGAGAGAATGATATTAATATTAATGATATTGGAGGGAAAATCAACACTGAGGTGCAATAATAAAGATGGAAAGTGTATAATGTCCAGATTGCCCTTTTCTATTTGGAGAAAATTATTTTTTTTTCATTTCAAGAGTCAACTAACGATTTTGATAGTCAAATATACGAAAAGCGTCAATTTGGACTGGACCTGTGATTTTTTTACAGATTTGGTACCTCACGTGTTATAGACATGTTAGAGTGATACATTAGACCATGTTGCATGTGAATGCATCCTATGTATCAACATCACACTTGTGAAACCTTTCTTTTAATTATTACGAAAATATCAAGTGACATTACAGTATGATCCACACAAAACATATTTTAAAAAACCCAGAAAGCACATATAAAGTTCCTTATGTTCAAAGATATGAAAGGATTTCCATAATGTCGCGAGATTTTAGTTCGAGAAAGGGTAATTAGTAAGTAATTCAATGCTCTAACTTCATACAGAGAAAAACTATTAAAAGGAGTATTGGCTTGATCGAGAATATACAGACATTTTTTAAAGTGGTGATCAATTACAATGCTATCATAAGATGGTAGATAATAAATTATGATTTGTACTTAATAGCTCACAAAGTTGTCCCTTCCAGATGTAAAAGCAAGCATTCAAGGAGGTAATTATTGGATAGGCATTTTCTGCATTAGGCTCATCAACCATAATGAAATTCTTGCTGTTGAATTAAGAAAATAAAAACTTAATACTCTCATACTCGTAAGTAATTGAAGTAATTACTTTCGAAAATAATCACTACCTGTAATTTTGGTCGCAATGTCTCTATAGCCATTGTAGATTTAAACCAATAAATAATATAAAGGAGCAAAAAATGATCGAGATAAATGTTTCAAATGACTTTGACTGGGATTTTGTTTCAACTAGAGATCATCCTATTCTCAATATAAGCAGAGCCGGACCTGAGGGGAGGCCCAAGAGGCCTCCGCCTCAGGCCCAGAATTTCTGAGGGCCCATTTCAAATTATTTTTTTTAAATTGAACCTGAAGGGTAAATCAACAGTTCATCTGCAGTCTCCAGTAGCTTCGACACTTCCATGCGCCGTTTCCTCCATTGCCCGCCTCTACCTCCATCTACAGACGCCGTGTGCTCGTGAGGGAGAAATAGAAAGAAACGGTGACTGAACCATTACCAAACCAGACTAACCTCGTGGTCCTTTCCTCGTCCTCTCGTCATCTCCGTCCGGCGTCCAGCGTGACAGCGTCCTCTCCGTCTCCGGGCCCGTGATTATTGACTATTGAGTAAGTATTAGTTTTTACCGATTATTTCTTATGCTTTTGGATTGTAAATGGACTGAAAAACCACCACTGACTTAAAAGGAAAATTCCAGAATATTTTGGTTGTTCATCTTCATCTATCAATTTCTGAAATTGTCCACAATTTGTACCAAGAGATGAAGATTGTAGAATGGCTGATGTACCATTTATCTCCACCGCCGTGAAGGGAATTATCTAGAATTAGGAATGTGTCTTCACGACTTCACCGACATAATAGAAATATGTAGAAGAAGAAAGCCACCGACATTGTCATCTATATATAAACCTTGCTGTATTGTATTACGAGAGAGAGAGAGAGAGAGAGAGAGAGAGAGAGAGAGAGAGAGTGTTAGTGGAGCTAGTGAGTGGGAAGTGCTAAGAGTTGGTAAAATAATTAGTGAGGTGTCCTAGTGTTTTTGGTTAGTGTACATATTAAATGGTAAAATTGTCTTGAGTGTGTCATTATAAAAATATAATATGATTTCTTTGAGGGTTCAAGTTTAATATAATATGGACGTCCTGTTTCTTGCTTAATGGAGACTTAATTTTATCACAGTTCTATGTTGGAGATAGAATTAAACAGAAGAATGCTATTGGTGGATGTTTTATAGGTAAAAATAATTGCATTAACCTTCTCATTGCATGCTATCAGGTTACAGTATAGAGAATTTGACTATTTGAGTATGAATATTGGATAATGGAATCATGGATGTATAAATCTGCTATTCTGGGATTTTATAAATCTGCTATTCTGAGAATTTGAGTATGAAATGGGATTATATAAATCTGTTATTATGCTGCATATTAAGACTGATAGTTATGGGATTTTATTAATTGATTATGTGATAATGTGATTGAATATGTATTATTACTTATCTGGATTTGGCGTAATTAAATGTGAATTTGAATTGAGATTTTGTAAATCTACACTCGCCCATGGCTCCTAAATATGCATCTGGAGCTCAAAAAAAGAAGAAGAGAGAAAGAGTAGAGGCATTAATTCGAAGTCAGACTGGAAATATGAATAAATATTTTAATAGCAAGAAAAGAAAGAGAATGAAGGTTTTGAGGAACATAATTGGAATGATAATGATAACGTGGATGGACGGAAAGAGAATGAGGAAATGATTGAACCTGCCAATGTGGATAAACCAAAGTAGAATGATGAAAATAAATATTTTGAATATTTTAGTTTTACTTGTTGCTTTATTGATGAATTTAAGTTAACAAATTTAGTTCCGTAAGACTCTTTTAAAAGAAAAAGAGGACTGTCTGTTATGACTTGGGGCCCAAATTTTATAGTTCGCCTCAAGCCCCGCGAAACACAGGTACGGCCCTGAATATAAGGATACCAGGCAACAAAAATATTAGGAAGTTAGTTTCCTCATCGATCAATCATAAACCATCACCTTCTCCAATTTTTTATCTTGTAATTCCCAAGGGTTTATGGGTAGTCAAGTTTGAATTGGATTAGTTTAGATCTAAAATATAATATATTGATAGTATTTCAAATGTAGTATTTGATTTTGTCTACCTAATATGAAGTAAAATCAACTCCAAGAAAAAATAGCATGCACTTTATGCAATCCAACTAATCTACAATTGAGATTTCGATCAGTATTTTGGAGTTAATACCTTGTATATTGCCCAGCCTGCTGAATCAAAGAATGCATGCTCATGATCATACAATCATGCATTGAATTTTTAGAAACACCAATAAATTAAGCATGCAATTAACACAACAAAAGAATTTGCTTGCCTTTGAGATTAAAGGTTTCTTCCTTGGTATGAGTCCACCGTATTTCTTTGCATTTGAGGAAATCTGCAGTCGAAAATTAGGGGAGAAGAAAAACTCAAATGATCAAACAACCAACCAATTTTGGACTAACATTCTCACAACAATAATAATAATGCTCGACCATTTGTCCATATATTTCAGAATTTGATTCTTATCATACTTGATTTGAGCATCTTAAATTGCTAATATGAACTCTGAATCCTTATTCATTTAGATAACTAATAGAACAAAGGGACATCCCAACCAACATCAAACATACAATTAGCTCGCGCCGACATTTCCTCTATAATAATGTTGCCAATTCATTGAAGATTGAGTCGCTATCGTGTAATACTTTTTTTCTTGTAATGATTAGAGAGTCATAGAACTTGTGGTGGTGGTTGTTATATATTTATGGACCACTTAAAATTAACACAGTAGACCATGTTTTATTGAATGCTTGCAACGAAGCCCATAAAAATCAAAATCACATTTCTTTCTTCATCCTAACAATATCAAAGAGGCAATTTTTTTTGGACAGGTGTTGGATTCTCCTATCGTCAACCAAAACTATGTCGTTTAAGTATTTCCCCATTTGTTTTCATAACCCGCATTCCCTAGATTTATCGAGCTTAAGCATCCAATGTTCGCCATAATTGCTCTCTAGGAAAGAAATCACCCCTGATTGGGGTGCTACCAGCAGTTCTGCTCTCTATTACTGTCTGTCCGCCCTACTACCTCCGCACTAAGTGCCACCAATGCTTGTAAGCCCTTTCTTCTGTCTCTTTTAGGCTTTTGGGCTATGAGACTTTCGCTGCACCGCTGGTGCCTGTAACCCGTTTCTTCTCTTTCTTTTAGGCTTTTGGGCTTTGAGATTTTTCCTTCGGTTACAAACGTCTCTTTTCAGCAAAATTCTGTAAGTGAGTGCATTGCACTTCACTACATACTGGGACATTTCATTGAACAGCTTTTGAGGAGCACCCATGTTCCCACCTTTAAAATGCCCATTTGGTAAAGTAGTGTAAGAAATGTTGTAGGGAAGGTGACCTCTGTGTATCATATGATAAAACTACGAAATCTTGATTCAATGTCAATATTCTTCAAATATTCGGCAACAATTCACTTTTGTTATTTCTGGGTGTTTTCCTGTTGACCCAATGGTGGATTTTGTACTTCCGCCGCTACACGAGGTGGAGTCTCCAGTGGTTTTTCTTGTGTCTAAGTGGGGTTTTTCTCATCTTCCTTCTTTTCTTCTTTCGCTTCAGCTGCTCTTTTCTCCTTATCTACCCTTTGTAATCCTAAGTCCTTATCTCCTTATTATTTCGAGTTTTATTTTGTTTTCCACTTTCTATCGCATGGATATCAAGTTTAAATCTTGTTCTCCCGACTTTGGCTCCATAAATTTATCATGTGCATCTATGTAAGTGTTAAATGTCTACTATTATTTCTATGTGATTTTATAGAGACAGCTAAAGCATGAGATATTGATGAAAGTTGTTGTAGGTTTTGGTTTGGCATATACGAAGGACAGGATAGAGTTGTTTGTACTGGTTTCTGTTTTCTTAAATTTTATACTCATTTTTAACGATTTCTTTTATCTTCATTTTCCTATGTATTTAGTTACTTTTATTATGGATACTACCGAGAGTAGTGATGCAAGTTATGAACTGCTAAAAAAGCGTCGCAGAGAGATTTATGATAAAGTAAAAAAATCTCGAAATTCACGCCGTCGATAATCATAGGCCCAAGCACATGATGCATGACGACAAAAATTGCATGCTCAAACAAGAGCAATTGCAGTTACACATAATCGTCATGTAACGAAGAGAACAATAGAATAAGGTATTTTTATAGAGATTACTTATAGTGCACCTCCGGGGAAAATCATTTGATATGTTGAAGTACATATATAAATCACTAATAAAATGATGTTTGTTTATATTCTTAGCTATAGTCGTAGCTTTTCTATTCTTTATGTCAATTGATATAGAAAAGTTTACTTATTTTCTTTTTCCATTTGATTTCACTACACTTGATGCATTGCATAATTTATGTGTAACACATCTGAAATAGTTATGTGTGTGAATTATGCATATTCTTTTTTTGTTCATTTTTCTTTTTCTTTTTTAATCTGATAAAAAGTGTTGACTATTTTTTTTTTACCAAATTGCCAAACTCAAGAGCATTGTTTTTTCCTTCATTTTTCTTTTCCTTTTTTAATTCGTGTTGACTATTTTTTTTTAACCAAATTGTCAAACTCAAGAGCATGGTGACATGTTCGACTTGAACTTCAAGGTCACACGAATAGTGCTGTACATCAAGATGGTTTTGAACCTCAAACATGTAAGTTTACAACTTTTTGCATTTGGATCCCTATCTTTGTTAACATGAAATTCAGCTTATAAGATGTTTTCATCCTTTACAAATAAAAATTATTTTTATTTCTTAATGTTAATTACATTTTATTTTATTGTTGTTGTTGACTATAGTTATAGTGTATCTTCCGAACCTAGAATTTGTACAACAGATCGCGATAGTCAGTATGACTCTTAAGGGGATCGACTTATATTTGATGAAAGTGTACAAAATAATTAGCAAACTACAAACTTTAGGTTGCAAAACATTCCAACTAAATCCCACGTGCTTGTGCAGCCAACAATTTGTCTATATTGTGGTATAAAAAAATTCATAGGGAGAGTAAAAGATTCTGTTGTTCCGATGGCAATGTTAAATTGCATATACATAATGTACCTAATGAATTATATGAATTATTTACTTCAAATTCAGTCGTAGTATTAAAGTTCAAAAAAATTGCAAGAAGTTATAACAACCATTTTGCATTCACATCTTTTGGTGTCAAATATGACAAAAATTTGTGTAAAATGAATAAAGGAATTTATACATTTAGGGTTCAAGGACAAGTTTATCATTACATAAACCAACTTTTACCATGACAATAACCCAACTTATTTACAGTTATACTTCTATGATACTGAAAATAAACTATCAAACCGATTGAATATTTCAAATAAATTTTGTGAATCAACTTTACAAATGTTAATCTATATCTTAAGGATTAATCCTTACTCTAGATTTTTTCGTTCATTAAGTAATATTGATAGTTTACATACATGTCGAGTACAAATAAAATGTGATCCAGGTCTAGATCAAAGAGTTTATAACACTCCAACAGCTTCACAAGTAGCTGCAGTTTGGGTTGATGATGATCCATCTGCAAATAACAAAATTCGTGATATATCGATTTATGGTCACTCTGGCGCTTCACATAGAGTGCCTTATTATTTCGGTTGTTATGATTCCTTTCAATACCCTTTGCTCTTTTCTTTTGGTAAGTCTGGATGGTATGAGGGTATTGAAAGAATGAATAAAGAAATGTTTCATTCTTCTATCCAATAGAACCTTTTAAACATTAATAACATAAATTCTGCAAATGAGTTGATTGAAAGAGAGGCTGAAGGTTGTTCATAATTTGAAAACTTGTTTTTCATTATTTTTTATCTTTTCGAATTTTTCCTGATAGATTTTTTAAATTTATCTTGTAGTTATGAAGAAGAGAAAGAAAAGGTCGCATGTGTCTTGTTGTGAGTATTACTGCTATAAATTACAAGTTCGAAATTCAGGTAATTCTATTTTGCTCCATGTTGGTATGCTTTTTCAACAATATGTTATTGATATGTACGTGAAAATTGAAATTGCTAGATTAAATTACTTTTGTAGTAACCAAAAACAAATACGAGCTGAAGTTTATCAAGGAATCGTTGATAGTGTTGAAATCGGTGAAAGTAGAGGTTATAAGATTGGTCGAAAAATTATTTTACCATCCTCTTTCACGAGGGGTCCTAGAGATAATAAAAAACGATATATGGATGCAATGGTGTTGGTTCAAAGATATGGTAAACCTGATATTTTTTAACGTTAACTTGCAATCCTAATTGGCCAGAAATACAACAAGAACTAAGGCATAATGATGAAAAGAAAAATATACATGATTTGCTTGCACGAATATTTAGAGCTAAGTTGGAGGAGCTAAAAATTTATTTGTTTAAAAGACATATTTTAGGTCACGTTGTTGCATGCATATACGTAGGGGTGGGCGTGGGTTGGGTTGGATCGATTTTTGCCCCAACCCAACATTGTCGGTTTGTTCAAAATCCAACACAACCCAATCCATGTAAATGTTGAAACCCAACCTTATATGTGTCGGTCGGATTGGGTTTGGTTGGGTTGGTCAGTTTGTATCGATAATTTCTATTAATAGATGAGGTGGGGATAAAAATCAACACTCCAACGAAATTTTAGAACAATAAAGTTCAAATTTCATATCTTCAGCCATACATGTTAAAACTTTTGAAACTCAAAATCAACACATGAATGCACTACAAAGGCAGAAACATTAGCAGATTGCAAGCAAAAATTAGCTTTACATGCACCTTACAATAGGCCAGATATTAAAGCACTCAACACTATTGAAATTGTTATCAACACCTTAAAACTTCAATTAAAGATTATTATTGTTATTTCAAATAGAAAAATTGAAACAACTCATTGTATTTTATATGCAAACCATAGCTAATCAAAACTACTTATTTGGTGATTGGACGCCACAAATCAATGAGATTATTCATGTTCATTGCCGGCATTTTCAACTTCACTTCTCACGGCAAAATCCAAAAACTTATAAAAATCATAACAAATTAAATCTGAAACAAAAAGATAGTTTGATTTCCATATGCCATGCAATCATTTCAGCTCTAAGAACTCCTCAAAAATATACTTCTACAAGTTTAATCATCAAGTACATGTTGTTTTCGCTACCAGTCTTCAATAGAGGTGTCAATCCGGGTGGTCCGGGCCGGATCGGCCCGTCAACATATGAGCCCGAGATATCAAACTGTTAGGTGGATTTCTTCACCTTAAGCTATGTAGAGAATTTATGGATTTGTGTTGTTTGAAATGTCTCCATCAATTGTTTCACTACAATTACATCTTGAAGACCATCAGCTAATTACTTATAAAAATAGTGATAATTTACAATCTGATATTAATAGAGATTATGTACACAGAACAACGTTAACTGAATTCTTTCGTACCAATATGACAAATGAAAAAGCTAGAACACTTACGTACAGAGATTTTCCTTCTTATTTTGTGTGGGATGCAAACCAACGAATTTGGACTCCAAGAAAGCAAAAAAAATGTAATTGGTAGAATAGTTACAGCTAATTCATCTGAGGTGAAAGATATTACTTACGCCTTTTGTTAAATCACATTAAGGAATCTACTTCTTTTGAACAATTAAAAGTTGTAAATGGTACGTTGACATCCACCTTTCATAAAGCAGCTCTTTTACATGGTTTATTAACTGGAGATAATAAGTGCGAGTTATGTTTAGCTGAAGCGATTATTTACCAAATGCCCTCTTCACTTCGTAGGTTATTTGCTACTATATTAACCTTTTGTAGCCTTAACAATCCACGATTGTTATGAGATAAGTTTATGAGTTACATGTTTGAAGATTTCATCCAACAATGTATTTTGATTATTTCGTTATATCTCTTTATTCCTTTAAATTATGCATTAAATTATATATTTTTAAAATAATCCCATTACAGATTCAAGTGATTGCAATTTTAGAGCCTAATAAAGAAGACTTTGAAAGAGTGTGGTATACCAATCTTTCATTACCACATGACAATGAACATAACATATTAGATCACATTGTGATGGGAGAGATAAATAATGTAGCACACCAAAATGGCACTGATACTCACCCTATGACACATACTTCGGTTGAAGTTGGGCCAAGTTCTTCTATTGGCTGCAATTTGTCACTAAACAAGAAATTGAGGAGATGATCAACGTACATAAACATCATACTAGAGAAGACATGGAGGAGATGCTCAACATACACAGACAACATGTGGCATCAGATGTATCAAATTTGTGCAATACCTTCAAAACAGATATCGTTGATGAATCAAGAAATCACTACCAAGCAATTCTTCAAAACCAATAAGAATTGTTTCAACATCAGCACAACTGGCAGCAAGAACACTTTCAACAACAATAGTAGAACTATGAAGACATGCATTCGAGTATGAAAACTTACTTCAATACCAGTTTGACTTCTATAACATCATATATCAGTGAAGAAAATAATATTGTACTGAATAAGTTATCGGAGTGGCAATCCAACATGTAAGCTGTTATAGCTTGTCTTCAAGAAAATGTTTCTCTCCATAGAAGTTCAACATCTCAACAATAGACTGAGAATGTTGAATGGTTCACAAAAGGAAAAAAAAAGGTAAAGAAACAAAAATACAATTTTCAATGAGCTTCATTTAGAAGACTATCCTATAGAGATATACACAAAAATTAGAGATTGCGTACTAAAAGATCCATCCAATTAAAAAATCTAAATAACTTGAATATTATAATTTTATTTCTATATATTTCAAACTAATTTCAATTATGTTGTGCAGTGCCTATTGGGATGATGGAACAAGCAATTTGCAAAAAAAGAGATACATTAAAAGATATAATGGATATAACACAAGACATCAATATTAAATTTAGTAAACTTCATTCATCTTAAAATAGTTTATTACATACTTACTATATTTAATTTACATTTATTTATTACTAGAATTTTGAAGTAGAGTTGACACTGTTGAGAAGCCGTATCAAAGACGATTCCAGCTTTGTTTCAAAAGAGTATGCAATTCTAGATTTCGGCTTCGAAATCGAATGCGCTAACCACTGTATAATGAAGAAAAGCATAAAAGAAGGAATTGCAAGCAAAGATCAACGTTTCCTTGATATTCGTCGTTTAGAAGAATACGTAAATGACAATGTACCAATGGCTGGTAGACCATAGATAATATGCAATTGTCTATTGATTTCATGTTCATATGCAGACAATGGCTAGTACCTCTTTCATGTAAATTTTCGTGAGTGGAAATTTAGGATATATGATTGTAGCAACACTATTCATACGCCACAATAAGTCATGGAATGCAATGTCGTCCAATATTTGTTACTATCTTTATCATTTTTCATCGGCACGGACATAAGGAAAAATAGAAACAAAAGAATGGAAGTAGAAATCATACCTTACCTACCATGTGCAAATAATGGGTAAGTAATATATCTATTATTTATTATAATATTTCGTTTTATGCTTACATTTATATTAGTTATGTAATCTAACTTACACCATTTTCCTTATAGGCCAAACTGTGTAATTTTTTTTTTTTGCTGAAATATATAGAATGCTTGATTCTTGAATATCCAATAGAATCAATTTCTTTAGACAGAATGACAATGTACAGACGAAAAATTGCAATAGATATTTGGTGTAATAGATACTTTGTATATCCTCCTTTGTGATTCTGGTTATGCAAAAGTGTACATCATTCAAGCTGCAGACACAAAAGTAACATATGAAATTAATCCTTCATGCTTAAATATTTTCAAATAAATGATTAAGGCAACTTAGAAACCTTCTACATCTGTAATTCATTTATTTCGCACTTATATGTGTTTGATTTGTGTTGTCACATCTCAGCCGATCAAACATAAGAAACATAAACATAAAGTAGAAACGAATTCATGCTTACATTATATGCACCCAGATGACTCACAGATAGTAGTTCTTAAGCATAATGTGTGGCGTGAAGGGCTTGATACATGTCAGTTCTTTGCATAGTAGAAATGGGGTTGAAATACATAGTTGATTATATTTCAATGGAAGATAGTTGCCTACTTAAATTATGATCTTGACTATCTTTGTTTTTATCTCTTGTCAATACCACAAATTCAGAATGCATTAATAATCCTACTAGATTAAAGCATATATGGTTGATTGATAAAAAGTTCTACAATTCTTGTTGCTCTGTTTGCGGTCATTAATTTCACGTGTCACCTAAATCCTTAAATTGTGTTTTATGTAGTCCTTAAATCTTCAATCTAATGTTCTGTTGTTTAATTGTGTATTATGCAATCCTTAAGTCTTCAATCTAATGTTGCAGCAGATAAGTGCTCAACATGGTTGAGTGTTGCCAATTTACGAATGAGTTTAATGGCATTTGTTGATTATCTACCTCATTCTTGAAATGTTCATCCTCTTCTTTCTCGCTTCTCTAGGTTTTATATTGGCCGACACTGTTGTTAGGTTGTTATATCTTCTACATTTAATTTCTAAATCGAGAAAAAGAGTGCACATTTCTTCCTCCTGGGAATCCACTGGTCACTCTTACCTTTCTCTCGGGTGTAAAAGAGATTTGATTCCACATATTGGTATGATATAATTGCCTTTAGCCCATGGAATAAGACATGTTCGACTTGGGTGGATGTTTAGAATGGTAAGTTCTTGAAATGGCGAATCAAGTAACATCTTAAAAATAAGGTAAAAATAAAATTTGACGAGTCTACTTGATATGATTCGGGATGCGCTAGCAATTATCAAAATTTTGATGATTGTTGGAGGGAGAGTAGAGTCAAGTTCGAGACTTTAAAGAGTTGATAAATCTCTTCATTTAAATGTTTGAGCAACGGAGTCCATAATATTGAAGAAACAAGCCAATGGTCAAGTAACATGTTGGGGACGGAAGCTGGAATGAATTGGTAAGCACTCGAATTTTCAGCCTCCGTTTGAGACCCACTTTTGGCATAGAATACATTCTAATTTGAAGATTTGTATTTCTAAAAGATTTGTAGCCCTTGAAGTAAGATTTTCAATACATTTTGAATTACCTCGATCAGATATTGAGAGAGGAAAATATGGCCAAAATACTGAAAGCTGTCCGGATCCAGAAAAACTATTTTGACGCGAATTTTCTTGTTAGACCAGAATTCTATTTTCTTTCCAATTTTACAATATTTTGTAACATAATTACGTTTTTATTAGATTTTCTAGCATTAGTATAAATAGAAGATTTATTTTATTGTAAAGAACACTTTTGTCATAATGAAATATGGAGATTTTCTCTCTTCTTATTCTCCATGAACATTCGAACTTATCAAATATATTATTATATTTGTGACGTTCAACCCTAGAACTTATCAAAGGATTAGGCACTCTTTGTGACGTTCGCAAATCGAGATTCGTTGATTTTGTAATCAAGAGGTCATTCAAACTTCGTTTTTATTTGGTTGTTTGGTTCAATAATTTGTGGGTCGATATTCTACCGTCTACAACCTGAATTTTGGGTTTTCCCAACGTTTTCAATTAATTCCGTGATTTTCACGCTGATCTCGTACCCGGGTTCGCATTAGTTGGTATCAGAGCTTGGACTTCAAATTTAGGTTCTATCTTTCTTTTGTTTTTGTTCTTATGTCTAGTAATATTTTGAGTCTTTGATCCAAAAAAATTCAAAAATTGTTTTTTTGCTCAATTTGATTCCAAATCAACTTCTGTTTGTTTCGTTGTTATTATAGTTGATTCTTGAGTAAAAAAAATTTAACTGTTCATCCGTACTGTCTGAAAAAGAATTTTTTTTTTTATTTCTTGGAAATTGTTCAATTTCATAATATCCATTCCAAATCCAAAAATCCGTTTATATTCATTCCAATCCAAAGAATTCAAGAACCACATTCTTAAATTTTAATATCACTCATCCAATTGTCCAATTATTTTCTTGAGTCTTCTTGATTACGCCTACTTAAATGATGGATTATGATTGAGGATTTATTTTTCAAACTCAGTATTTTGTAGGTAGTACGGTATGTAGTTTGGCTATTGATAAGAGGAGTACATATCAAACTTGGTTAGTATCACGATGGTGGAAAAATTAGGACTACCTTTGCAACAACACCCTAGACCTTATAGGATGACTTGGTTGAAGGAGTGTGGAAAGGTAGATGTGACCAAGTGGGTTTTATTGAATGTCACCATTGAGAAATATAGTGATGAAGTTTGGTGTGATATGGTTCCATTAAAACCTTTTCATATCTTGTTTGGGAAGCCTTGGAGGTATGAAATGAAGGTTATTTATGATATGGAGAGGAATATGTATAGGTTTCTTCAGGATGTGGTAAAAATCACTCTACCTGAGTTAACACTAGAACAATCCTTTGTAAACTGATGGAAGGTGAGAGGTGAGGCAGAATGGGAAAAGCAAAAGAGGGAGATGACCACACCTAAGGAGAACACCGGAGTTGAATTGCGGAAGGAGTCCAAAAATAGGGAAGTTGAGATGGATGATGATGGACTGAAAAATGCAGTTGATTTAAAGAGAAACATGAGCAAACTGGTAATGCAGTTGATATTGAGGAAAGTGAACCAATTAAAGAGGATGAACATGAGCAGTCAGGTATAAAAATTGTGGAGATGGTTCATCAAGAAAGTGAGAAAATGATAAAATAATGTGTTGAACAAATTGTTGAAAATATTGTAGGGAATGAAGAGCAGAGTTCCATTGTTAAGCATGAT
Source organism: Fraxinus excelsior (assembly GCA_019097785.1). Lineage (NCBI taxonomy): Eukaryota > Viridiplantae > Streptophyta > Magnoliopsida > Lamiales > Oleaceae > Fraxinus > Fraxinus excelsior. The sequence goes on along the minus strand of CM032638.1, from coordinate 270,552 downwards.
ATGGTGGAGATAATACATTATGAGTACGAGGACCCTATCTCATTGAGGGGGAAGCTAACAAATTCAATCGTGTTTTGCTTAATTCCTTCTTTCAGGTTGATCATTGTACGTGGGAGTTCATACAACAACATCTATGGCTGATTGTGTTTGTGCTGCAATATATCCATATCTACAAAATTGATGGGTACCGTGTATTGATCCTATGCCATGGAGGAAATTTTTTTCCATTTGATCCAGGTGGTACAGTGATTAAATTTGTAACAGATTGGTTATCTCCTACGCAATCACAAGGTATGGATTCGAAGACGAATCATCTTGAAGAGGGAGAGTATGATATGATCCGGGATGCGCCAGCAATTATCAAGATTTTGATGATTGTTAGAGGGGGAGTAGAGCCAAGTTCGAGACTTTAAAGAGTTGATAAATCTTTTCATTACATGTTCGAGCAACGGAGTCCATAATATTAAAGAAAACAAGCCAATGACCAAGTAACATGTTGGGGACGGAAGTTGGAACGGGTTGGAAAGCACTCGAATTTTCAGTCTCAGTTTGAGACCCACTTTTGGCATAGAATACGTTCAAATTTGAAGATTTATATTTCTAAAAGATTTGTATCCCTTGAAGTAAGATTTCCAATACATTTTGAATCGCCTCAATCAGATATGAGGAAAGGAAAATATGACCAAAATATTGAAAGCTGTCTAGATCCAGAAAAATTGTTTTGACGCGAATTTCTTTGTTAGATTAGAATTTTATTTTCTTTCCAATTTTACAATATTTTGTAATATAATTACATTTTCACTAGGTTTTCTAGCATTAATATAAATAGAATATTTATTTCATTGTAAAGAACACTTTTGTCATAATGAGATATGGAGATTTTCTCTCTTCTTGTTCTTCATGAACATTCGAACTTATCAAATATATTATTATATTTGTGGTGTTCAATCCTAGAACTCATCAAAGGATTAGGCACCCTTGGTGACGTTCGCAAATCGAGATTCGTTGATTTTGTAATCAAGAGATCATTCAAACTTCGTTTTTGTTTGGTTGTTTGGTTCAATAATTTGCGGGTTGATATTCTACCGTCTACAACCTGAATTTTGGACTTTCCCTACGTTTTCAATTAATTTCGCAATTTTCACGCTGATCCCGTACTCGGGTTCGCGTCACTATCTGCACAAGTGTTGGGATTTTCCTAATTTTATGTTCATCTTAGGGGATGGCAGAGATGTGATTAGAATGAAAACCTAAACACTGATATAGTTCCTGCTAGATTATTTGTGCAAATTGAGCCTATCAAATTAAAAGACTTTTCAAGGCAGTGAATCTTTACTGTTGGGAGTAAATGGAGTTCAAGCTATCCAAGTTTAATTACTGCTTATTTTGGCAATTCTCTCTCGTGTCTAGTGGTCATTTCTTTGATCGTAAGTTTTGAGAAAGTTGGTTCAAAGAGGAGCTATTTTTTTTATAGTTGCAATTAGCATTACCTATGTGTACATTATAAAACGTAAAGTGTGGCTAGGCGTGGAGGCCAAATTTCAAGCTTTACGAGCCTAGATGAAACTTAGGCGTAAAAAATGTTTTTTATTTTTAATATTATTTTAAATTTTTAATCATTGTAAAAAAATTCAATAATTCAAATAATACATACTAAACATCTAAAATTATAAAATACTGTATTTACTTAATAATTTCTATATAAACAAACAATACAAACCATACAAATTTTTATTATTCATTTAACAAACTAATAATAATTGAATTAAAAACAAAAGCTAGAGGCCCAAAAGCATAGGAAAGTGGAAACACGTGAAAATCACAAAAAAAAAAAAAAAAAGAATAATTGTAAGCAAAATTTACTGAGAATCACATGTCTCAAGATTACAAATACAATGTAAAGTATAATAACCTCCTAATGCTATACATACATGATACCCAAATTAGTGCGGTGTGCGGAGAAATTGAGAGGTTTTAAGCCATTCTTTCCTCTCTTATTTCGTTCTTTCATTTTCTCAGTACTCTGGAATCTAGAATTTTTTAAGTTTGAAGAAATAGTGGATTATTGAGTCTGAGCTGTGGGTTTTATTAAAGAAATGGGAAAAAAAATTGGGTCTGAGGTGGAGGCGCACCTAAGCGTCCCCAACGCCTAGGCGAGCATTAAGCGATCAACATTATCGTTGACCGCTTAATTTCTGCTTAGGTTCAAGGCGAAGCGTTTTCATCACGCTTTACGCCTAGACGCGCTTTTTAGAATAGAGGTTTTGAGTATTTGAATTAACACGTGTATATGAAGACTACGACAATGTGTATATGATACTTACTAAAGGGAAAAGGAAACTAAAATTTTGTTCTTTACACCCTTTATTCTATCCAATGTTGTTACCAAACATGGACATAGTAAAGAGTTAACCTCAATCTTGTGTGAAACTCCATGAAAGTTTTGACTGACGTAAAACTCCGACAATTCAATTCAACCACATGGTCTTTTAATAGTATTTTGGTTCTTTATTAATGAACACAAATAGAAGATTAAGGAAGATCGTTGGCAGAAGTACCTCATTTTCTTCTCTGTTGTTGTTTGCCATTTTAACTACCATGTATCATAAAAATAGAATTGATATATGTATTAAATCTGATATACATATAGATATATAGTCGAGAAGGAGAGGTAGATCTAACAAAAGCAAATGCAATAGGATTCCTCTGCCCAAATAGAAAAAATCCAAACCAAGACTCAAAAGAGAATAAACCAATTACCATGAAGCAGAACAAAGGACCACATAAAGATGTATATATTGGAAGGTGAAAGTTAGTAGGTTTGCATTTGTTTTTACATTACACATACATGTAGATATAGGGGGATGGATAGGGTATATGAGATGGAATGTAGTGGAGTGGGATGGGGCTATTGTTTCTAACTTTCGTTCTGCTAATCCTACAAGACATCAACATCAATTTCCCCATTAATCCATAACGTATGAATTTCACACGAACCAATAGTAGGTTGTCTTCTTGTATTGGTTGACAAAAGAATTTATACAAATCAATCTTTTAAATGGTTTGTTCCTTGTGTTTTATCTTTTGCCTATTGAATTATGAGTCAATGTGACCGTTTCACAACGGCTACAAGATAAAGAAGTACTAATATATCAATAGGAGGAGATCTCAAGCCTTTGTTGTTATATTTTTTAATTTGTTTTAAATTGATCACTTTACTTTATTTTGTATTTCTTGTTCATCATTCCATCCATTTCCTTTCAATCTATTTCAATTAAGTTTAGTTGTTATTGTTGGGTTTTTTGATACCCAATAAATCCGAGCGATGATGTTAAACCGTTTTTTCTAGTTGGATTAGATTTCATAGGCCTCGGCCGATGATTGAAATGAAATGTTGACACCACATTGAACGAACCACTCCGACTATATAAGTGGGCCATTGGAAGTAACCTAATTAATTAGAGCTGCTCATGGTCCAGCCCAAACACCTTGGATGGCTTTGTTGGTTGGAGGCCCATTTATTGTGACTTATTGGGCCACTTAAAGTTTGACCTAAAAGACCACTTTGCTTGCTTATAAGTGGGTCGGTTTCTTTTGTGTAGCCTTAGTGTGAATATTGGAGCCGTGAGAAATTGAGAGAGAAACGTGAGTTTGCTTTGTGCTTCCTCTTGCTTTGTGCTATTCTCTCATTCTCCTTCCTTAGCCTTTGTGGCTTATTTGGGCTGCCAAAAGAATCACTCAACTCATTCCTTTGTGGAATTTTGAAGCAACCGGTGTTTGGGTATTGTGGTTGGAGATTGGTTGTCATTGTGGTGTTGATTTTGGTTTATCTGAGCTTGGTTTAGGTGGAATCAAAGGTCAATATTCAACATTTGGTATCAGAGCATCTTGGTTGGATCAAAAAAAGGCTAGAGAAACCAAAAGAAAAAGGAGAACTCGAAGGTCCTCTCAAAACCGGACCTGCAAGTCCATTTTCCGGCCAAACCAGCCACTGCCCGGAAAAACTGTGCCCATAATCGAGCTCTGCAGGTGGTGGAGCTGCTGGTCGACGGCGGGGAGGTCGAAGAAATCGCGAGGCTCGATTTCTTCAAGAAAACCGGCGGCTATTTTCGTAAATTCCGGCCAGAATAGTCACCTGACGGGAAAACCGAGGCTGGATCTGTGACCAGCAGGGGAAGGCGCCTCCGGTGGTGGTTCGGGTCTTCTCCGGCGGCGGCGGTCGGCGGCGGGTGGTTTCCGGTGGCGGCGCTACGGCGGTTTTCCGACCAGAATTTTTTGTGCAGTCTATTTATTTCTTATTCCTGAACGTATTGATATTTTTTGTTTAGTGTTTCAGGTTACGAAGAAAAAGTTGGACGGATTTGCCCCTGCGTTCGTAAGTCAATTTTCGTTCTGTTGGTTGCTGCAGTTGCTGAAAACTTTAGGGCTAGCAATAGTGGCCCTAAAAGTGTTAAAATTATATCCCTCGTAATTTACGGACTCAGATAGGTCCGCTCTGGTAAATTGGCTTATCCCGTTTAAATTTCAGCATTAGCGCATCATCGTGTGGGGTGACAATAGGATTGGGGTTACCGTGAAGGGGTAACCATTGCTTGTGCTAGAATTTTAGGAATTTTGCTCTATTTGAAGTCTTGATTTTGATTGCAAGTTGGTAATTTATTTTTGTGCCGTAATTGTTGTTTAGTCACCGTGTGAGACTGCATTGATTGAAAATTTTAAATTTTTTGTTTATATACCTTCGTGTTGCATTGATTATCTTGTTAGAACACCTGGACTTGACCCGTTCGAACGTTCCCTTGATCTGAGATTTTGAGTCTCACGAAAACCTGGGAATCTAGTACGGTGTATATTGCTACCTTAGGATTACTCTGTGTGACCTATTTGTGCATTTCTTGGTTGTTCTGGTTTTCAAGATGACTTCACGTTTCGAAGTTGGAATTTTCAATGGAAAGGGTGACTTTTCTATTTGGCAACAGAAAATGAGAGGTATTTTGGTTCAACAAAAAGTTTCAAAGGCCATAGACGGCAAATTTCCCGTAGATTTTACAGAAGCACAAAAGGAAGAATATGATGAACTTGCATACACTTCAATTATTTTACACTTGTCTGACACTGTTTTGAGAAAAGTTGGAAAACTTGATTCTACAAAAGAACTTTGGAAAAAGTTGGAGGATTTATATTTGCTCAAATCTACTCCTAATAAATTGTACTTGCTTGAAAGATTTTTCAGTTTCAAAATGGATTCTTCAAAAGATTTGGATGACAATTTGGATGTGTTTAACAAACTTGTTCAAGATATTGTTAACTGTGGTGAGTCGGTGTCTGAAACTTACAAAGCTATCATTTTGCTAAATGCTATACCTGATACTTATCGTGAAGTCAAAAATGCTATTAAGTATGGTAGAGACACCTTGACGCCTGAAATTGTCGTTGACTCACTTAGAAGTAAGGAGATGGAGATGAGAGCTGAAAAACATGATAAGGAAAGCGGTGAGTTGCATATGATGATGAGTAGAATGAAATTTAAGCAAATGAGTTTGGGTAGAGATCAAAACAGTGGTGATTCGAGTAGCGACTCGAGTGATGATGATGGTAAGAAGAAGAGCAAGAAGTGGGACAAGTCTAATGGTAGACGGTGTTACAGTTGTGGTAAGTCTGGACACTTCATTAGGGACTGTCCCAAAAGGAAGGATAGGCAGAATGGTAAGATGAGAGGTGATGCGAATCTGGCTATAGGGTCGAGTGATGACCCTAGTGAGGTTTACTGAGTGTAACCCTAGTTACTGCATGTGCATCCGTGTGAAATCCTTTTCTGCATGTGTGTGATTACTTAATTCTGTTGCGTGGTTATATGTTACATTTTCAAATTGTTTGATATGTGCATTGGCATGTTTTAAGTGATCTTATTACTGTGTGTAATTGTTTGCATGAATTGTGGATTTTTTTTTTTTTGTGATGCATTTGCAGTGTGTTGTGTGTCTTTCTGTAAGGTGGAGTATAGATGCCTAGGAGTACATTGGTTGTACCGTGGGATGTTGAGTGTGACATTTGGATCACGAGTGGAGATGTGATCAAATGTCTGGAATCCTTTATCTGGAAGAGACCCTGATCAGGTGGAGTGTGAGTGAGACACTTCTATCACTTCTGTTAGGTGGAGACCCATTATCCACGTAGGTTGGAGAAGTGATGTGTTGATAGAGGATTATCCCGAGAACTTAGGATCTATAGAGGCTTACCGTTAGACATGTTTGTTTGTTTGTTTGTTTGTTTGTTTGAGTGATTAGTTAGTGAGCAGGTGGGCGATGAGGTGAGATATGTGTTCTCGAGGTGAGTGAGCAACACGAAATGGGATAGGATAAGTGTGGTGAGATCTTTGTGAGGTCATTTATGCATGTGTTGCGTATGTGTTGGCATGTTGATTAACTTGGTGTTAATGTGTTGTTCTGTGTGAACGAGTGTGATTAGATCTCTGTGTTATCCTGTGTGATATCTCCGTCGCATGTTTTATTTGCTCTTGATTGATTGCTGTGCTTATCTGTTTCTACTTGGGTGTTCTTGACCTTAGCCCTGGTGAGTATATGGAACAGGTATGGTATGTGTTTCAGGTGGAGACACGAGGTAAGGTCTGTGATGCCAATTTTTATTGGTTACCTTGGTTGTGCAAGTATAAACTGTGTGTTTTGATTGCTTGCAGATTTATTGGGATCAAGGTGGAGATTTGTTGGGTTTTTTGATACCCAATAAATCCGAGCGATGATGTTAAACCGTTTTTTCTAGTTGGATTAGATTTCATAGGCCTCGGCCGATGATTGAAATGAAATGTTGACACCACATTGAACGAACCACTCCGACTATATAAGTGGGCCATTGGAAGTAACCTAATTAATTAGAGCTGCTCATGGTCCAGCCCAAACACCTTGAATGGCTTTGTTGGTTGGAGGCCCATTTATTGTGACTTATTGGGCCACTTAATATTTGACCTAAAAGACCACTTTGCTTGGCTTATAAGTGGGTCGGTTGTAGTTGTCTTGCCCCTTTAGTGTGAATGTTGGAGCCGTGAGAATTGTGAGAGAAACGTAAATTCTTGCTTTGTGCTTCCTCTTGCTTTGTGCTATTCTCTCATTCTCCTTCCTTAGCCTTTGTGGCTTATTTGGGCTGCCAAAAGAATCACTCAACTCATTCCTTTGTGGAATTTTGAAGCAACCGGTGTTTGGGTATTGTGGTTGGAGATTGGTTGTCATTGTGGTGTTGATTTTGGTTTATCTGAGCTTGGTTTAGGTGGAATCAAAGGTCAATATTCAACAGTTATGTTATACACATTGTCGTAGTCTTCATACTTAAAAGTGAAAACAAGAGTCCTACGGAGTATTCATCTAAGATATTAATAATGAATTTTAATTAGTCTTCAATCACTTTTTTATGCCAACTCAACTTTTTACCAGTTATATTAATTTCTTATTTGACATAGATCTACTTGTGTGTGGGCTTACAATCTTAATAATCTATTACTCAAAATATGATATGAAGTTAAAAGTTTCTACTCGATTCACTAATAGTGTTTCAAGTTGATCAACTGCAAATGGTAGTTTAATGGAAAGCTCGTAGTGATCACATGAACATTAAGACTTGAAGATCTTTGGCCCTACTTGATATATTGAGACAGCCATCTCAAGCCCTCTCTTTATCCATCTTGTGCACAATGTTTCACATGAACACTTCAAGTGGACGGACATTAGTATCAGCAAGGTTACTATATCTTTACCGATCGTGAGACCAGTTAGACCCATGTAACTCTGAAACAGTGTATGAGATATCGGTTTTCTTTTCCAATATCATAAACAATACATTTGCTAGTGAGTGGTCTGAGAAAAGCACATCTAATCCTTCTTTGACTCTATAAATCTCTCCTTGTCACATGAATCAACAAGCTACACAACAACATCATCCTACTACAAAATAAGTAGCATATCATACAATGCAACAACAAGAATTGTCCCTAACAGGCTGCATTTGACAAAGCATTACTAGCCAAGAGTATACTTTTGAATGCAAAAGAAACATATTAACTCGAATAGGGATAAAAACGATAAGAGCACCAAGACTCAAAAGTAAAGGACTTATATTTGTTCTAAATGCAATTAAAAAGTGTTAAATAAAATGGTTTTATATAACAAACAATAAAAATAGAAAATTATAAGATTCATCGCTGAAGACTTGAAATAAAACTATCCCAGCTAAAACTTGAGACCTTCAAGAAAATTAAGCATGGAGTATAAAACAATCACAAATATTAGAGACCACCTGAATTTTGATTCAACCATGTTTAGCGGTAAATGGGAAAAACTCTAAATGACAAAAAAAATTGATCAAAGTAAGCATACACCTTGTTAGAATTTCGGTGTGACCCAAATTCTATTTTGAATGTATATTTGGAGTTGGTTGTTTATTTTGAAGAAGTCTTGAAAAAGTAGAAGACTACAAAGAGTCAAAGGAAAAAGATGAACCAGGGCGAAAAAGTTGTCGCAAAATCACTCGTGGCTGCTCATTAGTGGCTCGAGCGCTCAAAACAGGATGTTAGTTACTCGCTAGGCATGAGTAGGCTGCTCGAACGGCAGTTGCACCGTCGCTAGTCGCAAGGGTGCCAATCGAGTGACAACCTTTATCCAGATTTTCATGGTTTTGCAGTGGTAAGTTTTGGGACTCCTATTTCAACTCGAATAATCTGTTATTAGTTTACATATCGTAATAGAACTTCACCTTATATTTTGTATTAATTTTCTTAGTATATTAAGGATTCTTATATTATAAATATGTAGTGTATTACACATATTGTTTGATCGACTCAGAGAGCGATCCAAATGATCAGATTAATAGAGAGACTCGTAGATAGAAAGATCGAGAGAGTGTCATTAAGATCCAGCATAACATTTTGTAACTCTTTGCTTTTATTATAGTGAATTTTCCATCTCTACCCATGGTTTTTCCGTCTTGGATTTCTATGTAAATCTTGTATTCTTGTAATTGTTATTTTCATCTTGCCCATATCTCATCTTTAATATTCATAACAATTGACTCAATTTTTTACAAGTGGTATCAAAGAAAATTAGTACTACTTTATTCGTAACAGTAGTACCAGAGCCAAAGTTCGGTAGTTCCTGGGAGAGCCAGTTTGGTTTCGTATTAGAGAGGGGTTTGATTAACTAAGAACGAGGTTTGATTGTTTTGAGATAACAAGTATGAAGTTCGATATTCCGCTTTTGGATCGCAACTCCAAATTTTTGTTATGATAGATTTTTGTTTAGACGTTAGATGAGAAGCAACGTAAGAATTGCATCGTGATAAAGGGTGTCTTGGAAAGTTCGACGATTATGTTTGATGCAACTATCACTAAATTGAAGAAAAATGATATTAAATCTCAAGAGAGGTTCGATGAGGCTGATTTGGTTGCTTATGGTTTGATAAGCATTGGCTCAGATGAAGTTGGTTGTGATCGAGATGCTCGTAACTTGAACAAATTTAGTATTGTAGAACCAGCTACTAGCTCATGTGGAGTTAGCTGTGATCTTGATGATCATGTTGCTCGTAATGATAATTCGAGCAAATTCGGTACCCAAAGTAATCATATAGATAAGAAGTGCTTGGATTCAGTCAACAGTTAATGAGTTTGCCCTAGTTGGGCTTTGTGGAAGAGATAGATTAATTTGGTGGAGGATTTTGTTTGAAGAACTTCGTTGGAGTTGAAAAGTTAAGTTTTATTCCTTCCAGTAAAATTCATCTCTAGGTGGAGATTTTTGAAGTTTCGTTCATTGCAGTGGAATTTGTGTTAAGGTAAAGATTTGATTGAATTTCGACGGGACTCAAATTTTGTTTTGGAGGTATATTTGGAGTTTGTTGTTTGTTTTGGAGAAGTTTTGAAAAATAGAAGACTATGAGGAGTCAAAGAAGACAAAAGATGGACCAGGGCGAAGAAGTCACCGCAAAACCACTTACTAGCCACTCATTAGGTGCTTGAATGCTCAGAACATGACATTGCCCGCTCGAGCGATAGTGGCACTATTCGCTAGTCGCGAGGGTGCCACTGGGTGCCGCTCAAGCGCCAGCTTTATCCAAGATTTCAGGGTTTTACGATTTGGCCAGTTTTGGGACTCTTCTTTCAATTCAAATACTCTGTTATTGATTTTACCTATTTTAATAGGACTTCTCATTATGTTAGGCTCTTGTTTATATTAAGTATCCTAATATGTTAGGGATTTTTGTATTATAAATATGTGGTGTATTATATATTTTTATTTGATTGATGTAGAGGGTGATCCAAGAGATCCAAATTAATGGAGAGAAACTCGCAGATAGAGAGATCGGGAGAGACTCTTGTGAGATCCAACATAATATTTTGTAACTCTTTACTTTTAATATAGTGATTTCTCTCCCTCTGCTTGTGATTTTTTCCGTCTAGGATTTCCGCATAAATCATGTACTCTTGTGATTGTTATTTTCATCTTATCCATTATTCTTTAATATTCAATATAATTGGCTCAATTTCAAACACACCTATATTCTTTGAATCACAAAGTATTACAATTTGTCATGAGTGGCAACAAGTTACACTATAGAATCAAAAACACAAAAGTAACTTGTACTTCTCATGATCTGGTTTAGTAAGGTACTAATACAATTTTATCCAACATCAAGATATACGTGATGCTTTATTCACATTTGAGCAAAGCATCACTACACAAAATACAACTATCGCTTCTAATGGCACCCCGATCATCTCAATATCAAAGCGGAATGCAACGACATATTGAAACCAATTATACATAGAAGCAAAGTGATCATGCACACCAAAATTGAGGAGCCAGAGCTATAATTCTTGTTCAAAAATATTATTTTTATTTCAGATGCACTACAAAAGCATCATAATACAAGATTGTCGACATAATGGAAAAAAACAAAGAAAAATACAAAATTACTCAAAAAAAGCACTTAATTTAAACCACAAAATAATGCTCCAGAAATAAGCATGAAACAAAAAAAGGGCGTCAATAAATGGAAAGATTTGAATGTTACTCAAAACAGTTATCATCTGCTATATGTCATGGGAAAAACCCATGTTCACAAAAGCAATGATAGGAGGAATATATATTGCATAAGTTGTGTTTGTTGGAAAGAACAAGAAGTTCAATTATTGGGCACTATATTATTGGTGTGTTTGAGCCACATTATGTTGGAAGAATGTATTTTGGAATAGTAGATTAATGAAGAATGTGTGGTTGAAAAAGAATGAAAAAATATTGATGTGATGTAAAATATTATTTTATTGAAGAATGTGTAGTTGAAAATGAATAGAAAAATGAGAATGAGAATTTTAAAGTGACTCAAATAAGGGCTGAGTATAATAATTAGACTTGACATTCTTTCAAGAAATAATAACACCGTTATTATGCGAGAACAATGCTGCAAGTACAGGAAATTTCAACAGAATTTTGACAGGAAAAACACTTGGCGGATTTGCATTGGAAGGAAAAAAAAGCCGATAGGGTGCTACACAGCACCCTGTTTTTATTCTGTTGAAATTTCTTATACTTGCAGCTTTATTCATTATGCTAAAGTAGATGAGTAACAGAAATGAAAACAATTTTGAACTTATGATTAATAAATGATTAAGTGTTAGTCACAGTTGGGAATTAAACAAAAAAATCCCATTTGAACCAAATAGTGTATTGGAAATGAAATTTATTCGAGGATTAAGAACCCAATTGATGTAATTTTGGAATTCTATTTTTGAGACTTGTAATGGGAATGTTTCTTGAGCCAAACATAGGCTAAGACCACTTTTTGTTTCTAAAGTAGATAATTTGAAAATTAGCCAATCAAGTTAGGGGAGAATTATCATTAAACGTCACCTCTTTGCTAAGAGTGTCTATAAAGAAGCTCTTTATTTTAAAGAGTATATTTAGCAATCTGGAGATTAATTTTTTTTAAGTATTTCAATAGATTTATTTTCTTTAACACTTAATTTTATTATTCTAAAGAAATATTTATTATTGTTTCTATCTTTTATTTTCATTAACTTCCCTGCAAATTAATATATTATTTTCCTTCATTGAAAATTGAAATATTTTGAATACATTTCATTATACACACTCTTTATTTTAAAATGTTAATTTGATAAGTTTCGTTGAGCTTAATTTTAAAAATGTTATTCATAGTCAGCGATTGCAATAGTCATTCTATGTGACAACTTATTACAATAATATAAAATTAAAAAAAATATTACACATTTACATAATGAAAATTTTGTAACGTCACCTCTTTGCTAAGAGCATCTTCAATAAACTCTCTATTTTAAAGAACATATTTAGCAATTTAAAGAGTATCTATAAATTTATAAAGTAAAAAATTTTAAAAGTATTTTCAAAAGACTCTCTAAATATAAAATGCTCTTTTATTTTAGAGGGTTAATATTTAAAAATAAACTTCAAGAAAATTTATATTTTAACGTTTAACTTTTTTTAAAATAGAGAATGAATTTAGCTCAAACTTTTTATCTATTATTAATGTGCAACGATTGCATTTAATAAGTCAATAATTTCAGAAAATATTCAGTATTCTTTTCTATATTTGATTTTCACTAACTTCTCTTCAAATTATTATATATTTCTATATTGAAAATATTTTGCATGTATTTAATTGAAATAATTTACATTCATTCAATTTATATCCAATATTATAAAACTAAAAATACTATATGAATAAATCGAAGTAGTTATAAGTTTTGGATCCATTAAAAATGTAAATAATAAATATGTAAATTAAAATTATATTCGATGAGTTTAAATTATAATTTAAACTTTGCCAAATAAGTCCAAATTATTTGAATAGCGATCGAGCAAGTAAATCTGGCCCATCTTTGATATCGATTAAAATTCAAATTTTCATTTAAATCAAAATCAGCAATTGATTTAATCATATATTTCATGGATCACAACTTCTTAATTATATATTTCATCAACTTTTACCAAAATTTACTAGAAAATTTATTTTAATCTCCACCGTGTATAAGTCTAATATCGTAGTTGGTAAATTGGATATTGCCAATTAAAGTTTACTAGTCAAAGCTGAATGTGTATTGTACGTTATTTTGAAATATTTGATAAGTGCTATAAAGATAATATTTGATATCAATTTGTTGGAAGAATTTGATAAGTCTCAGACGAACTAAATAAAATAAAATTTAGTGTAGAAGTTTATGAGAAGAAAATTGTACTCTCAAAACTCAAGTTCTATGATTCAATTTTTTTTGTGACGATGAAATATTACAAATGAGAAACTTTTTCATACTACATTTGATACATAAGAATTAATTATTAATACATGAATTTAAACACCCATTAAAATTTCTAGATACATGAATATAAATAAATTCACTTATATTCACTCTAGATTCGTGTAAATCAAGATTTATTGAATTTAGATGAATGTGAATGTTAATTAATTAAAAATTAATAACGTGGAATTCATATATGACAATGATTTTATAATATTTATTACATATTAAAAAATGAAAAAGAAAAGTATTATTGAAATAATTATAAAATTATAATCGTCCAAAAAATCACTTGATTACCATTATAATTTTAGAAAGGATTTTGTAAGAAGGACAAATTATTTAGACCGATTAATGCATATTTATAATGTGTTTGAACATCGAAACATTTGTTCTATGGTTTATATTTTTTGATCGTTCAAATATTTCATCGATGAAGAAGTTACTCACTATTAAACAATACATTGCACAATAACATTCAATTTAATGAAGTGACAAATTAATTTAATAAAGCATGTACTCTTTCATTTTACATTAGATTACATATTCGCCCGTTTTTCAAGACTTGAAGCAATTTCATTAAGAGTACAATTAAAGTACATATAAACCCAATAAATCTAAGAAGAACAAAGATCCTTATCATCCATACATATTTCCTTCCGAGAAATCAAATTTAATCCAAAATTAGACAATATATCAATGAAGTAACTGATGGAGGTTCCCATCAATGCCATGTAAAACAACATTCTAAAGTTCTCGTTTCATTTAAAACGAGAAACTTTCAGTTTGTGAAAATGTGGACATAACATAAAACAAATAGACTAAGGGACATACAAACATAGAGGTAGACCCTTGATATAATTAACATGTGTCAAACAAAAATATATATTAATGTACAATGAGGAACAAGAAAATGTATAAACGAACATATTCCTTCAAAAATTCAATCAGTGCAAAACTGCTATATTTGATATTGTCTACTGGTGTCCTTTACCTTCAAAAAACCCTCCATATACAAATCTTCAAGTGTTGTAGCCAGTAAGATAATAACATCATCACCTTTCACGGTCTTCTCTTCTTCTTCCATAGGGTCTCCACTAAAAAACTATCATTTTAAGCATGAGAGATATAAAGTATAATACTAAGATGGAAAATGAAAGAAAATTCAGAGCAATCTAGACAATGACAAGTAAAGAAAAAAACCCATAATACCACTACATTTAGCAAGAGTAAATTACTAATATTTTGATTCATTATTTAAGATCAATAACCGTTGCACCAGATTCCTCAAACTAACTACTCTTGCTCCCTAAAAACAAAAGTCAAACCAAAGGAAAGACTCAAATTTTTAAATAGCAGCTATCTTGGAAATGATACGGACGATGGCATCCTGTGCTAGGGTAATGGATAGTTAATATGGTCAGAAATGGATGCAGATAACAAAAGCACCTATTGAATCAAAACATTTGTACGTAGAACTCAATAGTTTCTTAAATAAATTATAAAGGAACTTCACAACGATGACAAAGTTCTATTCAATTCAGGTTTGACATCATTCAAATAGTTTGAAGTCATGGATCCATGGCATGCATATGAAAGAACATTTGCATTGTCATAACATTACAAACTGTTGCAAAATTGAGGTTATCTAAGGAAACTATCATCAACACATACACTTACCATCAATTCAATATAAACCCTTTAAAACTTCCATTCATCAAATTTTAAATGTCAAAATGATGGTAACAAATATGCCAAGGAATGAGCTTCAACAAGGACATCTCATCTATTAGAACAAAAAATAAAATACCAGAAAAAAAAAAACAAAGGCATAAATTTATGATATAGTGAAAGCCAACAACTTATGGCGATCAATAATCAGCAATACATACCTTTTGATATACAAGAACTTAAATTGCTTCTCTTAGCAGCCAAATCCACATTCACGAAGTGGAAAATAAAGTTTCTTTTGAGTGTTTGAGAGACAAAGAAGTGAAAATGACATTGTCAATTGAATAGAGGCTAGGATTTGCCTCTAAACAAAATGAATAAGACCAGATAATGGATTTTCAGAATTCTAATATATAATTTTGACTACTACATTATTTATTCAATCTTTTACCAAAAATGAATAAAGTGGATAACTTGATGAACAACCATCAAGTTTAATTAAATAATAAAGCATACCCTACTAATGATATGTGCATAATACCTCAATCATTATGATATATCTCATCAAATTAAACCATAGAATCATGAATTAGCACAATACCTCAATGGATGTGGTATTTGTTGCATGATTAATGTTATATTTTTTCTAAGTGATTTTGTTAAAATTATAATCTATTTCAAAACGACTACTTAACCTCATACCCAAAATCAATGGAAGATAACGGGGCGAGAGTTCCGAGATTGCTATTGGAAATCAAAGGATATGTAACAGTTCTAACTTTTTTGGTTAAATCCAGTGTGCACATCCTTGACATATTGTAGTGACTAATCAATAACTAAGTAAATCGAGTTAATACCTCATGTTATAAGATCATTTTTGGAGAAAAATAAATTTGATTTGAAAACTGAAATGACTTGATATCTGAACATTCGTTTGCTATGTGCATCATCTGAAGACTCCTTAACGATGTAGTGAAACATTTGTTCAATCTGAGCTCTATCTCTCAAACTAAACACCAATAAAATTTTGCATTGCCTTCACAAACTTCAAAACTAAAAGTGAAACTAGCACATCATGGTAAGAGTGTGATTGCTAAGAAACCATGACTCATTAAAAAGACACTCATAACAAAGATGACAAGACTATTAAACAGAAATATGCAGTTGAAAAGTAAAAGTGCCATAAAAATTTATGAGGCAACTATTTAATAATTTGCATTCTTGGATTATCTCTTCTTCATCTAGAAGCTCTTCCAATATAAAATTTTTCTTGTCCAACACCGACTCAACCAAAGGTAACAAAGAAAATATAAAAAAACTACTAAAATGATAAAGGACAAAGGAGGAAAACGTGAACCATAATTAATTATGAAACACCCACCATAAAATAGATAATTATCAACAAAATTGAAACATAATTAAACAAGACATCTAGTTCTGACATGTATAGAAGCACAAATTAATTGATCTAAGTTAGTGTTGGCCCACTAAATATTTAGTACAACATAAGATTGACTTATTTATCTCTAAACCAATCTCAAACAAATTATTTGCAGAGTTAAAAATGAGCCCAGTTTGATTAACTTTGTTAATTGCATGTTACTTCATTTATCAATCCTTTATTAGCTTAACTCCTTTATCTAATAAGATAAGATTGAACAAGCCATGGATGAGTCAATCTCAAGTAAAGTTCAATTGGCTCAATCATTTTACAACCATAAACACATATCATAAACAAATTTAATCAAGTGAATGATAAATGCTATAGATGAAACTAAATTCAGACCCAGAGGTACATCGAGAACAAAACAAAAATGAAATATAAAATAAATAAATAATAATAGAAAAAAATAGACTTCACCTCAAATGCAGCATTGAGATTAAGGTTTGCACATACAATAACAAACTTTTAGCAAATAATAGATTATTCAAAAATATTTTCTATGACGATAAAATTATTTTTGAAGTCAATAAAGAAGGTAGATAGACAGTAAAAAAATAAAGATGGAAAAATGTCTGCAAGTTGGCATTTGTTTGGCCGTATAGTTAGTATTTCCCCCTCACTATAATAGATTTGATAACTAACTACTAAAGAAGAAAGCTGTACATATTATGAAGTCCAACGCCGCCAGCTACAATAGAAATTCGGCTTATAATTTATTCACCAAACCCCTCATGCCACTATCTAGAATCTGCTCATCATTTAAATTACGAATAATAACAACAAAAACAACGTAAAAGGTAAGAAACTTGAGTTGGGTAAGCATAAGTTACATCTTTGTCACCTGACAAGTACATAACTTATGGACCTACCAATTGATATTAATGAGGAGAGTGATGCTTTTATTTTTAGAACACGTCCTTGCGTTTTTTTAGTCAAATACGTTGAAGAGAAGATCAAACAGTAATATTTCTCAACATACAGCAAGAGACATTTATCTAATAATGAGAATCATTAATTCCATTAGCAAGCAATATATATTGATTTCGTTTAATTCCATTTACAAAACTCTTAGAAATATATGACCTACTTTAAAAAAATCTATTAACATAAAAACCCATTTAATTACTTGGAGTAAAATTATATTATATTTTTAAGTTTGATGTCATAAAATGCCTTCCTAAATGTCGTGAGAAAATATAATACATTCATCATTTGCGAATATCAACATCCATCGGAGAAAGTCATCTCGGGTATCAAAAGTAAATTGTATCAACTTATCAATGTCACAAATGCAACATAATTCTGAAAAATATGGCATGGTTGTACTTTGAATGACCTAATTATGTTAAACCTTAGGCAAATTCTTCCCGAGGAAAAAAACCTTCAACGTAAGAAAAATGAGTAATTTTCTTGTAATACAGCATTTATTCCAATTAACTTAGGGATCCACAACATGATAATGTCCCTAAATTAAAATCATACAAAATTTGTCACATAGCTTAAGGATACACGATGTAGAAAAAGTGGAAGAAAATTAAATATTTATGAGTACCTCTGAATATTAGCATTGACTTTCAACCATGTGATGGCTCATGCTGCAAAGTGAGACAATTTCTCATGCTTCACCTGCTCAAAAGATAATCATTTGTTAGCTACTTAACCTTGCATAAGATTTCAGATGGTACTAAAGGCAACTCCAAGATTGTATGTGCTGAGATTAAAAAAAAAATGAAAGGTAATTGATTTTTTATATAGCTGGAGAAAAATAATAAAAATTAATGAAATGATTGCTATAAAAAAATTAAAAGATTGTTCATACAATAATTTATTTACAAGAAAAATACCGTGAAAGTTGAAGATCAAATATGTGCACACGTCTTACAAACCCTTCCAAACCGAGAAGTAGAGAAATATAACAATGGACTTGATCCTTTTACCACGAATTCCAGAAAAAGTACAATCCAAGTTGATTAATATTCTAATTTTCGATTTAGTTGCATTCCAATATTTTATTTTCTTTATTCAAATATAATAACCAAATTAACTAAAGTTCTAATTCCAATTTCTATAACTGGTTTTTGAGCTTGCCACATGTATAAAAATGGAACCAATATTTCATTTGAACATCCAAACAAAAGGTTCAAAAAGACAAACATATAATCCCAAAACCCTCTAATTCTATGACAACATTTTCTTATCAATGGTGGACTTAAATAACACACATAATCGAAGATTTAAATATGCACATCTGATTTCAGCAACTATATGATTTTTTGATTTTAAGAAAAGAAGAAGCAAACATGACATCATCAATTAAAACTTAGGAGGCATGGTTCTAATCGTATAAAGAAATGAAGAAGCTCCAAAGAAAAATTGTTCCAGAATACATGATGATTGAATCTTTGAGATAAGCAAAGAGTGAAAATTATATGTGATTTTGTTACCTGTGGTTTGATTCAAATGGGCAGTAAGAATCATAGTTAAAAAACTCGGCTCGGACAGGTCGGTCAGGCTGAAAAATCGGTGACCCGGGCCCTTGTCCGGGTCGGTAGATTAATTTAATAAGAATGTACATGACTCGGTCAAAAATCACTTTGATCAAGTTAACCGGAGATTTTGACAGAGTTAATCCGGTCAGTTTACCGATTTTCAAAATTATCTTTTAAAATTTTGGGTGTATATGGAATTGAACCTTGGATCTCTAAGTAAAACAATTAATTTCTCACCATTGGAGCTGCATGGTACTTTAATGTTTTTTTACGTGCAATAAGTTATATGTATCCAATAAATTATATATATGTTTTCTATAAGTATTTTTATAAAAACTTTAGTCAAATATTTTATTTTATTTTATAGACCTAAATAATTAGTGAAAAATAATTTAAAATAATAATAATAATTTTGCCTAAATTTTTTTAATACTTAATTTTAATTTTTATAGATTTTATGCAATGACCCATTGGTCTGACCAATAATTCGAGGACCAGTATTTTGTGCGGGTCGATGTTTGGATCGGGTCTAATAACTACGGTAAGAACATCGATGAAGAGAAAGTGAAAGAAAATATGAGAAGTTGAGAGAAAAAATAAAAGAGGAAAAATAAGATATAAGAAAATCCAAATACAAAAAACAGGTGAAACAACATATAATAAAGAGAGAAAAAGAAAGGACAAGCCTTGAATAATTGTGTAAAGACACTTGTAAAGAGGTTTGTGAGCTTGTGTGGAGAAACCCTACCCGTGAGAAGAAAATTACGTAGTGTTTGAGGGAAAAAATGAAAAAAGGTAAAATTGGTATATATGACATCAACATGACACAAAGATAATGTCTATGAATAGTAATAAACTTTGCTCTTTTATATATTGTAGGGAAGTGTTGACCAAAATTGAAATGATTAATAATGAAATGTCTCCCTTTAGGATTACTACGCGACTGAAAGGCGCGTGAATATTAGATAGGTAGACATCAAGGTTAGTGGCACTGTTCGCTATTTCTACCAAGGGTATTATGATCATTTCGTCAAATACTGGTTTTCAAAGGCCAGCCAGTCGCCGAGAAGAAAAATCTTGGAAAGATAAAAAAGAGTGACACAATTATAGAGAGGGGGTTGTGTTCGAAGGTTCGTTCGCTCGGCGGTTAGTGTTTTTCAATCGATCCGAATTTGAAACCCCAAACTGTGCCACATCATAATTCTCACTATTTTTTTTTTCTTAAAACATA
Organism: Fraxinus excelsior; assembly: GCA_019097785.1. NCBI lineage: Eukaryota > Viridiplantae > Streptophyta > Magnoliopsida > Lamiales > Oleaceae > Fraxinus > Fraxinus excelsior. The sequence goes on along the minus strand of CM032638.1, from coordinate 250,390 downwards.
CTTTGTTTCTCTCTTTCTAAACCCTAATTTTTATTCCAAGTTTCTTTGAATTAATTCAATTTGGCCTTTTCGTACCGTGAAATCCACGAACTTCCCCGGATAAGCTTCTCTCATGGGCACTCAAGACAAGTCACCAAACGCTAACAATTCCATGCAGGTGAGTAAAAATTTGAAGAATTGGTAAAGGCCTCTATGTTTTAGACCTACAATTGAACCTATATCCGTTAATTATTTCGATTTGAAATTCAGCTCTTTTTCTGTTGCCGAAGCTTTATTTATATTAATTCTAGAAGTTTATGGTGGAGACGAATTCTTTCAGGATTTAATTTGTTTACTTGATGTCGTGATTTGATTTTACATCGAATTTTCATTGTCAGTGAATCAATTTGACTTTCATAAGTTTTCTTCACCTGTATTCAATTGTTTGAGATTTGAGCTTGTTAAAAGCCCGTCTCCTGCATGCAAGTGGTGAAAAGATAGGTGAAATTGAGTTTCTTTCCTTAACCGTGAGATAACTGAAAGAGGTTTTTTCGCTGATAGAATTTATATTTATATATTTACTCTCTCAAATTGTTCTGCGAGTCTCCTATCCTACTTTTGATTCCATATAAAGCTCTAGCTAGTAATTTGGGTTGAGTTCAATGTGTACCTGCGTGCTGATCAAGTTGTCGAATTCAAGCAGAAAATACTATGTAATTACATAATATTGAAAGTGAATTTTGTTTTGTTTTGTTAAGTTTTACCTTATTGGTTGAGTTCAGCATGTCCTCCGCCGATATTTACAGTGTTGGCCACTTCAGTCAGAAAACATTTCGTAATTACATGATAATAAAAGTAGAATGTTGTTTTATTATGTTTATATACTTATTGGTTGAATTCAACATGTACCTGTGTGCCGATATTTGCACAGTGATGGCCACTTCAGTTGAAAACATTTCGTAATTACATAGCATTGAAGTAGAATTTTGTTTAATTACGTTATTTAACTTATTGGGTGATTTCAACTTGTACCTGTGCGCCGATATTTGCACATTACATTGAAAATAGAATTTTGTTTCCTTATGTTTATCTACCTTATTGGTCAAGTTCAAAGTGTACCTGTCTGCCGATATCTGCACAGTGTTGGCCACTTCAACCAGAAAATATTTCATAATTACGTTATATTTAAAGTAGAACTTGTTATGATTATTTCCCAGATTTGGGTTGGCTAATTTCACCCTTCCCCAACAGGGGCAGAGCCAGGATTTTATGTCGAGGGGCACAACTTATCGATATTGAATGTCGAATTTTTGTCATAGTTCTCACAGATCAATTAAGGGAAAGCTAACAAATCAAGAACTAGGACAAAATGGTCAGTTTAGAAACTCACTTTCATTAATTCCAGCTATAGCTAACAACCTATTCTTCGGCATCTTGTAAGACCCTAGCGTAGGCCTCATCACTTGAAAAAGCTGAAGGGTCAAGTTCAACAGCTTGGTTCACATCTTGTAATTATAGGAGTTTTGCATACTAAACCATGTGCATTTCATTCAAATTATGGTAATATTGAATGGAAGCGAAACATCTAACAGCATAGAATCGTGTATTTAAAAAAATTGAATTTCAAAAAGTATCCCAAATCTATCTCAACAAAACAACCCAATTTCAAAACCTTGTTCATCGATTTACACATAAAACGACAAAACAATGGACATAAATCTGTCTTAAATAGCACAAGAACAATAAGAAAATAAGTTTACTTGCAATAAACCATGATTAACTTAAGATTTCAACAATTTCTATTCAATAATACCCAAACTTTACCAATTTCAATTCAACAATACACAAACTTCAACAATTTCAATTCAACAATACCCAAATTTCACCAATTTCAATTCAACAATACCCAAATTTCACCAATTTCAATTCAACAATACCCAAATTTCACCAATTTCAACTCAACAATATCCATACTTCAGCCATATCTACTCAGCAGTTAGCATTAAGCAATACCCAAATTTCAATAATACCCAAATTCAATTCCATAACAGACAACCAGTGAATCTCTACTGCACACAGCACACAACAATACCCAAAATGTAATATTAAAAAAACAATACCCAAACTTCAGCCATATCTACTCAGCAGTTAGCATTAAGCAATACCCAAATTTCAACAATACCCAAATTCAATTCCATAACAGACAACCAGTGAATCTCTACTGCACACAGCACACAACAATACCCAAAATGTAGTATTAAAAAAAAAAGAATAAAAAAGCCTAAAGATAGAGCTGAAAATTAGGACCAAACCACGTGCAATTTTATCAAAGAACTTACGAACAAATCCAATATTATCTCAAGCTACTTATCACCAATAATCTAATTGCTAAAGCCTAAAGAAATTAAGAAAATACTTGATCCATTTCGGCCATTCGGGCGGAGGGAAGTCACTGCAGTCTGCAGAGGCGATCAGGCGCTGGCGGAGGTTGGAGAAAATCAGAAAAAACTGAGAAAAAAGAAAAGAAAAGAACAGAAAATTAGTAAAATCTTCTACCTTCTGCAAAGTGGTCCAGTGGAGGCTGTCAGGCTGCGATGGTTGGGACTTGCGAAGGCCGAAGATTGAAGAGGAGGCTGCCGTGCGAAGTGGAGGCTGCCGTGCGAAGTGGAGGCTGCGAAGTGGAGGGCTTCAAGCTGCGAAGTGGAGTTGTGGTCTATGGAGGCGATTCAGGGTTCAGGCGAAGACGAAGTGGAGGGCTCAGGCTGGAGCTGGAGGCGATTCAGGCTTATGGTGCAAAGTGGAGGGCTGGAGTTGTGATTTGGGAATTGGGAAGAAGGTTTAAATTTTTTGGAATGGGATTGGGCTGTTGGGTATTATATAAGTTAGTTTGGGCTTTCTCTTTGGGCTGGGACTTAAGCCTATAACTAAAAAAAAAAGAAAAAAATTTGAGCCCAGAAGTTTAGGGTGGGCCTGTGCCCACCTTGGGCCTTACTGGGCTCCGCCCTTGTTCCCCAAGGATTTTTTTGTGATGTACAATCCCATTCCACAAGTTTGATACAATTAGAAGCCGAAGGAAATTGTCTTTGCTTGCACTCCTTAGATTTTTGAAAGAGGTCACGGTACCTTACAGTTACTTAATATTGCACATTCTAGCATGTTCATACATACTAGAATTCTCGTTTAGGTTACATTCATTTTATAAGTATTTTGTTATTTAACAACTCAAGTCTCGTGCCATAAAACATAGTTAGTCTAATCACTATCACCTTTTAACCTTACAAGGATCTTTTGTCCTAGAGAATTGGTGTAGCACCTCCATTTCATACATTTTGCTCTAATCCTATGCAATAAATCCCCTTCAATTTCTCTTTTTTTGTTGATATGAACCTGGATATTACCTTTTAGGGATGACAATATACTCTATAGTAACTTCTTTATTATCCTTGTTCTTAAAATTAATCAAACAGCATTTCATGTACCTTGGCTTGGTTCTACTCAACTAAACATTTAGATTCTGAAGTACTACTCTTAACTTATACCGAACATCATAGGCCATTATCTTGAATATGTTTTATTAACCTGTCCATGAAGAAGGCAAAAAGTTAAGGACTTGAGGCCAAAACTTGGTACAAGCCTATGCTGATAGAGAAATTTCTACTATTACTGCCACTACATCTTGACACTTCTAACTGTTCCATCCTACACGTCTTTAATTGTATTGATATATCTAATTACAGTGGACTTCCATAGGCGGCCTTATCTTGTGCATTATCATCTTATAAAAAATAGAATAATATTTTAAACTCAAGCCAGAGGCAGGAATTTACCTGTTAGGATACAACAAATTAAGATGCACACCATTCTTTCAGGTCCTTTCCTTGTTATAGAAGTACTGTTAGATGGCTATGACTATTTAATTTTAAAATTTAAAACGAAATAGTAAATATATAGCAGATGAACTTCTGAGTCAACAACATTTGCTGGTAGATCTATGCAGAACATTTTCATCCATTTTACATTATTATCATGATTTGATTTTATGGATATCAGAGTTCTCACTTCTTTTTGTATTAATTTCAGCGTGTTAAGGTATACCGCCTGAATGAGAATGGGAGATGGGATGACCAAGGAACTGGCCATGTTACTGTTGATTATCTGGAGGTTTGACTGCTTTTTGGATTCATCTCACTAAACATATTTATGTTGTGTAGTATATACTGATCTCTTCTGATACGATAGTTGAAAATCATTTCATATTTATCATCTGCCCTTGAAATACTGTGACTTGTGGGACAGAGATCAGAAGATCTGGGATTGTTTGTTATTGACGAGGAAGACAATGAAACATTATTATTGCACCGGATCAGCTCACAAGATATTTATCGTAAGCAAGAAGGTATGTTATGTCATACATTATTTTCTCTTTTCAAAATTTCCTTTTAACTGTCACTTTCTTACCTTTTCCTAGCTTACTATTTATATGACTGTGTGTATCTTCAGATACAATTATATCGTGGAGAGATCCGGAGTTCTCAACTGAATTGGCCCTTAGCTTCCAGGAGATGACTGGTTGCTCTTACATATGGCTAGTATCACAGATATAGCTCATTTCTTTATGCAATTGAATCTTTCTTTCTTTTCCTGTGTTAGATCACAACACTTTGCACACGCACTTTTGTCATATGCAGGGACCATATATGTAGCGTGCAAAGGAATATACAATTTAGCACTCTCAGTAGTAAGTGTTTGCAGTATTTCTCTATTTGTTTTAGAAGAAATTGTGGCAGTACCTCTTCATCGATATCTTTGTTTGTAAATCACTTCATGTGGTTTAAGAATTATATGGTTTTGGGTACTTTTAAAATGTACTACTTAACTTAATATCCTAGATTTAGAAATTGAATGGCGTAATGATAACTTGATACATGTTTTAAATGGTAAAGATATGCTGTTATTGTTAGTTGTACATGTTTAGGAGTGAAGCAACTATCTTTATTTTTTTGTGTGTCATGCCTTCTTTATAAGTTTCCTTTTGGTTAAGGATGGATGAAAGCTTTGATCAGCTCTAAAAATCTCTCTTAAATTGACAATATATGGTGTTAGTTTTCCTCTAACATGATTATACTTTAAAAACATACATGCATATGCATGATTAATCACGCAAATCACTTATCGGTCACTTCTAATTTCTCAATTAACTTGCCTTCTATGTTGATGTTCTGCTGAATCATGACGTTATGAATAATCGTATTTTTGGATTGTGCTCACATGCACAGACATCATGTCATGGGCGAATCACACCTATTTTGTCACGAGTGCAATTTGCTGATTCTTCCATAGCATAGAAGTCGTGTTGTAATTTGATGGACCATATATAGCAGTGGTCTTTGTATCTACATTGTATTAGCAAGATGCTTGTTATTGAGCTAAAAATTATTAATAGCATAACTTTTGACCCAATCTATTGGTTCTCTGGGTATTAGAGGAGCTCAAGATTGGTGAGAGCTAATTGTTATGTGCCAAATATCTAGTGTACAGTAAGCCCAAAAGCATGCATGTCCTTCTGAATGTGGACAAGTTTTTGCATTTACCTATTCGGAATGGTTTAGTTGGTGTATAATCTGGAATTTAACTGTAATGTTTGACCTTGCATTATGTATATTCTCAGATGAGACATACCATAATGTCAATAATGAGTTGAGGGAGTTGCCTCCAGTTGAGTTATCTACTCTCCCTTTGATACTTAAGGTGCTCATCTCTTCTTCTCTCTTTCTCTTGTTTCCATCCCTGTCAACTGCAAATACTCACTGAACAGTCTCATGTCGTGATTTTAATGTTGCGTTCCCTACTTTTTTTGTTGCACGAAACTGATGTACTTTGATTCATTATGCCTTATGCGTGTTCCCAGAACATTTTGCCTATCGATTTCGCGACAATCTCTGCTAGTTTTTTTTCCACTTTTTTTGCTCCCTTTTCCAAATCTTCAACAAAATATTAATTTGATAACCTCCCGGATCGCTTTTTCTTTCTTTTTTATGTTTTTCCATTGTATTATTATTGTTTGTAGCTGTGTCACTTCATCGCATCTCATTACAATCTTTGTAATTTTCTGTATTCTTCTCATTGATGAAGCTGTATTGAGCTGAGTTTTTGATATATTCATTCATTACCTGTATAAAGATTATTCACCTATTTACCTTTTGCAGACTGTAGTTGAGAGTGGCATTGCAGATCAATTGCGCGTTAATGAACTTATACTACACGACGTAAGCATTCTAGATTCATGACTTCTATACTTGCGGACAGTAGTTTATTGAGGGATATTCCTCACTTTAGTGTATAACCATGGTATCGATACATGAGTGTATTTCATTAACATCTCCATTTTTTTGTTAGTAAACAATTTTGGGAGCAACTATGCATGCTATTATGATTCGAAGTAAACATTTTAGGATAGTTTTGACTTTTGTATCTGCCTTGGATGACAGAACATCAGTCTGTAATGTAGAGTTCCTTGCATCAGGAAATTCATTTAGGTTGGAGTTGTGAGATAAATTGTATTCTGCATTTTAGCCGAGGAACTAAGCTAGTGGCTTAAATGAATCCACGGGGTTTTGGTATCTAATGTTTTTAAATATTTAGTTCTTGGTTCCCTTGCATTCCTTTCCCTTTCAATGAGGTCACAATATTCTGTTTTCCAAGCACTGTTATTTTTTCTCATATGTTACACTTGTATCTTTCTAATATAATCATCTATTAATAGAAGCTTATTGGTAATGCAGCAAGATTTTTTCCGAAAGCTGGTGGACTTGTTTAGAATTTGTGATGATTTGGAAAATATTGATGGTCTTCACATGATTTTCAAATTAGTTAGAGGAATCAGTAAGTAGGCTTGTCATTCTGTAAGATTATGTTATTACATGCTTCCATCGATCTAATTATCTTCATGTGTGTTTTCTTTGCAGTTTTACTAAATAGTCTCCAGATTTTTGAGAAAATATTTGGGGATGAATTGATCATGGATATAATTGGATGTCTTGAATGTAAGCACTTTTCCTTTGCTTTCTCATTATGTACCCTTCCCTAGCATACTGTGCTTTGACTCCTTCTCCCTGCCATGTCTTGTCATATACTCTTGATTTCGTGTTAAGATATTTTAATGGTGAGTCTATCTTTATGTCCTAATTGTTCGGTGCCAGCAGAGTGTGTGTGTATATACACACACACTTGAGATTACTATTGACCAAATTTACTTTATTCACCTAATTAACAACACTTGAGATTACTATTGACCAAATTTACTTTATTCACCTAATAAACAGATGGGATACTTGTTTTCTCTATCACTTAGAATATCCTATCTATCCTTTTATCACTTCTATAGTACAGACATTTCAACTAGAGTAGCGTGTCGGACTCATGTTAGATATAGACACTCATTGGACATTTTACCATAGTTATTTTTCTCTCTATTAGAAATATTATATATTTTTAACTCAAATTTATTATCAACTAACAATAGGTACTCATATTTAAAAGATTTCAACAAAAAAATTAATAACTATTATAAAATTATATTTATATTATATAAATAAAGAATTTTAAATAATTTCATTAACATGTTGATTGCGTTCCCTTTTAATACTTTTTTGAATAATCACGTGTCGACGTGTCCATGTCGGTGCGCGTCACTAACATGCCACTAGATCTAGGAATATTTGACCAATTGGAGAACTTCTTGGAACCGTCTTTGAATATATTTCTCTGTAGTGTGATATTTTTGTTTTTATTTTAACTCGCATTGGCAGATGGGATACTTGCTCTCTCTATAACTAGAATATCCTATCTATCCTTGCATCACTAGCAGGTCACTAGATCTAGGAATATTTGAGCAACTTGGAGAACTTCTTTGGTTGTCTTTGAATATATTATCTGTAATGTGATGTTTTTGTTTTTATGTTAACTCGCATTGGAACCAGTATTTTGGGTTGTAATCTCATTCCCCTTTCTCATGGAGCAGCAAAATACAAATGTTTCTGTCTTGAAGTCTTTGTTATTTGCTTCAACAACTAACATGGTTTCTACAAGCTTCAACTGATTATGGTACTTAGTTTGGTTTTTGTTCGTTATCATGGTCATCTGTTATCATCCTATATCAGCATTTGCATTTGTCTTTTCTCATAGAAATGCAAGGCTAGATTGCCATGTTTGATTTTTCATGTATCGTACAACTTACAAGTGTCTGAAGCACAGCCCAGGGCCAGTTGTCAGTATCACACGCATTTCCAACATCTACGTGCTGTAATTTTTTTGGGGAATATCTGATTCACTCTGACATTCAGGGCATATCAGGACAAATTTTAGGAATCAATTTGAAATTCTAAGTTTCTTTAGGGCAATTATTAGATTTAGAAGTTTTTCATCTCAAAAGAAAAAATAAAAGGAAAAGAAGATCTGTCTGCTCCAAAATACATATTTGTTCTTAATTCCTCAGAGGTTCAAAGCCTAAGAGTGGGATCAAATCTTGGGCAACCCACTGTTGCGTCGAAGAAAATTAGGGTCTTGACTCTTGATCGCTGGTGGAAGTTAAGAAATCCCATGGGTCAGCAATAGGTTAATGTGATGCTGACAGATAAAGCTTTCATTTTTCTGACTTTTTAAGGTAAGTTACCCTATTAAAATAAAACAAATTCAGACTCTTTATTTAAGCTTCCTCTCAGATCATGAGCAAAGGCAACTATGCCTTCAGTTTTCACCATGTTGTCTGGCACTGATCTGATGAAACTCACTAATAGTTTCCCCTGCGAAGTTCCCATCTCTGTTAGCCCACTCATAGTAAGCGCCGTATTGAAATAGGAAAGAAAGGGCTAAGGTGGGGGCAGGTTAAGTTAAGGGGGCATCAGTAGCTTCAATTTGCACTAAATGGTTGCAGTTGAACTCTGAGATTTCTGGGTACTTCAATTTCTATCTATCTGATGTTGGGCTATCATCCCCTTAATGATGCCAAGTGTCAAGTGTCAACTGATGTCGTTTGTTAAGTTTTCAGATTTATTATTTCTAATTCAGACACGAGTCTTCTATTTTTCTTGGGCATATATCAGAATATCATATTTTATATACCGTGTCGCTAGTTTTTGGAAAATGGTGGGTTGATGTGTTGGAGTCATGTTTATCGTGTCACATGTTGGTCTGTACTTTTCAGGAGAGGCCTTGTGTGATTTGAGTGCAGAAATTATGAAGTGGCGACCTTATCTGAAATTGTATATATCATTTTCTTGAATGGATCTCATTTGTTTTAATCTTAAATCTGGTAAATGTCTATTGTCATAAGGAGCTTTTTCTTTTAACGGGCATTAATGCTTCTGGTTTCATTCCCATAAATATTGATTGTATTGATATTCACTTGTAGATTTATGTTCCATCTTAATTTGATACCTATTTGGATTTAAATGGAGTATTATTACTTGAGTTGTTCATTGTATTGGATATGTCAGCTTGGTCCTTCTCCCTGAAAATGGTGAATTCCTTTACATTTTATTTGCAGTTGATCCTGAGGTACCTCATGTTCATCATCGCAGTTTTTTAAATGAGCATGTATTGTTCAAGGAGGTACATTCTTCTGAACACTCCCTCCCCTCTCGGAAAAGAAAAAAAAAATCTGCTTGTGGAAATGTTGGTATTGAAAGATGGGCCGAATGAGTTGCTTGATGTGCATGCCATATTTTTCCCCATTCCTAATTCTATGTGGTATATTTCAGGCCATACCTATTAAAGACCCTTTAGTCCTTTCCAAGATACATCAAACTTACAGAATTGGTTATCTGAAGGTAATGCTATTGATGCTTTAAAGTGGATCTTGTTGTTCACGACTTGTATTATAAATGAAACTTATGTTTTATATTGCCTCTGGCAGGATGTCATTTTGCCCAGGGCATTGGATGAGGCCACCGTTGCAAGTCTTAATTCCATAATTCATTCAAATAATGCAACTGTATGATCCCGTCCAAGTTGCTTCAACCCTTAAACATCTATTTTTATCCCCATTCTGATTCTGTTGTTTGCTGTAGGTTGTTTCGTCGTTGAAAGATGACAGCACCTTCATTCAGGAATTGTTTTCAACATTGAAGTCTCCTACCACTTCTGCAGAATCAAAAAAAACTTTGGTAAACATTGATCCTGGAATACCTCTTTACTCATTTCTTCAAAGTTCATCTATGTTTGGTGGTGGCAAAGTCGGTATGAGTGCTAAAATCTTGGGGATTCAAATTATGAGTCACATATCATCTCTGCACAATTTCACGACTTTAATTGGATCTTGAATTTGTTAGTTATGTGAGATTTCTAGGATAAGTTACACAACATTGATCATCAAACAATGACATCCGTTGGCTTAGTAACAAAGTTTTGCAACTCTAATTTACCTTGACATTTAAACTGTCAGGCTGCCGGTGTTCCATTTGTGCTTCCAGTTTCCCTAAAATTACTGCAGACTAGCTTTGTTTAATATTTCTTAAATTAATAATCATAAATAACCAATTAAATATTTAAGAACTAACTTTGTTCCACCCACACAAAATTAATGGTTTTAACGTTTAGTAACTACTACCTTTAAATTGTTTGTATATAATATTGGTTCTGTTTTTTCTCAACACCATATTAGTTCCAGCCTGAATTAATGTTTCTAATGCTCAATAGTTAGTAATTGTAAATTGCTCTTATACAATGCTAAATGCGAGAGATAAATTTAGTATTCCTTTTATGTGCTTATAGTGCTCAAAAACGAACCTTACATGCTTGTATCTTACATATGTAAAATGAATTAGCAACACAATTACTGGTTCTAGTATTAAATCTATAATCACATTATGTTTTATTTCTCCACCGTTGCACAACACTTCAACTATGGTGGTGTGTCAGTATTCGACATGTGTCGGACATTTGTTGGATACCGACACTCCTTGGACACGTTTCGGTACCATGGTCATTTTTTTTCTTTATCAAAAATTTTATATTTTTAATATTTTTAACTCAAAGTTATTATAAAATAATAAATATGTAAGATTTCAATATCAAAAATTATACCAAGAACCTTGAGGGTTGCTCAATTAGTCAAGTCTTGGGTTTGCTCCCCAATGGTCACCAGTTCGAGTCCCCTCAGGGCCACTGAGGTGAGTATTCTACCATAAACTTCAGGGCGCCGTAGAATTAGTCGAGGTGCGCGCAAGCTGGCTCAGACATCCACGGTTATAAAAAAAAATTATACCAAGTACCAAACTAAATTTGTACTATATAAATAAAGAATTTTAAAGAATTTAATCAACGTGCGTCGGCGTATTAGACACTTTTCATGTTGGACATACGTGTTGGTATCGGTGCATCATAGTTTCTTCATATATAAGACAAAAGCTTTCTAGATACCAAATCATATTCATAAACAGGCACTCCTTAGTTGAGATGCTGAATTATGTGTGGTTGTTTTTATAGGTGAAAAACATGAGATTTGGGACTGATTATATAGATAAACTTCCCCTATCTTTGGCTGTTCTCAACTCCAGTAACTCTTTAAACCTTGAAGCTTTAATGGGTTGGAATTAGTTTTCCTTTAAAGAATGTTGAAGGAGAGGATGGAATTATGCGTCCATTATTTCATAATTTTGATTCGGTTATGGTGGAAAGGCTTATTATTATGACCCCTAGTGTCTTGACTCAGACAAATATAGTATTGACATGTGTAAAGCATGAACACTCTTCCTACGGTGGGTGTCGATGTCCAATACCTAAGACACCAACACTCTGGGACATGATCTCACAAGTCACGTGGTCTGACCTATAAATTTTTGATGTGCTAGGGTCAATTTCGTGACATGTCTCGGGCATGTATCCAATGTGCCATGTGACATGCCCTAGTTTTTTTATCATTTTAATTTCTGCACATGAAGAACACAACAAGCACATTTGTTGAGTTTGGAATATAAATTTTATTTATTGAAACGTTTGCATAAAAAGTGAAAACTAAGTGAGAAAGGTTTTAGAAACTTCATGTCAAATTTGTTTTATATTTTTGATATACATTTTTCTTGAATTGGCACTATATATAGTACAACCCTTGTGTTAAGTCAACAAATAAACATTCTAATACAAAATATTTCAGTGAAGCTTAAAATAATATTAAGGCCCCGTTTGAGCCATATTTTTTCCTCACTAAAATGAAAAATATGACCGTTATCCATCACATCATCATTTAAATTCAAATTTTCTATCTCTTGTGTGGGCCCCAATAACGGCTATATTTTTCATTCTCATTTTCAAAAAAGGTGGCTCAAACAGGGGCTAATTTTTTTGAAAATAGAAAGTATAGAAATAAAGACAAAAATAAATTCATTATTTTAAGAATTTTAATCCACTTGCCTGCCACTGTTCTCTGTTTATTGTTACATAAGAATTTTTAGGGTGAGGTTGGGCTGTTCGCTGTCTTATCATACAACACATTTTTGATTGAAATAGGTACACTTTTTGCATGAGTTTTGTACGTTAAGTAAGAGCTTGCAGATGGTTCAGCAGCTCCGGTTATTCAGGTAGGTTAAAGTCGTACCTTCCATTTTGATCTCTTTTTGGTAAAAAATTTAATATATATTACAGCATAGTCACATGTTTTCCTAACTTGGAAATTGATTTTTAACTTTCTCAACAAGTTCAAATTTTGCTGTGTGAGAAGTGAAATGTAAAAAAAGTCTTGTGTGCATGAATTGATGTTATTTATGTTCTTTACTTTGTTACTGGAGTATTTTTATGCTTGTAGGGATCTTGTCAGTGAAGGCATATTTGATGTCATAGCTGATGTTTTGCAGAATGAAGACAAAAAGCTTGTGTTGACTGGGTAATAAAATAATTCAAAAAATTCAAGTATATACAGTTAAAAGATTTTACCTTTACTTGGCCTGAGTATTTGAAATATTCACAATAATTTTCTGTAATGGATGCAGGACAGAGATCCTCATTCTGTTTTTGAATCAGGATGCAAGTATTTTGCGTTCTTATGTAACTAGGCAAGAAGGTGTTCTCTTTGGACTTCTGGTGAGTAATACTGGATTCTAGCTTCTATTTTAGTTTTTAGGTGCACTTCTCGCTTTTCTCCCCTTCAACTTGATGTTTCGTAGGACATGTCTTTCCTTCTATATACTCTTTTCCTGCTGCAAGCATTCTCAAGACTACATTGTTAAAATTGTCGTGTTAGGGGAACATCCTAGCTATTGCCTTCTGGATCAATTGCTGCATGTAATGGTGTATAAATTGTCTTTAGAGTATCAGTGGAGTTAGGTGCTACCTTACGGCAGACATGAGATATGTTAGGAAAACTCTTGAATTTTGTGTTATGTGTAGATGTGTAAGTATGAACACTACCACGATCACGGATACAGGCATAAACATGACATGAGCTGAACATGCAACATCATCTTCCAAAATGTAGGACTTGTCTCACATTAAGACATGTTGCATTAGAAAAATTATCTTTTATAGTTATATCATCCAATTTTTACTTGTAATTTGTAAAATTGGAAACATTAAGAAATTAACTCGGTTATACAGATAGTTCTAAGAATAAGAAAAACCTAAGAATTAAGTTGGTGCTCTCGAATTTGATTATTTATTAAGAGGAAACGGAACAGTTGATGGATTTAAAGCACATTATAGGTGGCTTGAAAAATGGAGGTCATCAAATGTGCTTTACTTGTAGACTATCCCTCTCTTTGCTATTGCCTTTTCTTATAGTTGACCTGTTTTTCATTACAGTTACATTTGGATCCCAAAAAAGTAATCCTTGTCTGTCATACTTAGAATATTTGTTAACACGTTCTCAAGTCCCCAGCATCTCCTGGAGAAGTTAGAAGATTGGCAGAAATATTTTGCGAGTGTGTCCCAGTGTACCTGACGTGGCCGATGCAGAACATTTTGGCAGGGGGGAAGTACTTGTGTTTCCTATGTTTAGATCATATTCTTGTGGATGACATGATGGGAAAAACCATGGCCAAGAAAATTATATTCCGAGCTTTTCAAGTTTATCTCCGCAGCCTTGCTACCTTTCTTTTAGGGGGCAGGAAGAATGGGGTGCGGATGGTTATGTTTGTGAGGGGAAATCATGATAGCACTAAGATGTTTTAGTTACAGTATCTTGCAAGCTGGTTAATATGACTTCATTTCTCTTCTTTGAAAGGAAGCCTGCTTCAAAAATTTGGGGTTCTCTCTCTCTCTCTGCGGGGGTGTGTGTGTGTGAACATGGTCTAGGGAGGGATGCTACGTGTACTGCTATAACTCATATCTCTATTCTGAAAATGGTACTTAAGAGTGAATCCTTAATTTGCAGGTGAAAAATATGCTAACAGATTTTGGAGATGATATGCACTGCCAATTTCTTGAAATTCTTCGCAGTCTTTTGGATTCATATACATCAACGCCACAGGTGCTTGTACTTTGTTGTTTAATTTATGATCTTTTCTACACAGTTCTCTCACGATGAGAGGCACGTTTTGTTTCGTTTCATGTTTTATGGATATCCCAAGAAAGGGGTGGCAGCTAACTAGCAAGCTTCTTTGGCCATGACTCAAATTAAACTAAAATTGAGACCAAAGGCTATTAAGGAGCATGATGCATCCTTGCCTTTTTATTTCATTGCATGTTCCCATGGGTGTTAGGCCTTGGTTTTGAGTTCATAGGTTATTTTTCCACTTCTCTTTGCTTTAGTTTTCAATGTTACTGCAAAAAAATGCTCTTCATTTTAGGGTTACTATATCTGCAGAAGCATATGGATTTAAGATCATCTATGTGGCTTTACGTAATATTTGGAATGAGGAGGTTATTGGCATTCTTTTTGTTATCATAGTTACAAATTTATGCAGTCCTCATCATTTATTTGATAATTTTATTTTTCTTGCAGAGAGACGCTATTGTTGAAATTTTCTACGAGAAGCACTTCGGTCAATTAATTGATGCTATAACATCATCATGCACACCAAATGATGCTGCTCACACAGGCAGTAAGTATGTGAGCTCAGATGGAAGAACTGGGGATCAAAGTGGAGTGAAGCCTGAAATACTTTTAAACATTTGCGATCTTCTATGCTTCTGTGTTTTGCACCATCCTTATAGAATAAAGTAATTTTCATGGCGCCCTTCATTTGACTTTTTTTAGTTGTGAAACGCTGCGTCAGAATTCGTTTTGAATTTTAGCTTCATGTTGTTCTGCAGATGTAATTTTTTACTTGACAAAGTGATCGATAAAGTTTTGTATTTGACAAGAAGACCGGAAAAGTATCTTGTAATTGCTGCTGTTAGATTCATGAGGACTCTTATTTCTCGCAGTGTAAGTTGATTGATTTATTTTTTGAAACTCTAGAGAATTCCTCTGTATCTCATATGGGTTTCATAATTATAGGAATTGGTTCTATCCTTTACCTCTCTACGAAAAATTCGAGAAAAAATAAAAATTCTCGTGATTTCTATCCGAGAGATAAACTGAAGTTTACATTTGAACTGTTCTCTCCTGGATAAATTAAAATGAAACATTACATTCTTTGGAACTATTTGAAGTTTTTGTCCTATAATTGATGCACACCTGATTATAAATTGGCAGATCTTCTCTCTTTACTCTACCTGATTTGCTGAATTTTATGTAATTTATGGTCCTTGAGGATAATGTTTTCCAATCGATTATTATCATATTTCTGTGTGTATCTGATCACCCAAAAGAAGAATGATGTGCATTTAAGAAATGAGGTGCATTGGTCATGTGAAGTATTTTGAACTGCGATTTTTGTATGTGGGTCATGATCTTTGGCCCCGTCTCCCCTTGAATTTGTGTTTTTTTTTTTCATTAATTAACTCTTGTGAAACCTTATGTTTTCATTCTAGCTGTCCTATGGCAGGCATAAGCTTGGTTCTCCATTTCTTGGGATATGCAAGTCATTGTTTGTTTGGTGATGTATTGCAGGATGAGCATCTGATGGATCACATTGTGAAGAACAACCTTTTCAAACCCATTGTAGATGCATTTGTTGGTAATGGGGATCGATACAATCTATTGAACTCTGCCGTACTTGAACTTTTTGAATATATCCGAAAGGTGGTTATCCTTTTCAGATGTCCCTTAGATGGCATAACAGATGCATCTAGCTATGTTTTACCATTGCGTTTCCTGAAACGTGTGTTTTGCAGGAGAACTTGAAGATATTACTTAGATACATAGTTGATTCATTCTGGGATCAGTTGGTCAAACTGGAGAACTTGTCTACCATTCAAGCTCTAAAAGTTAAATATGAGCAGGTATTTTTTTTTCTTTTATAGTTTTTATGGAGTTTGAACTTCTGCGTTTAGATCATGATAGATGAATTTGCAGTCCCTAGAGAGTGCTGGAATGAGGAGCAATGCTAGTTTGTTAGACCAGAGGAAACGGACAGATGAGCGAGCTTTGGAGAAAGAAGAAGAAGACTACTTTAATGACAGGTTTGTGTTTGCTTGCTGCTGCAATTTATTTTTTGAATAGTTGTGGAATGTGTAATGGTGAATCTCAAGTTTCAAATACCACATAATGAACGATTCTGCATTTAATTAGCGATGAAGAAAATTCTGCATCAGTGGCCAGCTCTAACGGAGTGCAATCTCAGCCTGTCTTGGCTAATGGGTCTGCTCCAAACTACCCTTCATCGAGGTATTAATTTCCACTAAATAATAATAATTTTCACCATCCTAGGTACTTATTAATCAATCTTACATCTATTTATGAAGGTCTAGTGGACTTGTTGACTACGAAGATGATGAGGATGATGAGGATTACAAGCCTCCCCCTAAAAAACTGTCTGATATATCTGAGGAAGATGAGGGACTGGCGGAGTTCCGGTTAAAACGCAAATTAGTTTCAAAGGAGGAGCCCGAGCCGAAAAGGTTGCTGCAGTCACCAAGAAGCACAAAGCCAAGAGAGGGTGTATTTGCTGCCTTGTGCTCTACCCTAAGTCAGGCTGTACTACCAAGTAAGAAATCAACTGGTTCTGGAATTGACGGTCCCCAGTTGGATGCAAACAGGAACACTATCGAACAAAATTGTGATGTGAAGGGGTCTATAAGGTCGTCTGATGATAATAGAAATACAGATACAGAAACCCATGCAAAAGATGAAGCTGCTTCTCCTAGAAGCTTTTCTGATAGCTTGCATGATTACCCAGATAATAGGCAGAGGGTTGATGACCGTTCATTGCTACCACCCAAGTCCTCACCGGAAATGGCTGTGAATGGATCCTGAGAGTTATTTCTGGAACGGCATCTGTGTAGTTCACTAGCTAGCACTTCTGCTGTGTAAGCATTGACCATGATTATCTCAACTTTCAGTAGAGAGCTTGACCAAAAGGAATGGGCAAGGATGCGGAGGGGTATTTCAAATTAATACCCCTTGATACTGGAAAGATACTGTACAGCGCTGTAGCAATGCAGAGAATTACCTGTAGGCTTCCCTAATTTAGTTTTCCTGCCATTTTAGGCGGAGTAATTGTCTGTAAAACATTCAATAACTATAGGTTTTGCTTCTCCAATTCGCCCTTGCTTGGTCGTTTTTGATGATTTTTGTCTTTTATATGGTTAATGCGAACTCTCTGATATTCTGTATAGATATTGTTTCTTTATTAGACAATTTTGTGTGACCAAGAGAGGTTGAGGAACATTTAGGCCAAATTTTGTTTTCAAATGTTTTTGTATTTAAGATCTGTATATTTTAGTATAATATTTTAAGGGAGTTACTGTTGATGCGTTAATTTTTTTTTCTTGGTATTGAAGAGTAAAAGTGAATAACGGTGTTAATGGTTAAAGCAGAGACTTCTATGTTATTTTCACTGGGTGATCGATGCAAATAATTTTCGTTGTGCATACACGTTACAATTGAGTACATCTTTATTTTTTGACATAGGAACCCAATCACTATTGGTAAAGCAAGTCCGATACGACGAGCTCGATCGAGAAAGTGTTGGTAGAGGATTGGAACTCGTTACAATTGCGCATATTTTGTTTCTTCCCTTGGTTGCAGTGGCCATTATAGGACAATTTTTTCTTTTTCCTTTTAATTGCGGATGAGATTAAAGTTTAAACATTGTTTATTGGAATCCATTGTTAATGACAACAAATCATTGAAGGAATCTAAAAAAGAGGAGGTTCTTTCTGAGGAGAGGAACACAGGCTCGAAAAACAGAGCCTAACTAATGGAATCTCTAAAACCATTCCTTAAACTTATTCCTCACTATCGTCTTCCACTCCCTCCCCTCCACACCGCCAGTCTTCCGCCGCCGCCTCCTACGCCAAAGAGGCCCTCCCCACTGGTCACCAAATCAGGCTACCTTTCAGTTCGCCTCTGGTTTCGACGCATTTTATGAATCCCAAAATTCCTATCAGAAGACACCACTCTCCCAATTACCAATCGTCATCCGGCTCCAAGGTGGCCCTGGCTGCTCCTTTACGCTAGCCAACTTATACGAGCTCGGCCCATGGCGCGTGTCTCCACAGCTCTCACTTGAAGCCAATCAAGGTTCTTGGAATTGAATCATTGTCTTGCTTTTTTCTTGATAGTCATGTTGGAACTGGATTTAGTTTAGCTGCTTCGCCTCAAGAAATTTCAAGAAACCAACACGATGTTGCTAAGCACCTTATTATTGCAATTAAGAAATTTGTTGCCTTGGACAAATTGTTCAAAACCAGGCCAATTTATATAACTGGTGAGAGTCATGCTGGAAAATATCTTCCAGCACTTAGATATTATATACTAAAGAAGAGTGCCCAGTTGCGGATGGAGAAAAGGGTGAATTTGGGTGGTGTTGCTATAGGAAATGGATTGACTGATCCAGAGATTCAAGTGGCTACTCATGCTATAAATGCTTACGATATAGGTCTGATCAATGAGAGTTGGTAGGCAGCTAGCTGGCTTTGTGCAGAAATGGGAAAATATGAGCCTTGCCTTGTCGTGGTTATGAATGCGGGGCATCTTGTATTGAAATTATTGTTCAAATTAATAAAATTGGATTTGGATGCCAAAAGTATATACTATGCGACCGCATAGTTCGTATGGAGTATAATCGCAAATAGACTTGCATGGATTTCAAGGAGCACATGATTCTTCTATGCGACCACATAGAAACTCTATGCGGTCGCATAGTTAGATTGACTTTTTTGTTTGAATTTATTGTGACTTTTGGTGAAAAGTTCGCAATTTTTTACGAATTTTTGGCGCCATTTTGTGGTTATTAATGGAGATCTATAAATTGATGTCTTTGTGATCAATACCATCAATACCAAACATATTGAAAATAATATAGAAATTCATGTTTTGTTCCAAATATGAAAATTCTTTTCATTTATATTCAAAATTCCTCATTGCGTTCTTGAAGTTTTGGTAGAAAACCCTAAATGTTTAAGTGTTTTTATATTACAATGCTTGATAAGTCCTACAAACTATTTGCCAAAAGCATTTTAAGCAAAGTTTAATCTGAGAGGGGGCAAATTGTAGGAATATTGTTTCAACTTTGATACCGGTTTTCGATGAATAGTTTAAACACTTTATTTACAAATATAGTTTGCGCAAATTATAACAGATTGTAAAATATGTAAATTGCAGTAAACCGGCAAAAGATAATTGCAGAACAACAATATGCAAAATCGAATAAACAGAATCTATTAAAACAATATAACACTTTTAACCCGAGGTCTGTGTCAAACACAGTTTCCTTAAAACAGATTCGCCTCTTCACCGTACGTGCTTGAGGTTTGATATGAACGTCTGATTCCCAGGATACAACTGTAGAACCAGTAGTTTCTGAGCACCGCAGAGACTACTCCGGCGAACTGACTATGTGCATGAATTATATCACCACCGGACTCGAACAAAATCGGGAAAAAAAAATACAAAACGGAGACTGTATGTAGGAGAAACAGAAACTGCAAGCAGATGAATATGCAGATGAATTCGTGTATTGCAGACTGGAAAAACGAGATGACTATATAGACAACTATAGAATAATTGCTCAATAACTTCATAGCAATTAACATTGGAGTTTTAGGAGTTTCAACAGTTTTGGAAAACCAAAAGTCTATTGAAAAAATTAAAAAATGTAGCAAAACGTGGACACTCCTAAATGGCCAATTTTGCTCCTTTCGGTCCGACATTCGTGTACGCAGGTCGCGCTCGCACACAAGTTCAAGGTCTGAAGCTAATTTCGATCCAAGATTTGCACCCCCCTGCGCGCGCACGTGGAGAGAGCCTCTATGCTACACATGATTACACCATTCTAAAGTGCAATCCTTTATAAAGTGGTTTTAATTTTCATCCACTTCAGCATAGTCAGACCCTCAGCATGCCTTTCTTGCAAGAGCACTTGATACTCCTGCACTTGGCTCACCACTGAACGTGAATCAACCATTTCAAAGTTCGTGCACCCACTAACCAAGAATTTCTTAGACCCAGCATCCTCAGACTTGTACTTCTTTTCTAAGGACTCCCAAAGTTCCTTAGTAGACTTCTTTACCACATACACGTGATACAGAGAATTCTGTAGTCCATCCAAGACATAGTTGCGACACAAAAAATATCACTTTTCCATGCATCCCAAGCCGCATGCCTATGCATATCAGTGTCGTTTTCAACCACGATAGGGGCATCCTCGGTGACGAAACGTGCAAGTCCCAAAGTAGTAAGATGAAAAATCATCTTATTCTGCAATGTCTTAAAATCAGTACCAGCAAACTTATCCGGTCGAATTGCATGATTAACCAAAAATGGAGCCAAAAACGATGGCAAATGTACGGAGGCCACAACCCTAGGTATTGGCAAATGTATTGTGCCAAACTGGATTGTCGAGGCCGCAATCGTAGGCAAAGTGGGGTTCACCCCAACATGAGAAATCCCGCTACCAATAGTCCCATCAACGGAAGAAATGCCAGTCGAGGTATCCACAGTGTTGACAGCGGTCATTGCGAGATTTGGTACACCGGTACCAACAGTGTTGTTTTCGTTGTTCACATCGTCATTTCTATGTGATGACATTGAACTTTAGAACAAGCAACAAATAATTTAGAATACTTATAAATTCAAGATCTAAGTTATCTGTTCGAAAAATAAGATTATTTTGTCAAATTATTAACAACTTATGGATCATTTAAAATTGAATTAGAAATCATTTAACTAATGATTAAAATCTATCACTTGTATTTCTTTCTTGTGTTTTCAACCAACTGAGAGCTCTTCTATTTATACACATAGAGGGAGAACATGGCCATTAATAATTTCTGAAACTGAAAGAGTGAAGGCTGATTGAAACTGAAGAGGAACGCAGTGGAACGGTTGAAATAATGGCTAAAACTGAAGGTCGATGAAAGCTGACTGAAACTGTGAAAATGATTTTCATTCAACCATTTATTATGAAAACGGATGAAACTGTGAAACTGATTTTCATTCAACTTCAATATCATTATTTTCCAACACTTTCCACGTTTACCAGACCAAGATAGCTCAAACATGTGATTTTACTACGTTGATTGTACACTTTGTGGGCAATGGGTTCGAACACAGAGTATCAATGTTATCTTATTTGTATGGCTGGTTTGGTACCCGCGAAGTGATAGTTCATATTGCTGTAGATTGGTTGTTGATGCAATTGTTACTCATAGATATATAAACTGATGCTTTGTTCATTTCCTGTTCAATTGTTGGGATGGAATTGTAATGTGACTAAGTCTTCCCTTTCTTGTTGTATGGATTCCAAACTCTCTCTTTCTTTTTTCCTTTTCAATTTCTGTATAACAATGTTAGTACCCTTTTCACTTTCTGTATAACAAAATAATAGTGCTTCAGGTTTGATTTGTCTGTTCATTGCTCTCTATTTGACGTAAGCTCATATTCAACAATTGTGTTTGTACAAGGTACATATTGAACAAGTTACACTTAAGGATGCTTTGGAAGACACAATTTTGCTATGCTTTGAGATTGATAAGCCATGTTTTTTATGTACGGTTTAACTGTTTTACGTATAAAGTTATGTTTCATTATTTGGCCATTAGTAAAAAGAATCCTACTTTTTCGGCAGTAAAAGCTTCTATGGGTCACAATTCGAATTCCAATTGGGTTGTTTAATGGCCGGATATAGGGGTGTAAGCGGTCCGGTTTTACCGATTTTCTACAGATTTTCAAACCAAACCATTTAAATCGGTTTGAGAAAAACTCAAACCTAAACCAAACAATTTTGAACGGTTTGAAAAAAACTCAAACCCAAACCTAACGGTTTGGTCCGGTTTTAAACCACCGGTTTCGTCTTATATTTTTCTGCCAATCTGTTTTTATGTCATTAATTCAATATATATATTTATATCTTACTAGCAATAAATCCAAAACAACTAAATATATCTACTATAAATTTAAATACCAACTAAATCCAAGTGAAATCCTAATAATAGTTTTTTGTTCATCCTTTTTAGGCTAAGACGTTACGATAATGTTACAATACAAGTCTAATAAACTAAATATAAGCACTACAACTATGACATACTCCATGACCTTTTCCGGTCATTGTAAGCCACAATTCAACCACGTAGACAAAATATCAATACGTAATAAATAATTCAATTGAATGCTCAAAAAATTCGATAAGATAATGTTCGAGCAAGTGAAATGGAAATCAACAATTACTTCGTAATAGGTACCACTACACACGTTTTGAAAAATAATAATTCATTACACAGTCAGAACACATAAGCTCAAAATAAGGGTTCTAACTTACACTTCATACCCATACACATAAGCTATAGAACGAGTACAAAGAAATTGTTTTAACTTTAAATTCATACACCTTGATTAAATAGAACTCAAATAAGGGTTCTAAAACAAATTGCTAAACACACAAATTTGGTCCGAGTAGTGTACAAATACCACATGTATTTTGTCCAAAGGCATGTTGCAGATTTTTTAATCATACTTACCAAAGGTTCTAACTTCATACCATTTTTTAATCTTACTTACCGAAGAAAATGAAATGCAGATTCCGCCGCAAGTGATTGTGCTCGCAACTTCGATGGACGAAAAATCGGCCGACCATTTGAGAAATGGAAAACCAAATAATTGGACCAAATGTATTCCGTTGGGGTCGTTGAGTTCTCAGATGGACTTGGAGAAGATGGATGACAATGGGGTGGAGAAATTATGGTTTCCGTCGCGTGTAGGGTTCCTATGATTTGGGGGCAAAATGAAGGAAATTTGAGGTGAAACGGGAGTTAATTGTTTCATTAGCTACCTAACTTTATCCATCGTCACGGCCTATTCATTGATCTTTACCATGCTTCAAAATAGCCATTCAACTTATCTCCGTTTCACCGAAATGGCCATCGAATGGATTTCATCCGTGAACACCTTAACATGGAAGACGGAATGCTGAGCTATCTGTTAAAAATGGTAACTGGCTAGACAAGTGGCAAAAAAATCACCCAAACATGCCTTTAGCTACAATGACTAATTTAACACGTTAGAATGAAATGACCAAAATCCTCATTCATCCTCTTGAAATCGTAGACCTAACCCTTAAATCGATTCCAAAAAATTGACTCCTCCACCTTCGAATTTTCTTCCAATGGACCTGAAATTCGAAAACCCCAATCCCCAAATTGATTTAGAACTGAAAGGGGAATTAATTTTTGCAAATATCGGCATCCCCATTTCACTGTTTCGAACACAGGCTTCGATTTGCAAGAGTGCACATGGATAACGAAGAAAGTGAAAGTAAATCTTTCCAGAATGTTATTGCTCTTGTTTCGTAATGTGAATGTGTGCTATTTTTCATTGTGATTATCGGATGGTTTGCAAAGTATCGGTTATTGTTGACAGCGGGGGATATTGAGATTCAGGTAGTTACATTGAAAATTGGTGTTTGGAGCAGCCTTAAATTCTCCTGAGCTCAAATGATGCACAAATTTAATTCATTTCTACCATCCTTTTCCATTTCTTACATAAAAAATAAAGTGTGAAGTTTCACTGCAGAAAGAAAGTAAGAATGGATGCATACCCCTTATCCGGGATAGCGATAAGATATCTCCAACTGTTCTTCTTCTTTTAACTGAACGACCGTCTTCAATATAGACGAAAAATCTTCAACCGGATCTTTCGTCTTCGATTTTACACTGGACTCACCGTCAAATTGCAAAGGTGTCTCTTGTGACGACAACGAATCATGGAACCACTTGAAATAACCACAGTCTCTAGTACAATATAAGAATAAACGACCTATGTTTTTTGCCTTTTTTTCCACCTCCATACATTTCACAAAGCCTAGTCCACAACGTGTCTTTGTTGGGCATTTCGACGACATGTGCCCGCGCAGCCTACAGCTATGACATATACCCCCATTTCTACTTGCCATTCTGAAGTAATATGTGTCCTGAGGAAAGAAATTCTAAGAATGCTACCCCTCTTTTTCTTGGCATCTCACACAACATCACAACATTTGATATAAACCAGCCCGCCCGCCCTTTTAAATCAACAGTCGTTGAGCTGAAAAACGAAAATGCAACCCGGTCACAATTCAGAGAAAGCAGTGGCAGTGCTGATGTTTGCAATAACGGAAAAAGCCAATTTCACCTTTCAACAATCAGAAAAAGAAAATAGATGCTTCGAACGGATTGCGCTTGCCCATTTCACCTTTCAACAAGCAAAACAAAAACAGATGCTTCGAACGGATTTGGGGATACATCTCTTCGTGGGTTATTGTGAAATCACTATGGATTTTGGGGCTAGGGTTCTTCGCGGTGTCAGTGTATGAGTTTGGGATTTCCAATGTGCAGGTGAAAGCACAATGTTAACTCAAATGGATTTTGGGGCTAGGGCTACGGTTTTCCCATTTTCTCTCCATGGATGGATATAATTTCAATTTCTATGGTAAACTAATTATTTTAATAAGGTTTCAGGAGGATGAATGATGATTTTGTCCATTTCATTCTAACGTGTTAAATCAGTAAATGTAGCTAATGGCCTGTTTGGGTTATTTTTTCGCCATGTGTCTCAGTATTTCGTCTTCCACGTCAAGGTGTTCGCAGATGGAATCCATTCGATGGCCATTTTGATAAAACAGAGATAAGTTGAATAGCTATTTGAAAGCATTGTAAAGTTCAATGGGTAAGCCGTGACGATGAGTAAAATTCAGTAGCCAATGAAACAATTAACTCAGTGAAACCGGTATGAATTTGGCCCCGTTTTAATCCACCGTTTTTTGTGGAAATTACAGTTCACGAGTTTTCAACTTCCCATTTCAAAATTAAGATTTATAAGTTTTTGGTTCAAAAATCAGATAATTAAAATTCTAAATATTAATAATAATTATTATAAAATTAAATATGCATATTAATCCCACCTAACCTATACCCAATCAACCACACATGCCCTGATCATTTCCAGCCTCTCCATTTTATCTTCTCTCTATCCCACTTTCTCTCCTTTCTACGGCCGTCGTCGGAAAGCGCTGCCGGGGCGGACGCAGAAGAAAAAAATTAGGGGGGCACACTCGAACTTGTAAAGAAGTTGGGATAAATTTTACACTCGAAAATTTACGTTAAAAAATCATATCCCATGTAATTTTGCATCCGAAAATTTACATGGGATATGACTTTTTTGGATATAAAATTTCGAAATTTTTTGATAGCATATTCCATATAAAGTTTTCTAATAAAATGATAAAAATTATATTGAGGTGTATCGCAAAAATAGTAAATGTTAATGAAATAATTGAATTTTTTTGAAAAAATGCGAGTTAGACGTTTTTCTTTAAGACTCACGTTTAACGTATTTTTAACTATTTTCGATGTCTATTTGGATTATTCGATATATCCATAATGTAGTTATCGAAATAAGCTTTGAGATTACATAAGCAATTTGTAGATTTGATTAGCGTACAATTGTCGGTGAATTTTTAAAATTATCATGTTATCGAAATTCAAATTTATTGTGATTTTGCCCCTATTTGGTGGAAATTAAAATCAAATTTGTAGTAAATTTTGATAAAAGTTAAAACATTTATGAATTTTATGAAATATATTATTAAAATTTATTGTTAACTTTGATTTATATTAAAATTTAGATTTCAATCGATACCAAATACGGGAAAAAAAAAAAAAAAAAAGTTAGGGGGGCACGTGCCCCCCTAGGACCCCCCCCCCCTTGTGTCCGCCCTGAGCGCTGCTACCACCATTTGTGATCACTGCTGGCAACACTCGCCAGCACCACACTCAACATTTTTTCTTGATCATCGTTTTTTTTCATTTTTATAAATTCGGGGTAATTGGTTTGGATCTTTTTTTTTTTCTTTTTCTTATTGTCTTTCTATTTTTTTGGTGATAATTTTCTCATCTCCCATTTACGTAAACGCACATGGATGTTTACACGTCTGAGTACTTGGATGATATTATTGGGAATTCCAACTCAAACTGTTAATATTTTTCTGCCGAGAAATTTAGCGCAAAACTAGTGAAAGAGTAAAAACACGTTGAAGTTTGTGTGTGTGTGTTTTTTTTTTTTTTTTTTCTGAATTAGATTTATATTGTTTAGTTGAAAATTCAGTAAAACGATATAGTGAAAGGAGTAGAAAATTCTGGATTTATAAATCATTTTTCTGATTTTTTTTTGTTGCATTTTTTTTAACATTATTGGGTTTAGATCTACCAAGTTAAAAAAATTAGTATTACATATTCGCGCTGGGAGGTACGAAATGAAATGAAGCAGCTAGCGAAGGAATGAAATGAACGGGCGGGTTTGGTAAAAAAATTATGAAACAAGTGTAATAACTGTGTGAAATAAAGCAGCCACGTGTGGCTTTCATTGTTGTTGCTATAGTGTGTGTTGGTGATTTTGCGCGATTTCGTAAGGTAGTGGTCATGGCGTTGGTCGTGGGTGGTGATGGGATGGAATGGAATGTGAGTGTTTGTGACCAATTATTTGGTTGATTGAAACCAATAAATTGGTTAATTTATAATCAATAAATAATATGTGACCTAAAAAATGTGATTGTAACTCACAATTTATTAAGTTATGATCAAAAAATTACTTGTGACCAATTAATTTGATAACAATTATATAATTTGTAACTTATAAATTTTGTGATTTTGTGATCGATGAATAATTGTGACCTATAAAATTTCTTATTTATGATATATAAAAAATTTGATCTATGATCGAAAAAAAATTGGGATTGTTATAAAAGAGAGGAAAGAGAAGAGAGAATAAAAACCAATAGACTTTTCTGTGCGTATTATAATGATAACCAAAGCCCTATACTTATAGGGCAGCAATAGAGATATATATGGTAATAATATCTAGGAATGTAGGGGTACAAGTGTCATTCACATTAAACCCTAATTTACTTTCCTTTTACAACACTCCTCCTTGAATGACACATTACAAAATATCTGCCTCGTTAAAACCTTGTTTGATAAAAATTCAATGGGACAAAAAGAACAAATGAAGGAAAAAGAGTACAGTTATTTCGGAGTATTAAATATAAATGCTACCTCATTAAAACCTTGATAGGAAAACCCAGTGGGATAAATCCTAGACGGAGGAAAAAGAGTACAGCTACTCTCCCTGCTGTTGATCACTGAATATTTTTGAGTCGACGCATTCCAATCTCGTGAACCAATTTCTTGAATGTAGATGTTGGCAGTGCTTTTGTAAATAAATTAGCCACATTGTCACTTGAACGAATTTGTTGAATATTGATGTCGCCATTTTTCCGAAACTCGTGTGTATGAAAGAATTTTGGAGAAATATGTTTCGTCTGGTCACATTTGATATAGTCTCCTTTGAGTTGTGTAATACAAGTAGTATTATCTTTATACAAAATTGTTGGACTATCTTTTGTTGAAACTAATCCGCATGACTCTTGGATATGATGGGTCATGTTCCTCAACCATACACATTCTCGCCCTGCTTCATAAATTGCAATGATTTTAGAATGATCGAAAATATTGTCTATAATAACATTATTTTGCTCCCATAATTTATGAGATAACATATAATTTATTGAAATTTCATTATTTTCGGACACTTGTGATTCTTCAGGAACCATATTTTCATTATTTGATTGATCAAATTTCTCCAATATTACTTCTTCCGAAGTTTTTGGTTGGTTTTTCTCTTGTATTTTTCTTTTTCGAGGTACAGAGTCTTTTGAACCAATTGGTCGACTACGCTTATAACGTATTTGAGATTCATTTGCTACAGCAAATTGTACTGTAGGGACATCAATTTTTGCTGAAATATTTTCTGCTAGTATATATGATTTTGTCACTTTTCTCGTGTCAACAAATGCATCCGGAAATTGATTTGCAACCTTTTGCAAATGAATGATTTTTTCAACCTCTTGCTCACATTGATTGCTGCAGGAATCAAAATGAGATATAGTTGTTTCATTCCGAAATTTTACCTTGTTTATCAAGATGTAATTTTTCCCCTCCCAACGTTGGGAAAGTCATTTCATCAAAATGACAATCTGCAAAACGTGCAGTAAATAAATCACTTGTTAAAGGTTCAAGATACATAATAATAGATGGTGAATCAAAACTCACATAAATCTCAAGTCTTCGTTGGGAACCCATTTTATTCCGTTGTGGGGTTAAATAGTGACTTGAACAGTACAACCAAAAACTTGCAGGTGAGAAATATTAGGTTCATGCTAATTGCAAAGGTGAATATTGATAATATGCAGCTGGTCTGATACGAACCAATGAAGCAGCATGCAATATGGCATGACCCCAAACAGAAGCTGAGAGTTTTGTTTTCATAAGTAAAGGTCTAGCAATAAGTTGCAGACGTTTAATAAGTGATTCCGCCAAACATTTTGTGTATGAACATGCGCAACCGAATGTTCAACAACAATCCCAATTGACATGCAATAATCATCGAAAACTTGTGATCTAAATTCACCAGCATTGTCAAGACGAATAGCCTTGATTGAGTAATCGGAAAATTGCGCACGTAATTTTATGATTTGAGCAAGTAGTATAGTAAAAGGTACGTTCTTAGTAGAAAGTAGACAAACACGTGACCATCTAGTAGAAGAATCAATTAATACCATAAAATAACGAAATGGTCCGCATGGTGGGTGTATTGGCCCACATATATCTCCTTGAATCTTTTTCAAGAATGTTGAAGATTCAATATTGACCTTTGTAGCTGAAGGTCTAATGACTAACTTGTTTTGCGAACAAGCCACACATGGATAATCATTAGGTAAAAGAATCTTCTGGTTCTTTAAAGAATGTTCATGTGAGTTATTTATTATTCGATGCATCATTATAGCTCCTGAATATCTAAGTTGATCATGCCAAAGTATAAAATTTTTTGGATCAACGAACTTCTGTTTCGTCATAATATTTGACTCAACCATTTTTATAAATGTATAATACATGCCAGATGGGAGTGCATAAAGTTTTTCTTTTATTTGTTTCTTGCCAGATATAAAAGAAGTTATGCAAAGATATTCAACATTATTTTCTTGCATCATCTCAATGTGATATTCATTGCAACGGATATCTTTAAAACTAAGCAAATTTCTTCTGGATTTGCTTGAATAAAGTGCATCGTCAATATATAATTTTGTATTATTTGGTAAAATAATACAAGCTCTTCCGAAGTCTTCAACGATATTCGATGCACTTGATATCGTATTAACATTATTTTCTGCTAATGTTAAGTCCAAAAAATTTTTTTTGTCTTGAAGTATAGTATGTGTAGTTGCACTATCAATCAAACAAGTATCTTGACAATTCATCGTGAATCTATAAAAAAACAAATATATTTTAAAAAGACTTGAATTTTAAATTTAAAAGGGTAAACATAATTTATTATGAAATGAACGATGCATACTAAAGTTTTAATTTTCTTGCGAAAAATAAGAACATAATTTAAATTGAATTTCTAAAACGAAAGGAAATACTAGAAAGTAAACTAATCTATATCTTCCATTACACCACCCTCAATCAAATGGTCAATATTTCCATTTGGATCAACAAAGAAATCAGAGACATCCAAATGAGTAACATCAATTGGACCATCATAATCAGCAAAATTTGTCTCCATTTTTTCCTTTCCCTTGATTGATTTTTGGTAGAGATCCACGAGGTGTTTGGCCGTACGACAGGTACGTGCCCAATGCCCTTTCATTCCACATCTAAAGCAACTTTCTTCATGCTTCTTTTTGGATGTGCTACTTTCGTTTGTTTTGTGTCTTTTGAAATTATTGCCTTGTTGCTGATAATTTTGTTGATTATTTTGTCCATGATTTATTCTACGTGCACGTCCGCGTCCGCGTCCACGTCCACGTCCACGTCTATGTTCTTGTCTTGATATTGTATTTGCTTCAAACAATGCAGTATCATTTGCTTCAAGTAATGGTACAGAACCAGTTGGACGTAACCTATGATTTTGCATCAATAGTTCATTATTTTGTTCAGCCACAAGCAGACAAGATATGAGTTCGGAGTACTTTTTGAAACCACGCTCACGATATTGTTGCTGCAGGAGCACATTCGAGGCGTGAAAGGTGAAAAACGTTTTCTCCAACATAACATCATTAGTGATTTTTTTTCCACATAATGTCAATTTCGAACATATTCTGAATAGTTCAGAATTGTACTCACTAACAGTTTTGAAATCTTGTAAACAAAGATGCATACATTCATAGCGGGCTTTAGGGAGGACTATAGTCCTTTGATGATCAAATCTTTTAGTTAATTTTTTTCAAAGAACTTGTGGATCTTTTTCAGCGAGATATTCAATTTTCAATTCATCGTGAAGGTGATGACGAATGAAGATAAGTGCTTTTGCACGATCCTGCAGGGATTTTTTGTTTCTTTCTTTTATTGTCTCTCCCAAACCTTTTGAGACCAGATGGATATCAGCATTGAGTACCCACAAATAGTTTTTGTCAGATATGTCAAGTGCAGCAAACTCAAGTTTTGTAATGTTTGCCATTTGATTAATTACACAATAAAGTAAAAGAACATATAATTAGTTTCGAAGAATATGATTTAAACATCAATAGTCAATATCAATATGACATAAGTTACATGTTTTCCTTCAGGGATAAACACTAATTCAAAATAGTATGTTCTTCGAAACATGTGCTACTTCGGGAGCACGTTGTATTTTAATATTGCTTCTTCAAGAGCAATATGTCAATATTCTTCTGGAATATTGAAAATATAATTTATGCTCTTCAACAGCAAATAATATTCTTCAAGAATATTAATTATAATGTTGTGCTACTTCAGGTTCAACAACATAATACATTATTAATTTAAAATTTATATAAGAACATCTAAAAATATTTAATCATATTAAAGATACAAAGAACATTTAATAATCATCATAAACGTATATTTTATCACCATAAAAAAATTAAAGCAAAGAATACATGAATTAAAACATGAGTTAATACATCTAAGGTTATAAAGCAAATAATATTTAATAATTTACGTGCATGAATTAAATCAAAGAGTAAGGGGTATCTAATTGTTTCTATTGCAGATTATATTCCTATAATAATAATGCTAATGATTACTCAAATTCGAAAAATTGGCACATTGTTTCAGCCACAAATTGTTTTCACAGTTATGATAATAATAATATTGCAAATTGACACAAATTCTGAAATTCGTATAAATCTAACAATTGTGGCAGCGGCTCATTGTTTCCGCCGCAATGTGATATATATATATATATATATAAAGAAATTACATATTACCAAATTAATTTTGGTATATGTAATAGATGATTATGTTTAAAAAATTACTACCTTTGCTAGACTTGGAAGAATTAAGCGTTCGTGTTGATAACGTGTTATAAAAGAGAGGAAAGAGAAGAGAGAATAAAAGCAAATAGACGTTTCTGTGTGTATTATGATGAGAACCAAAACTCTATATTTATAAGACAATAATAGAGATACATATGGTAATAATATCTAGAGCTGCAGGGGTACAAGTGTCATTCACATTAAACTCTAATTTACTATCCTTTTACAACATGGATTAATTAATTAAATAATTGTGATCAAATTGTATATAATTGTGACATTATAATAAAATTCTTAATTAATTATTCATAAATAAATATAATTAATATATCATTTTTAAAGCTTTAAACACTGTTTCTTAATTTTGAAATGAATTATAATTAATCTCTTATGTATAAAATTTGCCGTCATAACTAGTCTATTGTGGATTGGGTAGGTAGTGGGATTAAGAGTGATTGTGACCAATTATTTAATATTGTGACCATTAATTTCGCTATCCCGTGACTAAAAAATAACACGTGCTCGATAAATTGTGACATATAAATAATATGTGATCTAAAAATTTGAGTTGTGACTTATAAAATTTATAATTTATGATCAATAAATAAATTGTGTCAATTAATTCAAGAATTTGTGACCAAATTGTATAGAATTGTGATCTTAATATATTTAATTGTGACTTATAATTTTTTTGATGTGTGACTGATTAATAAATTGTGACCTATAATTTTTTTTATTTGTAACCGTGATATAATTTGACACCTATAAAATTTCTAATTCGTGACCGAGAAATAATTTAAGACAAAATAATTCCATAATTTGTGACCAATATAAAATTGTGATCTTAATATATTTAATTAATAATTTATATATTTAATAAATTATTTCATAAGTAGAATTTAATTAATATCTGATTTTTGAAATAATAAACTTTGTTTCTTAATTTTGAAATGGGTCAAACTTAATCTCTTAAAAAAAACAATGTCACATTATTTTGTCAACATGTTCTGTACAAGTAGCGAAATTGATTGATATAAGGATGCTTTAGGTTTCCTCTAAAGTTGGACCAACAAACCTTAACTTGACTGCCACTTAAACTACCTCTAAAATGGGTTAACAATTGGGCCACTTAATAACCAAAGCCTAGACCAATAAATTCAACTCAACTACAATTTGGGTCTTCCAAAAATGTTGGTCGTTTTCGGATTGAATCAAGTGTATGGTGTAAATAAATTATCCGACATTTGTTTTAAATCATTACTCGAATTTACTAGGTATCAAAACCCAACACCTACAATGTTTCTTATTGCCTAAATGAAGAATGTTGATTCAGCACCCCTTTTGTTTTTCTCATCGTTCTTCATAAAATCTACTAAGGAATCAAATGCACCATAATAAAAGAGAGCTTCCATAAATTTGTCCCCAAAAATGGAGAACTACAATTTGCCTCAATTTCTGTATCATTCATTACAAAAGGATTGATAGTTTTGATCACTTCCATTATGTGTCCCAGCGTATCTGGATATCCAATCATCGTTGTCAGCTGCGTAGGCAGCCACAACCTCATCATAATCAAATTCGAACATGATCTATGTTAAGATTTAAAATATATTCTGCCACAACAATGTTAAGAGAAAAGTGGAAGTTCAGGGACTGAGAAAAGGTTGTTAGACGCCTATGTTTAGAATTTACTTAATCATACATATCGGAAAATAAAATAACTTTAATTCCTATCAAGGATCTGCTTTGTGTTTAGATAGAAACTGTGATAGAAATTATACCTTTTGTAGATTCTGCAAATTTCTTTGCTGATCTTGTACACGAACAATCACGATCTGCAATCCACAACTGTCCAGCCTCCAATGAAAATCCAAACAGGGAACAAGATTGAAAGAACTAGGATTTTTAGTTTTCTTGTGCTAGCAAGAATAATTTTTTTTTCTCTATACTGATTTTTCCAAACCCTAGCAACCTATTAATACAAGTCCAAATGGGCATGGCCCATCACTTTACTTAATTTGGTCCAATATTTAATTAATCCAATTAATTAATTTTGGTCCATGAACTAATTAATTCAATTAATTAATTTGGACATATTAACAAGCAACTCAATTCATTAATTATTCAACACTTGTTAATTAATTAATTGGTAAATCTCATTCTTTTAGTTCTCATTTTGTGTGTGAACCATTAGGTTTCTAATCACGATATCTAACGACGTGAGTTATTATTTTGATCTAATCAAAATCGACAAATTAAAACACTCCTTTTAGTTTATCGCTAATTCACATCCATCATCCCAAATTGATATCTAGCAATGTATTAAGGCAATCCATGTGGCAAAAAATGTCACGTGATATGACAAAACCAAATTTGTTCGTTTACCATGAAACTATTATTCTTTCGTCAATATGATCCGATCACTTACGAGATATGGATATGTGTCGATCTCAATTATCGATCATATCTTTTATCTTACTGTTAAGTCAATATAAGTCGAAAACTCATTTTCGACTCATAAGTTTACATTGGCCAAGGATTTTATTATCAACTTAATTGGATAAAATGTAGATAATATCTTACTATTTAAGAGTGACGAACCATCTATTGATCATTCACAACTTTCATATGATTCTTAACATACTCGAATGAAGTCGTATTAGCGATATTTGGTAGAGCAACATCCAATATCACCAAAGTATGACTATCCTTATATAAGACACTATGGTGACCTCAAGTCAAATGACCAATTCCACTACCAAACATTAGAGATTAATCATTGACACTCAAATAGTTATCCCAGTGGAATTTCCTAATGGTCTCCAATGTTTTTTCTATAACAAAACATCCATGTGTTTATTCAAGTGTCACTATACTTAAACTTGTGAGATCAGCTACTTACTTCATAAGTAAGAAATGTCACACGTGATGGTCTTTCTGTAATAACGATATTCATATCTCGTTATTATATACGACTACAGACGATTTAAGATTCAGTTATATGTGATTTATATCTCACAATCACCACTCCTTGTGATTAACAAATCACAAAGACTTGAATCTACGGATTCTATTATTTAATTTATTAGAATATTAATTCAATTAAACAATAGATTTTGCAATAAATATGCATCGATTATATATATTAAAAGTGTTTTTGTCCAAAATTGATTGCACTTAGGACATAACATTTACAAACTCCCACTTGCACTAGATCCAATCACTTATGTATCTTATACCATAAGAGTCTACATGACGATCATATTTATACTGCTACAACTCTTTGTTAGATGATCTGCAATTTAATGACTTGTGGGAATTCGTTCTTTCTTTACGTCATTTCATTGTATTATCTTTCCAATGAGATAATACCACCTTAACACATGTTTGGATTATTGATGAGACCTTAGTTCCTTCACTTGCACGATAACTCTATTGTGATCATAGTGCATAAACATGTGATCAACAATGTTAGAAACTACTCCAAGTTCATTAATGAATTTCCTGATCCAGACCACAACTTTTGTTATTTTCCAAAGCAATGATGTATTAGGCT
Organism: Fraxinus excelsior; assembly: GCA_019097785.1. NCBI lineage: Eukaryota > Viridiplantae > Streptophyta > Magnoliopsida > Lamiales > Oleaceae > Fraxinus > Fraxinus excelsior. The sequence goes on along the minus strand of CM032638.1, from coordinate 215,011 downwards.
TTTATTTTGAATCAACCATTATTTTCGGTTTGCAACCTTTCTAACACACCGCTTAAGACTAAACCAATATCCTAATTAAGATATGCTATCATTCTAGTCTGACAAGAAGTTAGCATCAGTGTATTCATGAACTCTCAGTTCATTTTCTACATATAAAATCCTCTCAATCTTTTATCTATATAAATTGAGATGAGTTAAGCAATTTTCGAGATCTATCTCATAGATCAAGTTACTTCTCTTATATCTATCACAAAAATATTATTTGACAACCATAATTTCAACAATTGAAATACAAGGACGTCGTTTCCCATAATATGTCTCATACATATAATATTAGGAATGTGCAATGCTCCCGCTATCTTGTAAACACACAATGTCTTCATTTTTTATAAAATCAAACATTTTGACTTTCACATGAAATAAAAAATTTCAGTTCCAAGAGGCTTGTTTCAATCCATATTGACATTTTTCTTGTAAATTTATTTATAACCTATGGGTTCTAATCCATTAGGTGGGTTGACCAATGTCCGAAGCTTAGTTATATACATTAAGTTCATATCGGATTTCATAACCTCCTGTCATCTCAGCAACTCAACACTTAACTTTGCTTATGCATAATTAGTAGGTTCATCATCCTCGATTAGTAATGTCTGATTAGTGATCATGAATCTTACCTTCCAGAAAGTCGAATGATCCTACAAGATTTACATGGGGTTGTCGTGTCCTCAGGAGTCTCCACTTCCTGATCAAGAGTATGTTTATCAACATGTGTGGGATCAAACTCAAGTTTATCTACTTGGTCAACTATATCTGTGAATTCTTGAACTTCTTCAATATTTATTCTGCTCCCAGGTCCCCTCCTAAAATAAACACTTTCTCTAGGAATATAACATGTCTTGAGATGAACACATTTTTCTTAACGGGATTATAAAATTAATATCTAATTATCTCTTGGATATCCCACAAATATATATTTATTGGATTTAATATCATACTTATCCAATTAAGTGCGCTTTATATAAGCGTCACAACCCAAACTATCATATGAGATAAGTTGGGCCTTCTACCTTTCCATAAATCGTATGGAGTTTTGTCAACCGATTTAGATGGGACATGATTTAGTGTATAGCGCGTGGCAATAAGTGCATGACCTCAAAACGATTTTGGAATGTTTGCATGACTTGCTCTTAATTGCACTATATCTAATAGTGTACGATTCCTCATTTCAAATACACCATTATGTTGTAGTGTATGTGGAGGAATCCACTTGAGAAAATATTATTCTCTTTTAGACAATTTAAAATTCTTCCTTTTAGATATTCTTCATTTCGATCAAATCTTAGTGTGAGAATATATTTATATATTTATTTCTCAATTTCTAACTTGAATCCTTTGAACATTTCAAGAGTTTCTTGCTTGGATTTAATCAAATATGCATGATCATTCTGAAATGTTCATCAATAAATGTGATAAGATAAGAGAACTTTATCTGACATTAATTCATATGGTCTACATACATCACTATGTATTAGACTTAGTAATTGTGTAGATCTTTCACCTTTTTAAGTACAAGAGGATTTGGTCATGTTCCTAACATGCATGTTTCACATTTTTCAAATGATTCAAAATTATTTGACCCAAATATACATCTCCATGTAAGTTTGGAATTGCATTTTCATTTATGTGACCAAATCTGCAATGTCAGAAATATGTGTTATTCAGATTATCATTTTTATACATTTCAATTTCTATACTCATTATAGAATACTAAATATTTAGAGTATAAATGTCATTTTGTAATTTGCCATAATCATTAAGATCTTATCAAGATAAAAATGAACAACAATTGTCCTTAATATTAAAATAATTCGTGTCCAAATATGAAATTTATTTATTTAATACTCTTGATAATGGTGAGAACAAAATAATATTTCTCTAATGCAAATATTAAGCCTAAATGCAAAGGTAAGAAGCAGCTCCTACAAGCAATGCATCAACATTTGCCCCTTTTCAACATACATGTCAACTTATCCCTTTTGTAGTAATCTACTTCTATTTAGTTTCTGTATATTTATACAAATATGAGATTCATATATAGTATCCGATACCTAAGAAGCTAATGAAGTAGACATAGCCTTACAGTTTCCTTTTCAGTGACCTAGCATTCCAAAATGATAATAAGAGTCACTAGATTTGGTATTGTCCTTATTTGCCTTAACTGTCTTATCCATCTTGGTTGCTTTCCTAAAACGTCTTTTATACTTCCATAAAGCAATTCATGACTAAGATTTGCTTACTACAAACATAGATATTGGGCTTAACAGTCTTAAACATGTTCAACAACTCAATTAGTGTGCATTCGAATTTATTCATATTAAATTCATAATTAGTTATGAATAACTATCCAGCAGAGATTGCAGAACCAAGTCTATACTTTGTTCTTTGTTCATGAATGAACTTAATTGAGGCAACTTCTCAAAGTCGTCAACATCTTTAGTAAACGAGCACTGGCTGAAGATTCTTCTACCATTATACACTGATATAGTTGCTAGGGAATCTCATATCTTTTCACGCGCGATTATTCATCATTCAACACCTTGAGATGGAAAATCATGTGTTAATCTCCATTTGTCGAGTTATTAGTAGTTGTCATTGGAAAGAGCTACTCAAAGACAACCAATTTTCTCATGCCCAAGAACAATTTTCAGATTGCGGTGCCAATCAAGAAAATTTGGTTTGGTTGTTGGCATTCAGTATGCCTCTCCAATACATATGGTTACTAGTGATCAATAAATGTAAACAATGAAAAGTAAATGAATAATATATATAATGCATCAATTAATTTAACACGGTCTTTTATTAAATTAATTTCGCTTCCACTGTTTAACTCTAATTTATGACCCTCTCACATAAATTTATGGAATCTATACTTGACTCCGAGTGAGTTGGGATCCCATTTGTTATATTTTAACCTTGAGTGTACTCAACAAGCCTTAATAAAATATTTAGGTAGATACTATTATCAATTGTATCTCCATACAACTCTCAATTCATGAAGTTGACAACTCTTTGTCTTCATACATCTTATGTGTTAGCTTTACATGCCTCTAAAATTTATCTCCTTGAGTTGACTCAATAAAATATAAATTTTAGTTAAGTCAAACTCATCATTTAGAAATATCGAATATTTCATAGTGTCAAACATATCCCTAATAGACCAGCTTTGAATGTAATCAACAAGCTAAGATCGATTGAGGACTCTGATTGTTCACTATAATAATGGAATATGAATATAAATATTACTTAATATTTTTTTAACGAGGGGTTTTTCATGCAAATTCTCATCGTCATAATTATATATTTTTTATTATACATCTAGCATGCATAATAAATATACATATAACAGTGTGGACGATTATGGACTTATACTACCTAGTCTTTCTGAGCCATAGGAAATGCTAGTTGGTCAATTTCTATGGGGTATTGCATTGATTCATACAATGCTCCATCTATTTGGTCTTCTCCTCTTCTTGTATCTGCAATCTGTATCCTATGCTAGTTGGCACGTACACCTAAATAATTGGATAAGTATGCCCATAAAATTACAATGGACTCGCACGCCCAAAATAAATAAGAGCTCGTAGGCTCATAAAACAACAAGGATAAACTAACCATTCAACATATACACATGGTCGAGTCCATAATCATCCACCAATAAACATTCATCATATAAATGCTTTCATATATAATAAATGCATATATGTCTCAAGTCTGTAACAATTATGGTCATCTAAACTAATTTAGACAAATGGATCGAAACAATTAAATAATTAATTAATCATATTAATCAATTGATTTAATTAACGGGTATATTTAATTAAAACCAAATTTTAATTATATATACCAAATTAGAGTCTCATTCTAATTCCACAATTACTAGGCGAAACTATTTAATTAAAATCAAAATTTAATTAAATATCAAATTAGAGTCCAACTATAATTTCAATTGAATTAACAATTTAAATTAAGATAAAACTCTTAAATAAAATAAAATTCAATTCAATTTAGGGTCAAAGTTTTATATTTAAGTTAAAATCCAATTTTAACGAAAATAAAAAAGTTGTCAATTTTAAATAAAATTTTAAACGGATCAAAATCAAAATTCTAGTCAAAATAGAATTTTGGGTCAAACCTTTTAAAGTATAATTTTAAAACCCAATTTTAAATTTAAATTCAAAACCATTTTGAAATTTACATTTTTATCCCGATTTTATAATTAAGAACAAGTCCTTCAATTTTGAAAATTGCAAGACATGTCCTTTGTTATAAAATTGCAACTTGACCCTCTTATCATAATTGCAGGCGGGGACCTGCAATTTCATAGATTGCATCAGAGGCCCCCTTCTCCACCTCAAATCACCCGTAACGAAAAATCCTAAATTGTTATGGAGTCGACAAAACCCCGGTGCAGCCTCCACGAGCGAGTGCCGTCGTTGTCAAATAACAGCAACACATCACCGATTGCGCGGAGTACGATGCGCTACAGAAGCAGTAGCCCGTGCACTGTAGCGTGATTGTCCGCGCTGCTGCTACTATTAGTAGCAGTGCCTGGCGATGAAATTAACAGCGACGACCATCGCTGTTGTGAGCAGTGGCACCTGTCACCGCATATGCTTCGCCCTGCTGCCTTTCCCGACGACGTTTGTTGTCGCCGGCATAACGTTCCAATCTTTTTTTTCTAAATTGCTAGATTCAAGAAAAATTAAACAATCAACTTTTGATTGTTCCAAGATGTAAAATAATTTCTAACAAATACAAAGTAAACTCTGATACCACTGTCGGGAATTTACTTTATCATGCATAGTGAAAAATAAAACAATTTCAATTCCTATCAAGGACCTACTTTGTGTTTAGATAGAACTGTGATACAAATTATATATTTTGTAAATTTTGAAAACTCCTTTGTTGATCTTGTAATATGAACAACCACGATCTGCAATTCACAGTTGTCCAATTGTCCAGCCTCCAATGAAAATGCACACAGGGAACAAGATTGAGAGAACTAAGATTTTTACTTTTCTTTTGCTAGCAAGAATAATGATTTTCTCTACACTAATTTTTCCAAACTCCAGCAGCCTATTAATACAAGTCAAAACGGTCTCGGCCCATCATTTAACTCAATTCGATCCAATATTTAATTAATCCAATTAATTAAATTTGGTCCATGAATTAATTAATCCAATTAATTAATTTGGACCTATTAACAAACAACTAAATTAATTAATTACCTAACACTTGTTAATTAATTAATTAATTTGTAAATCTCATTCGTTTAGTTCTCATTTTGTGTGTGACCCATTAGATTCCCAATCACGATACCTAACGACATGAATTATTATTTTGATCTAATCAAAATCGATAAATTAAAACACTCATTTTTGTTTATCACTAATTCACATATGTCGTTCCAGATTGACATCTAACAATGTATCAGGGTAATACATATGACAGAAAATGTCATGTGGTATGACAAAATCAAATTTGTTCGTTTACCGTGAAAATATAATTATTTCGTCAATATGATCCGATCAATTACGAGATATAAATATGTGTCAATCTCAATTATCGATCATATCTTTTATCCTACTGTTAAATCAATGTAAGTCGAAAAATCATTTTCGACTTATGAATTCACCTTGACCGAGGATTTCATTATCTACTTAACCGGATAAAATGTAAATCATAATCTCTTACTATCTAAGAGTGACGAATTTTTTATTGATCATTCACAACTTTCATATGATTCTTAACATACCAGAACGATGTAGTATTATCGATCCTTGGCAGAGTAACATTCAATATCATCAAAGTATGACTGTCCTCATAGAAGACACTATGATGACCTCAAGTCAAATGACCAATTCCAATACCCAATGTTATAGATTAACCACTGACACTTAGATAGTTATTTATGTGGAATATTCCAATGGGTCTTCAATGTTTTGTTCTATAACAAAATATCTACGTGTTCATTCAAGTGTCACCACATTTCAACTTGTGAGATCAGCTATTTACTTCACAAGTAAGAAATGCAAGACGTGATGGTCTATCCATAATAACGATATCTGTATCTCGTTATTGCATACGACTACGAACGATTTAAGATTCAATTATATGTAATTTGTATCTCACAATCACCACTCCTTGTTATTAACAAATCATCAAGACTTGAATCAACAGATTCTATTATTTAATTTATTAGAAAATTAATTTAATTTAATAATAGATCTTGCCATAAATATGCATAGATTATATATATTAAAAGTGTTTGTCAAAAGTTAATTGGACCTAGGGCTTAACACTTATAGCCTACCCATGTCTTCTATTTTTTTCTTTCAATTTGATTCCCATTGTCGTGATTTTAAGATGCTCGATAGGATTTTTGCATCTAGCTGAAAGAGCTTGCGTCAAAGTTATGCAGTGTGATCCGTTCCTGATCTCGAGGTAATGATGTGTACCTTTCTTTCCTTTTCTATGTGTTCTACCAAGGCTTGAATTGCAGTAAAACTGATACTTCGAGCAAGAGGTAACTCATAGCAAATGCAATTAGGACTGAATCTTGACACTTAACTGCCTCTAGAAGATCTCTAGACTTCTTCACTAAACCTTTGGGAGTAATTCTTTCAATATTCAGTCAATTTTCTCATAAAAAGCTTCACTGAAATAAAAGACTAACCTCTGAATAGGAGTTCCTTCACTGGAACTCATTTTGTCAGTTATGCAGGAGCTTGATCGCACATTCATACTATTTTTCGGCTACTTTTTGAGCATAGGTCAGAATATTTTGGACAAGTCTAGGAACATTACTGTAAAGACTATGGACACCACAAATCTCAACATTTGTATGATTAATTTGGATTAGTTAGGATGACAGCCACTAATAACAGGATCACAGCCAATGATAACAGGATCACAACCACTGATAATATGATCACACTTATTAGATCTACAGAAACTTCACATGATGTAATTTGGATTAGTTAGGATCTGATTAATGTACAACAATATTTTAGCTAAGGTCACTATCTAAAACAATTTTTTTAGTTTGGGAACTTTCTATAAGCGCCATTGTTTAGTTGTTTATTCAGCATTGCATTATAATACTAGGAATGGAAAAAATGAAATTCTATTCCTACTCAAACACCAAGCCCCCGTGCCTATGTTTTGATATTATGCACCATCATTCCGCATTCTTCCTGTTACATTCAGCTCTACAATTGGACAGAAATCTCCCTCTGCACACTGCCAACCTTATGATGTAATTTAGAAAAGAAATATTAAACTATCACTGCAACGAGCCTAATCTTGGACAAATTCATCTACCTCTACTGGTCATGCTTTGACGAAAAATGGATTAAAATTCGAACAAATGTAAATGAGCCCTAACCTCAAAGAAGGGTATCTTAATTGGACAAGTCTAGGAACATTACTGTAAGGACTATGAACACCACAAATCTCAACATTGGTATGATATTATCCACTTTGGGTCTAAACCTTTATGTGTTTGCTTTTGGGGACTAAAATTGGACCTATATATGGGTGACTAAGCATGGAAATTTAACTGGAATTTGACTATATGAATTTTTCTGTAGCCAATTTAATGATTGTTTCAGATGGAAGTGTAGGAACATTACTGTAAGGACTATAGACACCACATATCTCCACATTTGTACAATATCGTCCACTTTGGTCCTAAACCCTCATGTATTTGCTTTTAAACTTTACCTCAAAAAGCTCGTACCAATGGAGATATTGTCCATACTTATAAACCCATGATCCTCCCTACTTCTATCCAATGTGGGACTTTGGTCGCATACCCAACAATCCTCCCCTAAAACAAAGGACCACCGACCCTCCTCTCAAACGATATCCATCCGTCCACTCTCTATCAACCATAATTCTCCACTCTCATCTTCACCATGTTAGGGTCTAGACACGTCCATGAAGCATCCGGAGAGCACTATCTGACTCGAGAGTTTGCTCTATCCAGGTCAACTCATCTTCACCGTGTTAGGGTCAGGACACATCCATGAAGCATCTGGAGCACACTGTCTGTCCAATAGAACTCATCCACGGATCCCATCGCAAGCAATCCTAGGCTCACCACCTTAGTTCGGCATTCCAAGAGATACATTCACATGGGTAAGTCTAGGGGTTGGCTCTGATACCATTTGTAAGGAATATGGACACCACATATCTCCACATGGGGCAACTTACAAAAATACCCTTAAATTAAGGGTGCCTTGAAAAATCATATGAAGCATATTTTGAAAGTAAAATATATTGTGTAAAATCAATTGTCACATAGTAAGAAAAAAGTGACACAGTGTCACTTTTATTAAAAATTGATGTTTGTCAGTAAAAAAAGTGATAGAAATCAAGAAGGTGACCGAAAAAAGTGATAAATACTGAAAAAAGTGATAAAATTCAAAAAGAGTGACAAATTTTAAAAAAGTGGCGAATTCAAAAAGTGGCACAAATTAAAAAAAGTTATACAGATTAAAAAAGTGACAGACAATAAAAAAGTAACAAACACTTAAAAAGTGACAAACTCTTAAAAAAAGTGACACAAATTGGCTAAATAACATTCCTTAATCCAATATCAGCACGGAAACAAGCACAACGAAAAAGAATTCTACACTGTTTTATTTTTGAGGGAAATAATGACCATAAATTGATTGAAAACACTATTTTCAAAATCCAAAACATCAATAAAATGAGCAAAAGGGGGTTTAAAAGGCCTGTCGAGCTTCACCCATATTAGAACATAATACTAGACAAAATAGGCCATCATTCCTACTTTGTTATCATATTCCCAACAACTTAGGCATCAACAAATCCCAATTCAAAAAGCTTCAGGTGAGCCTCTGCGTAATCAGAAAGAATGCAGCTTCGTCGGAAGCATATTTCTCAACGAGCGGGTGGAAGGTAGGATCAGAGACTACGATTATTTCAATTTTATGAGAAAAGATAGAAAGGATAAATAATGGACCTTTCAAACTAGCTTTCGACACGTGGCCTCGATCTCGTATCACACATTAGCAAGCTTCAAGTGCTTGGCCTAAATGCCCCCTCAAGCTCAGTTTCAGAGTCTTCATCTTTGTTGGTAGCTCCTTCATGTGGTGGGTGAGGTTTTTTCCCCTACAAGAACATTGGAGTGAATTTGAAATCTTGAACGAAGGTTTCTTAGAGTTTTTTGATTCAGTGGCTTCCTTTTTGGATTTGGGGTTTTCTGTATTTTGAGGTTTGGAACGTATTTAATACGGTAATATAATTTTATTTTAGTTTGAAGGGTATTAATCAAAGATGATATTTTTCTTAGGGCAATCGGCCTAATTTTCCCTCTCCACATTGGTATTATATTGTCCACTTTGGGTCTAAGTCCTCGTGGATTTGCTTTTGGACTTTACCTCAAAAGGTCTCGTACCAAAGAAGATATTGCCCATACTTATAAATCCATGATCCTCCCCACTTCTAGCCAATGTGGGACTTTGGTGGCACACCCAACAATTACTATCACTGTGTTGTATCTCATAGCTCGGAACATTTACATTTTTCCCATCCATTCTTCTCTGCCTGCTTCCATGTTTCTTCATAATCTCAAGCGACCTTGAAGGACACACATACTGTATGTTCTTTTCAGATTCAATAAGCTCTGAATTTTGCTATTCGACATTAATAAGCTTCCAGAATTCAATGTCAAATGATTGAATTGGTGGAGAGACAACATCGAGGTACAAATCATCAAAGCTCCCAAAAATCAGCAAACTGCTGTAGTTGTTGGTCAATTTGAAATTCAGTCCTGTGTCAGGTATACTGTTTTGAGCTTCAAAGGACTCTATGCTGGAACTAAAAAAAAAAAAAAAAAAATCAGAATTTGTCAGACCCCATTCTCAGCAGCATATGCAAGTAACAGATGCAGCTGGAGAATTAGTTAGAAAGCCATTATAAATAGGCTGAAAAGCAGAGAGGAAGGCAGGCAGAAATTGGGTAGTTCCTTGGGAGAGCAATAGACCTCTCGAATGTCCATTTATCTTTTACTATTTCATTCATCAGCAGTGTAATACAAATACATCGATTTACATATTGACCGTAACTATCATCTAGAAGAACTCATCCCTTACAGTACTAGTTCATTCACAGTAATACAATTTTCTCTCATTCACTTCTTATTCTATTTTCAATCTTCACAATTGTTCCTGCCTTGTCGGATCACAGCCACTGATAACAGGATCACACTTATTAGATCTACAGAAACTTCACATGATGTAATTTGGATTAGTTAGGATCGGATTAATGTACAACAATATTTTAGCTAAGGTCACTATCTAAAACAATTTTTTTTAGTTTGGGAACTTTCTATAAGCGCCATTGTTTAGTTGTTTATTCAGCATTGCATTATAATCCTAGGAATGGAAAAAATGAAATTCTATTCCTACTCAAACACCAAGCCCCCGTGCCTATGTTTTGATACTATGCACCATCATTCCGCATTCTTCCTGTTACATTCAGCTCTACAATTGGACAGAAATCTCCCTCTGCACACTGCCAACCTTATGATGTAATTTAGAAAAGAAATGTTAAACTATCACTGCAACGAGCCTAATCTTGGACAAATTCATCTACCTCTACTGGTCATGCTTTGACGAAAAATGGATTAAAATTCGAACAGATGTAAAGGAGCCCTGACCTCAAAGGAGGGTATCTTAATTGATAATCAGAAATTTGAACTCACGCTTCTGCTGATTATATAACAAACTAACATTAAATAGAACACTCAAATCCAAATTCATATTCAATTAGAAAGGTGGATGTAAGTTGGGGGGAGTCCAGGACGTCTGTCAAATACAAATGAGCCTTAATATATATATATATATATAAGGACCTGACTTGGATGTAAACGCTTAATCGATTTTTTTCAAGGTTAAATACGTACATGGACCCCTCTTCTATTATCTCTAACTATGGTGCCAAGTGAAAGAACGAGCGATTATATCATTCTACTTGACAAACCAAACAATAAACTCCAAAACAAGCTTAATTTTGTTAGGAATTTGTTGAGAATCTACTTAATGATGTACAGCGGAAAGTAGAACATTTTCAATTCCCAACAAGGATTTGCTTTTTGTTTAGATAGAAACTGTGATATAAAATATACATTTGATGAATTCTGCAAACTCCTTTGCTGAATCTCGAACTTGAATGATCACAATCTGCAATCCAAGCTGTCCAATTGTCCCGTCTCCAATGGTGATCCATACAGAAAACAAGAATGACGGCTAGAGTTTTCTTTTCTTGTGTTAGCAAGAATAATGAATTTTTCATTGATTTTTTCAAACTCTAGCAGCCTATTAATATAAGTCCAAGCGGGCTTGGCCCGTCTCATAAACTTAACCCGATCCAATATTTAATTAATCAAATTAATTAAATCTAGTTCATGAATCAATTAAGAGGAAATTACACCCAATCCTTTTTTTAAAGATCACTATTCTAAAATCAGGGATAAAGTTTAATTATTCACAAATTTTATAGATTACAAAATTTAATTATTTATATTAATAATAATATTTTATTATTAATAATAATATTACTAACCCTAAAATCTATCTCTCTATTCACTCTCTCGTCTCCCCGCCCCTCTCGCCTCGCTGCTTCTCTCTCTTCTCACTCTATCCTCGCCTCGACATTTTCTCTACCGGTGGCACAATTATACACCATCGCTGTGAGAAGCAACTGTACCGTCGCTCTGCAAAGTGGCATGTACCGTCGCCACTTTTACTAGAACCGACAATGAAAAAAATGAGAATCGAATATTCTAAACATCGATTGATGGCCGTTTTGGTTTACTTTTGTCCATGGTTGAGGTCGTTTAGGTATGGATTAACCACCTATAGTTGTGCACGATCATGGGCATCACAGTGTAGGTTGGATTTTGCCCAAATTCCATTCGGTTCTTAATGGCTAATTTTGGCCGGAATGCTATTTTTGGTTGATGTTTGTCCATGGTTGAGGTCGTCTAGGTATAGATTAACCACCTGTAGTGGTGCTCGATCGTGATGGTGGTGTATTTGTGGTGGATCTGTTATGGCGGTTCGTGTGGTGTGATGGTAGTATGTGAGATAATGGTGGACGTGTGGTGGGGGTCTTTTTTGTTATTATTGTGGCGGGGTGAATGACGGTGGTGGTTGTTTTTTGGGTGTTGTGGTGTAGGCGGCAATGGTTGTGGTTGTTTTGTGTTGTTATTGTGGCGGTGGTTGTGTCAATGTTGCGGATGGAGGTGGCGGTGGTGGTTTGGGTGGTGTTGTGGAGGGCCGGCTGGGATTGTATTTGTGACCAATTATTTTGGTTGATTTGTGACTCATTATTAATTATGATTTGGCCGTGAATGATTTGTGTGGTTGTTGGTGATGGTGGTGTAGGCAGTGGCGATGATGCGGCTGGTGGTAGAGTGGTCACACAAAAAATCTAACTGTGACCTTAAAATTGTGACTACAAAATTTTTGATCTGTGACTGATAAAAAAACCGTAATCGATAAAATTTGTGATTTGGAACCAAAGAAAATATGTGACCTATTAATTTGTGACTGATGAATAAATTGTTACCTACAAATTTTTTTGAAATTTGATCGTAAAATAACTTGTGACATGAAAATTCTAATTTGTGACCGAAAATTAATATGTGACTAACTAAATTGTGAATCTGTAACCAAATTTCAAAGCTGGAACAGTTATCGGAATAGTAACCGGAATAATTGTCGGAATCGGAATGGTCACCGAAGAAGAGTGGTCGTCGGAACGGTCTTCGGAACAGTCGCCGGAGAAGAGTGGTGACTGGAACAATCGGTAGGGGTGGTGGAGGTGGGGTGTGTTAATTATATTATATTAGAATTGAATATTTAATAATAAATTGATTTAATAATTCATTATTTCATAAATAAAAAATTAAAAAACCTGATTTGTGAAATTTGAAACTTGTTTTTGTATTTTTGAAATGGTGTAAAGTAAATACCTTAGAAATATATTGTTCCTATCAATTAATCCAGTTAATTAATTCGGACATATTAATAAGCAATCAAATTAATAATTATTCAACATTTGTCAATTAATTAATTGGTAAATCTCATTTTTCTGGTTCTCTTTTGTGTGTGACCCATTAGGTTTCCAATCACGATTCATAACGATGTGAATTATTTTATTGATCTAATCAAAATCGATAAATTAAAACACCACATTTTAATTTATCACTAATTCACATTTGTTATCCTAGATTGACATCTAGCAATGTGTCAGGGCAATACATGTGACGAGAAATGTCACGTGGTATGACAAAACTAAACTTGTTCGTTTACCGTGAAACTATAATCCTTTCGTCAATATGATCTGATCAATTATGAGATATGGATATGTGTCAATCTCAATATTGATCATATCTTTTATCCCATTGTTAAGTCAATATAAGTCGAAAACTCATTTTCGACTTATTAGTTCACATTGGCCAATGATTTCATTATCAGCATAATTTGATAAAATGCAGATAATAATCTCTTACTGTCTAAAAGTGACGAATTCTCTATTTATCATTCACAACCTTCATATGATTCTTGACATACTCGAACGATCTCGTATTAGCGACATTTGGCAGAGCAACATCCAACATCACCAAAGTATGACTGTCCTAATATAAGACACTATGATGACTTCAAGTCAAAGGACCAATTCCACTAACGAACGTTAGAGATTAACCACTGACGGATAGTTATTCATGTGGAATCTTCCAGCGGTTCTCCAATGTTTTGTTCTATAACAAAACATTCATACGTTCATTTGAGTGTTACCACATTTTAGCTTGTGAGATTAGCTACTTACTTTACAAGTAAGAAATGCCACACATGATCGTCTATCCGTAATAACAATATTTGTATCTCGTTATTACATACGACCACGACCGATTTAAGATTCAGTTATGTGTAATTTATATCTCACAATCACAACTCCTTGTGATTAACAAATCACCAAGATTTGAATATACGGACTCTATTATTTAATTAATTAGAATATTAATTCAATTAAATAATAGATCTTACCATAAATATGCAGCGATTATACATTAAAAATGTTTATATCCAAAGTTGATTGGACCTAGGGCATAACACTTGCAGAATTTTCAGTAATCATCATGCATTAAGATATTGTGTAATTACAAAGAAACTGTTAAACAGAGAAATATAGGATAGATGAAAGAGCAGTGAAAAGGGAATTGTAATCTGCACGTTCCACTTGATGTAGCACGTATCATCAGGGGCGGAGCCAGCCTCTTGAAATAGGGGGGTCCCAGAGTTGAAGGAGTGGGGGCTCACGGGGGCTGCCCCCGAAAATTTTTCGGGTTTCTTCCTTGTTGCCTTACACTTCTAATGCATTTTCTATGTTTCATAACATTTACTTAAGTAAATAATTGGTTTTACAAGTGCTCATTTTTTAAAGAGGTGTTTTTCATTGTATAACTGTAGCTGCGTGTGAAAGATCATGATGTGAAAACTTAGAGGAAATAAATTTCGTCCTTATACTTGGTTGGTTTACTGTTCTTTGGACTCTGGAGATCTATTACCATAAATAAAAAGTGAAACTGAGAGAAAAATTAATGATCTTTAGAAGTGTCATTCATTTGTTGTAAATATTAACTCGTAGTGGAACTGTTAGACATGAGAACTAGCTAATGTTTTCGACTACTAGAATTCATAAATAAATATTTTTTTCTCTATAATTTCTAAAATTAAAATATATTGGTTGAAGTTTTTAATTTCAAATGTCATCTTTCTCATCCAATGTTATCATCCATTTTCAGAACCATATTTGAGAATATATCCGATAATTACTTTTAACACTAATACCAATACAAAATGGTAATAAAAAAAAAAAAAAATTTGGGGGGGTGGGGGTCCGGGTCCCCCCAGGACCCCCCCTGCCTCCGCCCCTGCGTATCATTGAAACTTCCATGCAGAAATAGAACAAAGAGGTGTCCCCTTCCAACCAATAGTTAAGCATTTTCCATCCATATCGAAAGTGCAGGCGTACCCACAGCTGAAGTTCTTAAGCACCAGATTGGCTTGATACATAGATGACATGCTCAGTTCTACCTCAACCAACCCAAAACGTGCAAAAAATGCCCTCCAGACACTGATACTCACATGTCGAATCTTCCTTTCCTCTCCCTCTGCGGCCACGATATTTCTTATTGCAGAACTGAAGCATGTTGATTCAGCATCCCTTCTATTTTTCTCATCATTCTTCATACAATCGGCCAGGAAATCAAAAAATACACCATAGTAAAACAGAGCTTCTACAAATCGGTCCACAAAAATTGGAGAATTACAATTGGCCTCAATTTCTGTGAAAATCATTACTTGAGGATTTATAGTTTTGATCACTCTCATCACGTGCTCCAGTCTATCTGGGCATCCAATCATAGTTGTCAAAGTGTATGCTGCGTAGATGGCAACAGATACATCATCATCCAACTTGAAGAGGTCTTTATTGAGATCTAAAATATCATCTATCATGACAATGATAAAAGAAAATGGCAAGTTCAGGGACTGTGCAAAGCTTGTAAGACGCTTACCCGTCTCTTCTAATTTTTCCTTTGATTTTGTTCCCACAACCGTAATTTTAAGATGCTCAATAGGGTTTTCAAATCTAGTCAAAAGAGCTTGCATCAAGATTATGCAATGTATTCCATTCCTGATCTCAAGGTCAATGACGTGTACCTTCCTTGCCTCTGCTACATGTTCTACTAAGGCTTGAATTCCTGCTAATTTGGTAATCTGAGAAACAGGCATCTCACTGTGAAATGCTATAAGGGTTGAATCTCGACACTTCAATGCTTCTAGAGGATCTGCAATCTTTGTCCCCAAACCCCTCAGAGTAGTTCTTCCAGTTTCTCTGTCAATCTTCTCATAAAGAGCCTCAGTAAAATAAAAGACTAATCTCTGAATAGGGCTTCCTCTATTGGTACTCATTTTGTCAATCTCACAAAGGAGCTTGATTGCACGCTCGTACTGCTGCTGGCCTAATTTTTCGGCAGAGGACAGAAGATTCTGGAGAAGATGAACCTCTTTTGAATTTCCAGCAGAGTTAGCCAAAATTGAACTTGGATATGGATGGCTAAGCATGGAAAGCTCATCACTACATTTAGAACTGGATTGAATAAATTTTTCTGCAGCCAGTTGAATGATTATTTCTGCTGAAAGTGTTGGACCGCTACTGTTAGTGTATTGTATCTTAGAGCTTGGCATATTAACCTTTTCACCGTTGAACCTTCTGCATCTGCTTCCATATCTCTTCAGGATCTCAAGTGAACCTGAAGGAAATCCATACTGTATCTTCTTCTTGGGTGCATTAGGCTCTGAATTTTGCAACTCGACATTAACAAGCTTACTGTATTCATCATCAAGTGATTGAAAAGGCGGAGAGACAACATCAAGATACAAATCATCTAAGCTTCCAAAATCTGTGAACTGTTTTAGTTGTTGGTCAATTTGGTACTCGGGCATGGCAAGTCCTGGCTGAGTTATACTATCTTTTGCCCGAAAGAACCCCATTCTAGAGCTACATGGATCAAAATCTGATAGACCCCATTCCCCACCTCCAAAGAGGGCATTATGATTTGTTAACTTCTCATCTCCCCAGTTCCCAGTACTCTTTACTCCATCAGAAGTAAATTGTTCAGTTGGGAAAACTCCGTTTGACATCTCAACTTTTGGACCTTGTATTTGAACGTTCAATGAGTACTCGTACACTTAGTTTTAGTATTGGCTAATCCTCCTGTAAATAGCAATTTCATTTTTCATACAACGACAAAAGCTTCCAACAAATACTTAGTGTAAGTTCATTGTAAATGGTGCAAACTTTGGCATATTCAACCATTTCAATCAATGTGGATGACATTTTCAATAGCCGGCATTTGTCTGATATTTTACACTAAAATACGGATAGTTTTTATTAAATTTTATCGGCACTTAATTGACAACACAAAGAAGAATCACAATCCAATAGGACACTGACGAACCTTCATCAAGCTGACACAAAAGTATCAATATAAATCTTCTATATAAGTGCCAAGAAACCACTGTGTCGGTTGGATTAGTTAGGATCTGATTAATTAGATACTACTTACCCAAGAAAGCTCAACTGTCTGTCACTGGCTAAAACAGATTTTTCCATTTAAGAATGTAACAAAGGTGGCATGCATAAATTGAACTGAAGCAGATAGTAATATAAGAATCACATTTTATCTCTGTACCATTTTAAGATACTAGTGATGGACCTCTTAGACCAACTGTAAGATTTTCTAGGATAACTACTTTTTCTTGTGAACTAATTTTCTACACGGCTAATGTGTGACTATTTTCTTGCCCTTCTAAATAATGTCATTATCGTCTAAATTTTGAGGAGTGGATGTTTGAATAAGTTCCAACTACTAAGGATCATAAATAGTATTAATATTTAGAAAAGTAGGAGTCGTTTTTTTTCCTAATATAATGAATCCAAAGTATGGATAGTGAAAGGAGGTACGAAAAGCAATAACACTTTAAAGAATAAGAAAAATGCATGTGTACAGAAAAAACTACACAGAATCCCACCAGATGTGTCACATGGATGTGGGTCCCATTGTCAATAAAATATTCCAAAAAATTCGGATCCCACCTGTGTTGTGTATGGTCTGTAAATTTGACAGAAAAATTTTTTTTGTACACCAAGAAATTTTTTTTCAGTACACCAAGAATGGTTCGAAAGAATAACAGGGTAATTATCATTGCAAATCATTTAATAGAATATGTAAACACATAATGAAACACACAGTGTGAGTAGTTGAATATTATGAGAAAAGAGTGTGAAAAAATAGGAATGAGACAACCAGCAAGTTCTCCTGCTTCTTTCCATGGTTGGCTTATGTGAATCATATCCGGGCCTATTTAACTTGAGAAACCAAAGAAGACACTCTAAAACAAATTTAATATTGCTCGTGTAAGGACTATGAACACCACATATCTCCACATTGGTATAATATTGTCCACATTGGTCCTGAATCCTCATGAATTTGCTTTTGGACTTTACCTCAAAAGGTCTCATACTAATGGAGATATTGTCTATACTTATAAACCCATGATCCTCCACACTTCTAGCCAATGTGGGACTTTGGTCGCACACCCAACGATCCTTACACACTGACTATACAGTTGCGTCTCCACCTGCACATCTTTTATGGCCTCTGTTTCACCACTAGGTCTCTAGATTGGCCAAAAATCATAAAAACTTTAATCAAGTCCCCAAGAAAATTAAAAGTTTTAAAAATTTTCCTCTCCGCTATGTCCTCTCTAGATATTAATAATGATGAGTCCTAAAACTTATAGAATTAGCGAAATTTATAAGAAATTGAGATATAAATTAACTTTAAGATTTTATATATCAATAACTAATAATAGATTAAATCTTGTTAAATTAAGAAGTTACATAGAATATACGACTGTTTAAAAATTTGTTTGATACATTTAACTCCAAATATTGTATTAGATTTTACCAACCAAAAATCTAAAAATCTCCGTTGTGCACTCTCGATGCAAATGGTATCAGAGTCATGTTACAAACCTAAAATAATGATGAACATAATAGATGAAGAAAATATAATTGAAATTTTTTTGAAAAAAGTTGAAAAAAATAATAAACCAAGTTATCATTATTTACCTAAAAATAGTACAAATGAAAGTTTTGAAGATGTACACAGCAGATTGGAAAATTTAGAATATAATATACAAATAGGAAATGTTCTTTTAGATAAAAACCGTAAGGGAAAAGATATGATTATAATGAATCAACCTCAAAAATTCAGAATAACACAAAAAAACAAAGATAAAGAAAAAAATCATGAGATAAAACAATATATGATTACAAAAGTTGAAGAATTAGAACAAAAATTCTTAGAATCTATTGGTGAAGAATATAATGAATATAAAAAACGGTTAGAAAAGTTAACTAAAAAAAATAGAAAATGCAAAGATGAATACTAATACATCATCTATTCATAATATAAAAACATAATCTAGTAGTGAAGAAAAATATGAATATCCTTATGTACCACCAATACCTAATAAGGATGATATTAACCAATATAGAAAAACATAGAAAAGATACACTGAAAATGTAAGAAAACAATCTATAAAAGAAATAAATCCAATGAAATCTTATAATGAATCAATCCACACAACAGGAATATGGTTAGATTTTGACTGTGTAGATAAAGACAAAGCCATTAAACATGGATAAAAAGCACAGATTTAACTATACAATTTAACAAATGAGAAATATATACAGCCTTCGAATTTATAGAACATACATTCAGAGGAATTGTATATGAATGGTGGAAAAAGTTATCAAAAAATATTAAAATATGGAGAAAATATGGAGAAAATACAACTGAAGCATTAGATAATAGGAATACTTTGTTGGAATATTCAATTATTAGTTCCAATTTCAGTTCATGTCAAGCAACAACTTCTTCTCTAGCTCATCTGAACATGTTCAACAGTCTGCTTCCAGATCCTTCTCACCAGCACATGCAGCTTCTTCACCTCATCAGTTCACGTGTTCCAGCAGAGGAAGATCCCATTCCAGCTCTTCAATTCTAGAGACTTCAATTTAGTGATTAGTTGATAGATTAGTTAGCTATATTTCTCTATAAATAGACTAGTATGCATTGTATTTTCTCCAAGTTGAATAAATGTAAAATTCATCTTCTTCCCTGCCATTACAGCAGGTTCTATCATTTTAAGTTTTAGTTTCATTCATTTTAATTTTCTCAATATAGTATCAGAGAGCATGGCTTCCGTTCCCACACTTTTCTTCTTTGATAAAGCTTCCTTGCATCTTCATGGCAGAAGTTTTCTTCATCAGATTCAATCAAATCAATTTCTCAAATTTTCTTCAAGGTGTTCGACAAAAGTTCCCACTGGTGATCTGCAAAACCAGATCGATTCATCCTCTTCAATGAGCAATTCCGACATTGTTGAGTGTTTTTCATGGAATTTATTCCGATTCCATTTTATTTTTTTACTCCTTTTATGGATGTTAATTCATGCCAAATCTGAAGATAACTTTGGCTTCAGGTCCAGCCTTGTTCTGGAATTGGCTTCAGATGCCAATGGCTCTCCTTCTCACTGATTCGGCTCTGGTCTCTCTTCACAAAATTAATAATTCAGTCATTTGGAATATATCAAGAATGACAAATTTAAAGGAATTGGATCTTTCAAGATGTTCCAAGATAACAGATGCTGGCATTGAGCATATTTTGACAATTTCAATTCTGGAGAATGTTTGTGCTTCAAAGTTCTGTTGATGCTTTTGGATATGTAGTTTCTCTTGATGATATTGCTTCTACCCACTGTCAAGCAGATTTTTCATTTCCTCTTTTTTGTATACCATAAAATGGTGGAGAAATTGAACCAAAGAACATTGTGGTATCTTGCAGTTCGTGACATGCCTGCAGATGTAGATTCAGATTTCTTCATTTCCATTCTTTTCTCCAATATTCAAGATGTTCCTTCTTGAGGGGGAGTGTTGGAATATTCAATTATTAGTTCCAATTTCAGTTCATGTCCAGCAACAACTTCTTCTCTAGCTCATCTGAACACGTTCAATAGCCTGCTTCCAGATCCTTCTAATCTCACCAGCACATGCAGCTTCTTCACCTCATCAGTTCACGTGTTCCAGCAGAGGAAGATTCCATTCCAGCTCTTCAATTCTAGAGACTTCCATTTAGTGATTAGTTGATAGATTAGTTAGCTATATTTCTCTATAAATAGACTAGTATGCATTGTATTTTCTCCAAGTTGAATGAATGTAAAATTCATCTTCTTCCCTGCCATTACAACATGTTCTATCATTTTAAGTTTCAGTTTCATTCATTTTAATTTTCTCAATATACTTTGAATGAGCAAAATATACAAGAAATATTAGAATTGTTTGAAAGAGCACTGAGAACAGAATTTTTAGGACACAGATTCAGAGTTGATGAAGAAGCTAGGAAACAAGAAGAATATAATGAAGGAACAATAGCAATGAAAAATTTAAGGATATGTGATATGTATGAATTAGATATATATACATGTAAATTCGAAAAAATATATTATATATTAAACAAAGGAGACTACCAAGAAAATAAACCAATACTAAGGTCTTATTGATAAAGTTACCATTCCCATGGATAATTAAGTTACTAAAAGAATATGAGAAACTATTACCTCTTGGAGAAAAAGAAGATGTAAATATAGATAGCCTTGGAAGTAGAATTGAATTTACAAAAAGAATGATAAGCACCTGGTGTAGAAAAGCTTTAGAGAGTAAGAAAACATACAATAAGAATAAACTTTTCGTGTTGCTATAAAGATGTAGGCCAAATTGAACAATTTAAATGTCACAAAAGGAAATATAAGCCATATAGGAAACATAAAAGAAAATTTATAAACTACAAGAAGTTTAAGAAAAGAGGTTTTAAAGTACATAAAAAATATTTCAAGAAAAGAAATTGGATTGGGAAGCCAAAACCAAAATATATCAAGAAATGTAGATGTTTTATTTGCAATGAAAACAGACACATTGCCACTCAATGTCTTAAAAAAAGATGGACATAATATAACAACTCTTAGGACTTATGAATAATTCCAAGATGATACTGATATAGAGCCAATTGAATATTTTGAAGATTTAAGTAGTGAATGCAATAGCATTTATGAATTAGATACATCCTCATCAGAAGAAGATTCTGAAGAGATTGTATATATGAATCAAGAGATACAAGAAATAGACCAGGAAATAGAAGTAGAAACAATTGAGGAAGTTGAAGACTCGGTAGAAGGTATAAATCAAGAAATTACCTTTGATGCCAGAAAGTACAAAGGGATAACAAAGAAGATATTAGATTTACAAGAAAAAGACGTATTCCACCAAGGATTCTTAGGAATACTGACAAGAGTTATAAAACAATTATAAGTATGAATTATAAAGAAATATCTATCAATATAGAAGATACAATATGAAAGGCAAGAATCCCCATAATCACAAACGAATGGGTATGACAAAAGTTATCCAAAATTCTAGAAAATATAAGGAGCAAATTAAAATGTATTGAAATATGAGGAATCCAAATCATGGTAAAAGAATTCTTTAGGGAATGTATGAATATACCAATAGAAATATATTGTATGGACAATAGAATCCTACAAGATCCTATAGATGCTCTATTAGGAACAATTGTAGGAAATCTAGTTTACCAGAAAATAATATTTACAGTAAAACCAAAATCGGTATCACTAACTGATGAAAATATTGACCAAAGTTTCAACCTATATTATAGAATTAGAAACTTGAAGATGTTGCGAAAAAGTAAGGCTATTAGTATTAGCATAAAATCAATTTTTGCTTTTAGTACTAGTCATCACAATAACCTAAGGAAGATAACTGATAATATTATCATACATAAAGACTTTGAAGAACTAGCTCAATTTATACCGCCCAGAAAATACCAAGAAAATGAAGTTACCATATCAGAATAGATAATGCTTGATTTTCACACACAAGCAAGAGAAATCAATTCTAAAGGGAAATTGATAAGAAGATATAATGTTAGTCTAGAAGGAGATAATCTTATTGCAAGATTCCCCTCCAGACAAGGATATAAGAAAAGCCAACTTAGAAAACTAAGTATTGATAAACCATCAAATTTTCAATATTATATCAAAACAAGATATGTTAATCAAGAAGGATATAAGAAGAATCCTCTTGTCCTTATAGATACTGGAGCATATAAAAGTGATGTAAATGCTAAATTTGTTAACAATTTATTAGATTTTGAGTTACCAGAACCATATATATTCAAGGATTATTTGGGAAATAATCTTGAAATAAGAAAATATGTAAAATTCTCTCTTATATTTGTAGGAGATGATAAAAAAAGAATATACTAAAGAAATAATTATATATAAAGATGAATTATATAGAGTCAATCATTCACATATACTAGCTTTCTTCCCGAGGATAAAGGGAAAGAAAATAAGGTAATAGGAACCCCTTCATAGGGAATACTTAAACCTATTACTTGTAAAGAAGATATGAAAATTCACATTAGGAAAAATACTCAAGATACCAAAAACAGCGAAGGTAGCTCTTCATCAAGCCAAACTTTACCTAAACTAACTATTGAAAGTATTGATCCAAAGGATATTGTCGAGATATGGCATGGAATGAAAATACCCAAAAAAAGATAACCATGAAGAAGTGATATTCGTTATTGTTATTTTTAATATCCTGTCTGACTGGTATTTTGAGATAGGAAAGTGGACGAAAACTCTCTTCTACGGAAAATACAACAAGATACATTTTTATCCAAGAGCACCAGCCAATTGGGTAAGAAATTGCTTTGAATTAGGCAATATAAATTTTATATATCATAGTAAAGATCTCAGAGAGATAGCCAAACTTCCAACTGATGTCAGGAAGGCAACAAAAAGATATATTGAAGTTGTTAAAAGTACAAACATATATATCATGTTCCACTCAGCAACTATGGAATGGGATCCTATTTTTAAATATATGTAGCCATTGTTCCATGTTATAAAAATGGGACTTACAAATCAATATTTTTACCAACTAGTCAAAAAGTTGTTAAAAATGGTTACCAAGATATCATAAATATGATGCCCTACAGAAGAGCAAAAGGGTATCAAAAAATATTTGAACATGTAACTCAATTAATTACTAAGAAAGAAAATTTATGGATCTATCCATCTGAAGGTAATATAACTTATTCCAATGCAAGGATCCCGACAAAGGATGAAGATATGTATTTTCTTGACAATTTAATATCCAATATAATCTCAAATCAAGTTGGTGGATTAGAAGATATGCCAAAAGAATTGTGCAAAATACTCTGGGATTACAGTGATCACCATTGTGAGCATTGTGTTGTAGAAGATATGAGTCAAGCTTATCTCAACAGTGAAAAATATTCTGGAGAATTCTTTGATTCGAGGATGGAAAAGTGATGAAGCCAAGAAAGTGATCCTTTATCACTACTTTAATAAAGCATTTTATTAAAGAAAAACTGTGGTCACTAGAAGATAAAAGATAATGCAAAGAAGTAGCTGTGATTATGATCCTTCACCCACCAATGGTTAAAATGTCATGATCCAACTCAAAAGATAAGGCCAGCTAACACTACCTGACAAAAGATAGTGGAAGACTAGAGATAGTGGAAGATACCCAGAAGATAAGATTTCTTATCACTAAAAGGAATGGCTCAAGAGCTTTATAAAAGGGAGGAAGTTCAGTATTCAAGATATCCTGGAAGAAACACATCTCTGAAAAATCATTAAGAAGTTAGAGCTTGTTTGGTAGAAATTAAAATTGAAAAACTAGCCGTTATTGTTGACTTTTATTAGACGAGTGAGACCCAATAATAGCCATATTTTCAATTTTAATTGGATTTTAATTGGTACCAAACAAGCTCTTAATCTTTTGTAATCTGTATACACCACTTGTATTAAGAAATATTAGATAGTCCGAAGATAGCAAAGCTTGTAATAAGGTAATGACTTATGGAGTTCTAAACTTCATAAGGTGAGTATCAAAGATATGTAAATATAGTATGCAAGCATGTACTATTTCAGTTTATGAATATTAAGATGAAGTTTGTTATGTTTAACAAAGCTTTCATAAAAGGATTTCGTTAAGTTTCTCATGATTCATCGACACTGCAAATAGAGATTTTAAAAGATTTTCCCCGTCTTTGATGAATGTTTAGGGGAAAAAGGACAGTTTTCTAACAAAATTGTAGCACTTTGTGTGTAAGTTTATCTTTTACAATTTCGTTCTAAGTAGAATTTGATTCTAAAAGGAGTTTGAATAGATGTGAAAATAGAAACTCTGAATAATGTGAGATAGCGTCTGCCATAACACGACTAGTTCTCTAGAGTGAGAAATGCAACCTTAATTGAAAAGCTTTTTGCAGAAGCAGTTGTGGACCAAAATGATTTCAAAACATTTTAAATATTCATCTAATTCATAAGATTGATTAAGTATATGCAAAGCAACTATAAGAACATGTTGGAGGGAAATGCTAGTTATTTTCATTGATTATTGTAAGTTATTTACATGCTTTTACATGCTTATGCTTTAATTACTATTGATTTTTATGAACACTTCACAAGCATCCACATCCAGTGATAATTCCCATAAAATATATTTAGATGAAAAAGATATTTCATTTTTAGTAAGTATAGTTGAAAAATCTGAAGATATACTACATGTTGGCCAAGAAAAACTTGAAGAAATATACTTTGATATAGATCGTGCTTGTAAACATAATATAGGATTTGATCCTATAGAAACTTATAAAGAAATAAAAAAGATAGGAGATATCATAACTGAATGCGAAAATATAGAAGACGATATTTCAGAAGGAATTGTTCTTGGATATATAACTAAAAAAGATATAGAGCTTTTGAAAAATTATCAAAATATAAAGAATATCTAGAACAAATTGAAAGGTTGAAAAATATATCGTATAATTAGTAATCATAGTTAATGAACCAT
Source organism: Fraxinus excelsior (assembly GCA_019097785.1). NCBI lineage: Eukaryota > Viridiplantae > Streptophyta > Magnoliopsida > Lamiales > Oleaceae > Fraxinus > Fraxinus excelsior. Next base: position 189,313 of record CM032638.1, on the reverse strand, counting down.
GAGAAAAGAGAAGGTATTGAAAGATTTAGAAAAATTTAAGATAATACCAGTGAACTAACATCTAGAGAAGTTGGGATACTTTTTGAAGAACTTAGAAAAGAAGATAATATAGAAAAATGGGAAAAGATCCGAAAAGCTATAAGACATCACTAATTCGAGCAACAACAATACTTGATTTGGTTAGAACAAAATACTGAACTAAGATTCCCATGATTAGTTCTAAGAATCTACGACCCAAATGGATGGAAGAATTGTGAGATATAACCCTGAATGACCTAACAACTAAAAACACAGGACATATTTTGCAAATATAGAAAGTAAGGGTAACCCTTTTTGAGAATTTGGCAACGTTCTGGCAAATTTCTTCTGTTAGTGTGGCATGACACAAGTCCAAATATCCGCTCTATAATTCCATTTGATTATTCGATAATCAACAAAATCCATATTCTTCCTCGTTGGTGCCAATAATTTGCTGCGATGGATCGATGGCGGAGGAGAAGTACAATCGGAAAAACCCGACGGTGAAGAGGATATTGCAAGAAGTCAAAGAGATGCAATCTAATCCTTTCGAAGATTTCATGAGCCTCCCTCTCGAGGTAATTTTTCTAATTAAAAAGAATTTTCAATTATATTTGATGAGATATTGTTGTTCATCTATTTATTACTGTTCGACACTTTTTGTTTGCCTGGATCTGTATCTTAATCATGAGATATTGGTTGTTGAATTATTAGGAATTATGTTAGAAACATGGTTGGCAAATTTATTTTTCGTGCTATCAGAATGAACTCAGGCTTTATAATATGCTTTCAGGAGAATATATTTGAATGGCAATTTGCCATCAGGGGGCCACAGGACTCTGAATTTGAGGGATGAGTCTATCATGGAAGAATCCAACTGCCATCTGATTACCCTTTCAAGCCACCTTCATTTATGCTGTTGACGGTAGTGTATCGACTCCTTGGGAAGATCATACTTTGTACTAAACATTGTTACCCAATTTCTAAGAGCATTTTCTAATGTAATCAAAATATCATTTTACAACCAAGTGGTCGCTTTGAAACCCAAACCAAGATATGCTTAAGCATTTCAAATCATCATCCTGAGCACTGGCAACCATCTTGGAGTGGTAAATGTTTTACTCGAGATATTTCTCTTACGGCATAAGTCTTTGTATGTTCAACGGCTGGTGGAAGTGATCTTATATCCATTTAGAGCAGTCTCATCAATCCATGATAGCAATTATGTGTAATTTAAAAAATATTGAAATTAAGGTTTGAAATTTGTACCAGGATAATTTGGAAATATGGCGCATCCACACCTTTATGTCTCGTTTTTTACCAGTGCACGTGTTCATTGATGATGTTTTTATAAGTAACTAAGTTTGAGGTACAAATGGACAATGTAAATAGATATTTCTATCTCAGTTATGCATTATGATGGCATGTTGTCAGTTTTCACCAGTAAATTAGTAAAATAGAAGCTAGATATAGAGAAAAGGTTTATGTAATTCTCCAAGAGCAGGGGGAATATGATTTAGCTCTTGAATGTTCATGTTAGTCTGTTCTAGCTACTATACGATCTCATAGTTCTAAATATGTTACTTGATCAGTCCTTATCCAAGCAGTTTGATTTTGTTAGCTCGAGCATCTCACTTGGCCTAGTTTTTAGCCACTGAGCTCGATTTTTGTGTCATACATTAGCTCGAACATTTCATGGCTATGTTTTGGCTAGTGAGCTTGAGTTTCATTTGGTAATTAGCTCGAGTGTTTCACTTGGCCAAGTTTTGGCCAGTAAGCTCGAGTTTCGTTTAGTAATAAGCTCGAGCATTTCACTTGGCCAGGTTTTGGCCAGTGAACTTGAGTTTCGTTTAGTAATAAGCTCGAGCATTTCACTTGGCCAAGGTTTGGCCAGTGAACTTGAGTTTCGTTTAGTAATAAGCTCGAGCATTTCACATTGCCAGGTTTTGGCCCGTAAGCATGATTTTCTTTTAGTAATGAGCTCGAACCCTTTTTGGAGACTGTGTGGTCTTACATGGATAGTGAGTATTATACCCGATCTCGTCCTTTACATAATTTTGTTATGATGAATATTGGGTAGCTTAGGTCAGGGTACTGTTGTCGAGTGTGATTTTGGAGTACAAGTTGCATACGCTGAGCAAGACTTTATGCTGGTTGAATATGTTAGCTGCATACGCGGAGCACAACCTTATGCTAATTGTAATATGTTAGCTGCATGCGCGGAGTACGACCTTACGCTAATTTTAATGTGTTAGCTACATACGCAAAGCACGACCTTACGCTAATTTAATGTACTACATGCATGCATAGAGCAAGACCTTATACTAGTTTAATGTATTAGTTGCATGCACGAAGCACACCCTTATGCTAGTTTTAATGTACTTAGGACAAGTTCTTATTATTGAAATGAATTTCAAATAACGAAAGAGTACAAGGCACATAGGCCATAGCTGAAAAATAAACTTTTAGGGCATGCAATCCTGAACTAGAACAAAAAAAAAAAAAAGGAAAAACTACCTAAATACGAAATAGAAAACCAAACAACCTAAGTACCTAGTTGCGAAACCAACTACTTATAATAGATTTTCAATGTCAGCGTTCCACGGTATTGGGAGCGATTTTCTTGAGGTATCCTTTAAGCTGTATGTACCGCCTCTCACTTTCCATATAACTTTGAATTGTCCTTCCTAGGATGGTTCTAGTTTTCCTGGAGGATGTCCAACAATTGCTGCCCTCCTAAAGACTAAATCGCCAACTCTGAACCTCCTTGTCTTGACCTTACTGTTTTGTTTTGATAACTCATGGCCCTCAGCGAGGCTTGATCTTGCACTTCTTCAAGCATATCAAGATGCATAGTCGTTTATCTTTCAATGTGGGGCTCAATCTTCCTCTATATTGAAAGGTTGGTCTCAATTGGTATCATGGCTTCCATGTCGAAAGCTAGCATGGAAGGGGTTTCACCATTGCTGTCTTATGGGAAGTCATGTACATCCAAAGTATGGTGGGCAATTCTTTGGACCAACTACCTTTGGCATTCCCAGTACTTGTTCGAAGGTGTTGCAATATGATTCAGTTAGTTACTTCGACGAGACCGTTACTCTGAGGGTGTGAGATTGAAGTTAGACGATGATCAATCCCAAGGTTGGACAAAAGTTTATGAATTGTGAATTATCAAATTGTCTCCCATTATTTGTTATCAGCACCTTTGGTATCCCGAACTTGCACGCGAATGACCAGAGCTTGGGTTTTGAGATGACCGCCAAGGGCTCCGCTTCTACCCACTTGGTGAAGTACTCTACCGCTACAGCAACAAATCTCAGTTGACCTCTAGCTAAAGGGAAATGTTCAAGGATGTCGACACCCATTGCTCAAAAGGGGCAGCACATGTGATGGAAGTTAGTTCTTGAGCATGAGTATGTATGATATTGCCAAACCTCTGGCACTTGTCATACCTCCTTACACAGTTCAATGCATCCTTCTTCATGTTAGGCCAATAATACCCATACCTTATGAGCTTGTAGGCAAGTTTGCGAGCTCCTTGATGATTCCCACATACACCTTCGTAAACGTCTGTTAGAGCTTGGAGGGACTTAGAGGGTTTGAGACATCTGAGGTAGGGTAGTGTAAGACTCCTCCAATAATGAAATACCTTGATGCTCTAGTTTTAATGCTTCTTGCTTCCCAAGGGTCAGATGGTAGGTTCCCGTTGTTTAAGTACTCCAATATTGAGTCCATCCAAAATGGCTCATGATCAATGTCCATGACGCTTAACTTTTGATTTATGGTAGGCTCTGTCACCATCTTGATATGCACCGTTTTGTTCAGTCCATCTATCCCCATGAACATCAGTCTAGATAATACATTGACCTTCGTATTATCAGCTCTAGCAATTTTAGTGAATCGTCTCTGAAGATCATGCACCTTTAAATAGTACAAGCTCTAGTGCTAGAATGACATCTTCATACTCTGCTTCATTGTTGGTGGCTTCGAATTCAAACCTGAGTACGCATTGGATCTTGGTAGTCTTGTCCAGGTTAGTAATGATAACCCCGGTACCCGAACCCGAATTGCTTGATGCTCCATCTACAAAGATTTCCAAAATTTGTAAAGTCTTGCTTAGGTTGTTATCTTGTTGCCCCCGAGGCCTAGGAATAAGTTCTGTAATGAAGTCAGCTAAGGCTTGCGCCTTAATTGCGGGCCGTGGCTTATACTCTATATCAAACACACCCAATTCAATCACCCATTTTAGTAGTCTTATGGAAACGTCTGGTTTCTGAAGTATGTGTCTAAGTGGTTGATCAGTGAGTACAACAATTGGATGAGACTGAAAATACTGACGTAGTTTTCTGGCTGGTATAACCAAGGTAAATGCAAGTTGTTCAGCCAATGAGTACAAAGTTTCTGCATCGAGAAGTACTTTACTCACATAATAAATAGGTCATTGGACCATTCCAACCTCCTTCACCAATACCTTGCTTACCGTATTTACAGAAACAGCTAAATATAGTAACAATGTATCACCAGGTTCTGGCTTGGTGAGGACATGTAGGGTTGCCAACGTCTCCTTCAGCTCTTAAAAGGCTAAATTACACTCTTCATTCCAATCAAAGCTCCAGTTACTGCTCAAGACTTTAAAAAAGGGAAAGCACTTGTCTGTTGCTCGGGATACAAACATGTTCAGCGCTGCAACTCGACCTGTTAATTTCTGTTATCCTTCTTGCACTTCCGAGGTTCCACAGATATCAAGGCTTGAATCTTGTCAGGGTTTGCCTCTATTCCCATATGTGTGATCATGAATCCTAAGAACTTACCGAAAGCCACTCCAAATGCGCATTTCGTAGGATTCAACCTCATCTTGTACCTTTGTAGTGTAGTGAAGACCTCTTCAAGGTTTGAGATATGACCATCAACTTGCTTTCTTTTAACGACCATATCGTCTACATATGCCTTGATGTTCTTCCCTATTAAGTTGGCAAAGACCTTATTGATAAGTTTTTGATATGTAGCTCCTACATTCTTCAACCCGAATGGCATGACCCTGTAGTAGTAGATGGCTGAATCAACTATAAATGAGGTCTTCTCCTGATCCTCTTCCGACATAAGAATTTGATGATACCTAGAGAGAAAGCATCCAGAAAACTATATAATTTATGACCTGAGGTGTTGTCCACAAGATTATCAATGCGAGGTAGGGGATAGCTATCCTTAGGGCATGCTTTGTTCATATCTATAAAGTCGATGCAGACTCGCCACTTCCCATTGGCAAGCCAATCAGGATATTGGACTTCCCGAATGAATTTCACACTGATGAGCTTAGCAATATCTTCTCATATGAATTACTACCGTTTCTGGCGTAAACTATCTCCTCCTTTGCTTGCACCCAAATTTACGTTCAGTCTGTGTACTGCAACTTCATGGTCTATTCCAGGCATATTTTTTTACATTCCAAGCAAATACATCAATGTTTCGGACAAACAGCTAATAAGTTTGGCCTTAGTTGTAGCATCAAGATCTCGACTAATAGTAACTTTTCTACCAGGCTCGAGCTCAACCTCATCCATACCCTCTACTGGGACAAGCCTCCCACGATGCTAGAGGTCAAGATTGACCTCTGAAAGTTGCATGATGTCAACTCTGATCTTCTGAACGCTGGTAACATAGCATTGTCTAGCCACTGCTTGGCTTCCTGGAACTATCCCGACCCCACTATTTGCAGGAAAATTCACTGCTAGGTGAAATGTTGAGACATTGGACTTGATCCCATTAGGCAAGGGCCTTCCTAGTAAGAGAATAGGAGCATGAACTATATGAAAAGTTGTGGTCTGCATTACCTATTTCCCTTCTAATCCCAATGTGAGAGGTAACCGGACAATACCTTCTGGAATGACGATACCGTCTTCGAAACCCTGGATGGGGATTTTGACCGACTTAAGCTGCTCGGTTGAAATTCCCATCTCAATGAAAGCATTATGTGATAGCACGATAGCCGTTCTTTTGTTGTCCACCATAATTTTTCTTACCTCAAAATCAGCAATGATCGTCGATATAACCAAGGCGTCACTTTTCAAGTCCTTTGATTCGAAAGTAATGTCTTCTACACTACTACAATCTATGCTTGAGATAGAGGGATATAGCCTGGCGTACTGCTTACGCCAGCTACTCGAGTCTCCTCCCCCCTCTCCCTCCTCGAGGCCGTTTCTCCAACAATGATATTGATAGTACCTGTAGTTGGTTACTTATCTCCCCTATCTTTAGGAGCTTTATCCTTATTATGGGTGTTCCGCTGACGTTTGTCTTGACTGACGTAAGCATCCAGGAAACCTCTCTTGATGAGAGCCTCAATTTTTCATTTCAGGGCGAAGCATCCTTCGGTCATATGTCTGTGATCTCGATGAAAATTGTAGTGCTTGTTTATTTACGGGCTTCGGGAGGAGCCCGTAGTCTAGGAGGCCATTTCAACTCTTTGAGGTCTTTAATTTCCATCAAAATGTTAGACCTTGTGGTGTTTAAACGAGTGGAGGATTTTGGATGGGGGTCTTTTCTTTGCTTGCTTCGAAAAGGATCCGGACGCTGGTTAGACTCATAGGGCCTCTTGAGGTCGAGCTCCAATGTAGCTGCGTTAGTTAGTGTCTAAGGAAATACTTTGTACATTACAACGTCGGGTGCGACCTGTAAGTTCATGATGTCCGTGTATATGTTGAGATGGTTGATGGGGTCGGTTACCCCGTCATACTCTTTCACCCTAGGGTATTTGAATCGGTCCGATAAAGGATATGACAACATTTCGGGGGTGAATCATGTTACTATCTGGGACTTCTAAAGCACTCCGAGCATGATTCCCTCCCGAATAATCCTTGCAACATCGGCAGAGTTCATTGTAACTGATCTTGAACCCCCAAGAGTATGTGAGGTACGCCCGAGGTTCCGACATCACCGTGGCTAGGGCTTGGAGCCCGATCATCCACTATAAGACCACTTTGCGGGGATGGTAGTTGAGGTGTACTTAAATGATGTAGTAGCAGAGTTAACATGGCCACTTATTGGCGGAGTTCTTCAAACGCTCCGGGAAACATTGCTGTGGTGGATGTGGTGGTTCTCCTAATGATACCTCCTGGGAAATCGGGAGGTCTCTGATAGGGGGCTACTTAGAAGCGGATGAGCTTGCTGGAAGATAATAATAATGGGCTAAGGTTGGGCTACCCATGTTGAATGTCATCAATATAATTCTTTCAAAAATTATAAATGATTTAAAAAAACTAAATATTTCAAAGTCAAATAAAGTATTTATGCCGTTAAGCTGACTATAATCAAATTATGTGCCAAATAAACTTACCTTCATTTTATATGATTATGAAAGCAAGTCACATGTTATTACACGAGAAGAGATTACTAACGAAATCATGTCATTTCATCTCATTATTTATTTATTTATTTTTTAATGTAAACTTGCTCGAAAACAACCAATTTCCACTCGAACACGGACATCAGCTCTATTTCTTAGTTAATGAGGTACGAGATGTGCCAGTGATTGCTACCTAATTCAAGAACCACTTCATCTTTCGTGCTCGTTTCTTTAACTAAGTTTTAACAATTTATTATCCAACTTTACCAAATGCTTGGAAGTCTTATTTGAACCCTTGTTAAAGATAATGGGATCCTTAAACTGTTCTCTTTATTTTTTCATCTTTGCTATTTCATAGTTAAGTTTTTTATCTTTCAAGTGAAAACCATAATTTTTCTTCAAAAGTTGTCCCAAGCTCAAAATGTTACTTTTTATATCTGGCACACATTTTCCTTTGACTCAACTTTGGATGAATCTCCAAAAGTGATATTTCCACCAATGGATTCACTAAGCTCGATAAATAATTTTTTCTTTCCTCAAAACTACATGCACCGGAATCAAGATATCACTGATTATTCTCTTCATTTGCATCGCTTTTGCAACCGAGAAGAAAAGTGGGATCTCCATCTTCATTCTTGCTCTCCACAAAGTTAGTTTTCTCTTCCACATTTTTTTGCATTTCAAGAATAATGGTCATATTTGTGACAAGTATAACATTCAACATTGGATTTGTCACACCTTCCTAGATTTTGCCTCAAACGTCCTCCTTTGTGTCGTCCACAACCTCTTCATCGATTGAAACTTTAGCTTTTCTCCTCATTATTTGAAGGTTGGTTGTTGCGTCATCCACCTCTTCCCTAACCATGTCCTCTTCCATATCCTCGACCTCTTTGAAACGTGCCACTTCTTTCTTCCTTCTCTTTCAATAAAGACGTTGCTTGCAAAGCTTGCTCTACCTATTCTTGCTTTGGTTTTTTCGATTGTTCTTCATGAGCTTGCAAAGACCTGACAAGGTCCTCAATTGTCTTGGTGTCCAAATCCTTGGACTCTTCAATGGCGATGACAATATAATTAAATCATGGATTTAAAGATCGTAGAATTTTTCTAACAACCCAATCATCCTTCATGTTGTCCCCATATTTCCTCATTTGGTTGACAATAGTCAAAACTCATGAAATATAATCCAAAACAGATTCAAATTCCTTCATTTTTAGGGATTCAAATTCCCCTCTTAATGTTTGGAGATGTACCTTCTTCACTTTATCAACTCCTTTAAAAGAATCTTGAAGAATATCTCATGCTTCCATGGAGGTGGTTGCTCTAACAACCTTCTCAAACATCTTTTCATCTAAACTTTGATGTATGAGAGATAGCGTCTTTTGATCTTTTTTCATGGCAGTTGTACCTGCACCTTCTACTACAACACCTTGGGCCACTAATTCCCAAACATCATAGGCTCTAAGCAAAGCCTTCATACGAATGCACCAATTATCATAATTTTCTTTGGTGAGTGGTGGAACTTGAAATGGAGTTCCATTCATCATCTTTTCTTCAATTATCTCCAAACATAAAGGGCTTTGATACCATTTTGTTAGAAACTAGAGAGCATAAGTTCAGTCAACACTCAAACTCACGAAAAAAGTAGTGGAGAACTTGACTTAGTTTTCAAAGATTACATGAGTATATATAGGTTTTTCCTAACATGAACCTAGTATATTACATGTATCAATATTTAATTGCATACTTTCCCTCTACCTAAGTATATGAATAACACCAATGGACATACATGTACTCTCTTTAATTCATCCATTTAAACATTATAACACTAATCTAGGTATTTGTGGATTATTCTAGAAAAGAATCTAGTTTATTAATTCAACACTAACATCATCTTCTTGTTTTCTTCACAAGCCCCAATTGGAGAGACGATGTCTTAGCTTCGAAAGTAAATAAAATTTTTGTTTCGAATTCATGAACACCTTGGTTAGAAGATGGGTATGCCCACTTAATAGCAACTGCAGCACTTACATCAATATAACCTTCATATACTACCAAATCTTCCCACTCCAAAAACTAGATTAGTTAATATTTTCGTTACCAAGTTTTATCTCGGCAAACATGATGTGCCTACAAAGCCTCCACCCATACTAAAGTCTTACTCGTGGTTCTAGTATGCGAGATTGAGAGTAGCAGTAGATTGATAGCCAATGGCTTGTGCTTGACAATCCTACTTAGGGGTGGGCGTGGGTTGGGTTGGGTCGGTTTTTCCCCCAACCCATACCCAACCCAACATGGTCGGTTTAGTATAAATTCAACCCAATCCAACCCATGTAAAGATTGAAACCCAACCCAACCCAACCCAATCAAATGTCGGTCGGGTTGGGTTGGGTTGGTCGGGTTAGGTTGGGAGTTGAGACGACCTATTAACAAATATTAAAGTCACCAAAGTACTAAATTTAAAGCAACATTAATATATTGGGTTAAAAAGAGATGTATTGGAAGAGAGATATCATCCAAAATCACAGCCAATGTTGATGATTTGGTGAGACGACGCCCGCCGCGTGAGAGAAATGATGGAAGATATGTTAGGATTTTTTTTTTGTCTCACTTTTTTTTTTACCTGGTCTCTCACTTTTATTCTATTTTAGTTTGGCAAAGTTTTTTAGTTTTTTAATTAGCGGGTCGGGTTGGGTGGTTTTTGTCGGGTTGGATGGGTTAACCCACAACCCGACCCAACCCGACCAACTTAACCTTGCAAACCAACCCAACCCAAAAAAAAATGAAAAAAACCGACCCAACCTGGTCGGGTTGGGTTGGGTCGGGCGGGTTGATCGGGTTGGGCGGGTTTTTGCCCACCCCTAATCCTACTTGTACCTTTCTTTTCGTTTTCATGAGAAACAAAGTGGAACCAACCACGGGGCCAAATCCAGCAAGTGTTCCTAGAACTATGCCATGATTCTTGGATTTTGATTGGGGAAATGTCCGCATCTATTGTGACTCAGCTTCAAGTTTCAGATGGAATATCATTAAAGAGATATTTTCACGAATGGCCATAATTATGGGTGTGAGTTGAAAAGTGTCCAATTTTCAAATTTAATACTAAATTGTCTATTATGCCCTTAATGAAAAAAAAAGGACATTTGAATCTCTACGTATTCTCGACATTTCAAATGTCATTCTCGACATTTGAATCATGTTTTATATTTCAAAAGTACACACGTCAATTCACAATATTAAACGTTCTCGATATTTAAAATGTCATTCTCGACATTTGAATCCTGTTTTATATTTCAAAAGTACACACGTCAAATCACAATATTAAATGTTCTCGACATTTCAAAACGTCATTCTCGACATATTAAATGTTTAGAAGGACATTTCATTCCAAACATGACATTTCTCTATACTTGAAATGTCGTTCTCAACATTTCTGTGTCAATGTAAAAAATAGCATTAATTGTGATTTGACATCTTGTCATTTGCAATAAATGGAGCAGGTTATGTGTCAAGATTTCATCAGCCAATATTTTTTTTGCAAAAATGTCCATTTTATTGTCCTTGAATGGAATCATAAATTGTTGACCATGGGTATTTTGGTCTAAAATATATCAAAATGGCCATTTTTGCAAGGATTTTTGAAAGTTGCCATTTTTGCAAGTGGCTAGAGGAAAATGGACATTTCTTACAATTTCCACATCATTAAATTGGGGACTGCTAGATTCTGCTTATGTCGTTCAACTTAAATATTTCTAAATTCTAATCTATCATGGCATCATAAAATTCAAGTTAAGATGTCACATTATGATGCAAGACACCAATAATTGATTGTCACCACTTTTACTATTAACTTGTAATGCATAATCCTTGTGCACTGGTAGTCCTTTCCCTTCACCCAAACAAGAAATGTTGTCTCATTAGAGAGCTGGATACTGGCAGATATGGAACCTGACAAAATAAGTGAAGTTCACATCAATTTGGAACTCCCAAGTGAGATTATAATTTTTTGTGGAAATTGTAAGAAATGTCCACTTTCCTCTAGCCACTTGCAAAAATTGCAACTTTCAAAAATCCTAGCAAAAATGGCCATTTTGGTATATTTTAGACCAAAATACCCATGGTCAACAATTTATGATTCCATTCAAAGATAATAAAATGGACATTTTTGCAAAAAAAATATTGACGGGTGAAATCTTGACACATAACCCGCTCCATTTATTGCAAATGATAAGATGTCAAATCACAATTAATGCTATTTTTTGCATTGACACAGAAATGCAGAGAACAACATTTCAAGTGTAGAGAAATATCATGTTTGGAATGTGGTGTGCTGTCGTAGACACCCAAAAATAGTCCTTAAACCTCGAAAACTAATGTAGTAGTGGAAGTAAGGGTCGATCCCACGAAGAGTGTGTAATTTAATATTTTATGCTCCGTACAATGATTGGGGGGTTTTTGTACGCAAACAATTGTAAATAACGCTATTAATAACAATGAAAATTAAATTAATGAAAACAATCAAAAGACTAACCTTGGTCCAAGTCAATATCCACCTTCGAAAATCCACAACTGATCATAGATGCAAGGATAATTCAATTCATATCTTGAATATTCACTGTTGGAATAATTTTCCTATTTCTCCTTAATTTTAGTTAGTTAGAAACCAGCGTTCTAATTAACCCTAATTATTAAATAACCCCAGACCAGCGCTCAAGATTCAATTTAATAATAGCTTTAAACAATAGAGAAATCGATGAACTAGATAACACAAACACTAGTGGTTGCATTCAATCTATTTAAACATTCTTCTTAAGATTCAATAACTTCTATCGCAGAAAATAATCAAATCCTAGTGCTTCGCAAGTTAAAAGGATCAAACAATTACGGATTTGATATTTAACTCAGCGGTATATTGCAACGAATAATAAACTAGTAGGCCTCCTAGTAATTAAACATAACAATTATAGAAATAAGTGCAGAAAAATATTCAATACACAAAAAAATGAATTAAATTAAGAAAAACCATTTAGATCTCACAATATGTGGTTCCGAGACTTCAATCTCCTTCGACCAAGTGTAAAAGTTTAGTTACAATTCATGAATCTAAGAAAAAATAGAAAAGAATAAAGTTGTAGAGGTTCTCCCCCGCGTTTTTGCCTTATTAGGTCTATTTATACTTTCATACACGTTCTTGGCCAAGTTGGAGTCTTTTTCTGGAGTTTTCGCGGCCCAAACAATAAAAAACCTAAAATCTGTGGGGGCGCGCGGCGCTTGAGCGCTACAGGACAACGCTTGAGCGCTAGAAATCTGTCCACTTTGCGTCTGCTTCAGTACTTTCATTATAACGTCCTCTTCGGATGTCCGATTGAGACGATTCAAGATGAGTTAGAAAGATAACTCAAAGGGCTACAACTGTGCTTCAGATACCATTTTCGAATTAAATCATCTAAGATGTCAAAAACTAGTCTCAAGATGAGGCCGAAAATCGGTACAAAACTTTTCAGCTTGAAAGTTGATATGTGATAATGTCTTGGCTATATTTCATCCCTTTGACTCCTTTCTTCATCCAATTGGCCTCTAACACTCTCAAGTATTCATCATGAGGTTCGATACAACTTTTAAATACTTACACTTTAGTCCCTAAACTTTCACTTTCTTCCATTTTGATCTCTTTTCATCTATTTCTTCCAAACTACGCAATATCCATAGAATTGCCACCTAAACCAAAATATGAGAATACCAAGTACATTTAGGTGCAAACTAAACATACGAGCGCATAAAATAAGGAGGAAAAAATATGTATTTTACATTCCTAACAAATTCCCCCACACTTAGCTTTTGCTCGTCCTCGGGCAAAACTCAAATTTGATTCCCCAAAAACACCAGGTCATAATGCCAAGAATATAGAACCGTCAAACTTTTTCCAAAACACATAAAATATCATGAATAAATATTCCACACAACTCATTATCAATTAGCGACTATGTTCATATGAAGATGGAGTAAACTAAACATGTAGACCCTCACGGATATAAGCACTCAACTCTCACGTGTTCAAAAGGGTAAGTGTTTCGCTCAAATTCATTCTAATGGAGATGTTCTACCATATGCTTGCATATCTTCTCACTCGCCACCACTTAGATCACATGTTTTACAAGAATCATAAGGACTTTTCAAAGGTTGTAATGTGGTTTATGGTCAAGGTAGGAAATATTTGGGTATTTGACTCAAGAGCCATCGAAACTAGTGGAGTAAAGATAAAAAGACTTAGCTCAAACATATACATAAAACATGTAAACCAACCACTCCACATGATAGCTTCATCATTTTTGCATCTATTTCACACAAATCGAACTCTTTTTTGAGATGTAGGAAGAATTATGAATATAGATCTTTTTCACATTAAAATCACTCTCCTTCATCACTTATTTTCTTTTTCTTTCTTTCTTTTTTTCTCTTTTTCTTCAATCATTCATTTTTTTCTTTTCCTTCTTGCGTTTTTCTTGCATAATGTAAACTTCAAATTATACACCAATATTGGAACTCCCTGAATTGAAATAGAAAATTTGTTCCAATTTACCAATAATAGCACTATCATAAATCTTGATACCCTCACACTTATTTTCTTGCATACCCACACTTTTCATGACATTCAACGATGCTCCACTAGCTCTAAGGCTTGAGTAAAGATATTGTTTTTCCAGTTTAAAGCTTGTAATGTGAGTTTATACAAAGAAAAGGCAATAAGCCTCAAATGGGCTCAACAATGGAAAATTCAATTACAGGGTCGGCTATTTGGCTAATGAAGCTCATTTATGTAACAAAGATGGCTTTAATCATGTTCGTGCATGCATGTATCAATGTGATCTTGAAGAGAATCAATGCAAGTTCTAGAGAAACAAAACCATGAAAGAATATCACATATGAAAAGAAATAATGAGATTGTTATGGATGTATCAGTCTAAAGGCTCAAAAATCTCACTGGCTTTTGTCTACAGAATTAGTTACTACCATCCTCAAAAAAAATAACTTCACTAATCAACTCTAAGCTGGAGGATCATTCATTCAATCATGTTATGAGTTCTTCAAAAGCCTAATTAATTCCAGCAAATAGCATACACCACCAAAAATCTTTTAACCTCAAATTCTCTTCTTGAAAAATCATGCACATTTGTGTTTTCTTTTTTTTAAAAAAAAAATAACTCACTCAATATAAATACAATCTAAATCTAAATCCCTCCCCCACACTTAAAACTTACATTGTCTCCAATGTAAGGTCCAATGTAAAGAAAATGACAAATATAACTAAAATAAAAAATGGAATGCGAAAAATAAAAACAAAAATAAAATGATAAAGGAACGAACTCCCCTTGGGTTGTCTCCCAAGCAGCGCCTTTGTTTATCGTCTTTGGCTCGGCTCAATGTTTCTTTATTCAGCCCGGGTCTATCATGGTTGGCTTCGATCTTCCTTGCGATGTACCAAGTTCAATGGGAATGATAACTAGCAGTGTTCCTCCACCTCCATGGAATACATACTTGTAGTGACTAGGGTGAGGCTTCAAATCCGAAATGAAAGTCTGCAAAACAGAAGATAGAGACTTCTCATTAGAAACTGGTAATACAAAACAAGAATTGGTACTTGACTTTGGAAGAGCATTTAATGCTGCCATAGTTCTTTGTAACTCAGTGTTTAAGGTCAGCTCCTCTTTTTCCTTCCCAAGATGCTCAATATTGATAACTTCCCATTCTTTTGTAGCAACAAATTCGAAAACATCATGTGCTAATTGATCAATCACATCAATGAAATGAACATGGTTATTATTACATGGATGTTTCATGGAATCATAAATATTAAGTGTAATAGTTTTATCATCAAATTCCATGGTTAGTGTGCCATTATGAAAGTCCATTTTAGTTTTGGATGTCCTTAAGAACGGTCTTCCTAACAAAATAGGGAGAGTTTGATTACTACTGCCCATGTCAAGCACATAAAAATCTGCAGGAAAAACCAATTCATTAACTTTCACAAGAACATCCTCAACTACCCCCTTAGGATAGACATTAGATTTATCAGCTAGTTGAATTATCACACCAGTGTCAATTAAATGTCCTAGTTTCAAGGAAGTGTATACAGAATATGGCATGACATTAATAGATGCTCCGGAATCTAACATGACTTTCTCAAACTTAGTATTGCCTATCATGCAAGGGATAGTGAACATACCTGGATCCGTGCACTTTGCATGGAGTTTCTCTTGAATTATTGTAGATACATGTTCTCCAACTTTTACCCTTTCAATCCTATTCAATTTCTGTTTCCTTTTACTTGTGCACAAGTGTTTCAAAAATTTAGCATAACGAGGCACTTGTTTAAAATTATCTAAAAGTTGAATATTTACCTCACATTTACTAAAAATTTCATGCAGCTCATCATGATCTCGTTCATATTTCCTAGATCCTACTAAAGCTTGAAGAAAAGAAGGTACATGTTTATAATCAGAAAGAGGTGGAAACTTACGCTCAGTTACCTCAGTAGAGTTGGGAGCACTCTTTTTTGCTGTGATATATTCCTTATTTTCTTCCATCGATGATGTAGGGGCTACCTTCACTGGAGCTTCAACCTCCGCTCCACTCCTTAATGTGATTGCACTTACATTTTCTTTTGGATTTATCACTGTTTGAGATGTCAATTTTCCCGTATTCTGTGACTCCAACCTACTGACCGCATTAGCCATTTGACCTATTTGATTTTCCAACTTTTGAATGCTACTCCTGTTGAAATTGTAAAGTGTTAGTGGCAAGAGATTTGACAATATCTTCTAAAGACATACTAGAGTTAGAAGTTTGGCCATGTTATTGTTTAGGAGGGTATGACTGATTATATTGCTGGAAATTCTGCCAATTTTGATTCATATGTTGATTCACTTTGTCGATTTCCATAACTAAAATTTGGATGATACATCCATCCTTGGTTGTACGTGTTTAAATAGGGATCATAATTCCTCTGTTGTTGTCCAGGAAAGCTACCGGCTGCATTTACGTGTTCAACGGATTCTTCTTGAAGTGTTGGACACATATCAGTTGGATGGCCTACAAATAAACAAATTCCACAAGTCTTTGCTGTTTGCATAGTACCTACAGTCATTTGACAAATAAGAGTAGTTAGACTCGCAAGTTGTTGTTCAATGGATGAAACATTTACCTCATTAACTTGTCTAGAAGGGGGATCAAATTTGGCGCCAAATTGTTGAGAATTGGCAGCCATATTTGCAATCAAGTTTCTTGAGTAGTAGATTGAGTTATGGGCATAAACTATCAAGGAAACTAAAAAAAATATGAAAAAAAATGAAAAAAAGAAAAAAAAAAGTTAAAAAGAAACTAGAATAAGAAAAATAAATAAAATTCTATGCTAAAATTCCTAAAAACAATAAATTGCCTAAAACCTAAAAATTTTGATTTTTTTTTCAAAATAAAATAAACAACTAAAGAAGCACAAAAATAAATTAACACCACTCCCCGGCAACGACGCCAAAATTTGGTGTGCTGTCGTAGGCACCCAAAAATAGTCCTTAAACCTCGAAAACTAATGTAGTAGTGGAAGTAAGGGTCGATCCCACGAAGAGTGTATAATTTAATATTTTATGCTCCGTATAATGATTGGGGGGGTTTTTGTATGCAAACAATTGTAAATAATGCTATTAATAACAATGAAAATTAAATTAACGAAAACAATCAAAAGACTAACATTGGTCCAAGTCAATATCCACCTTCGAAAATCCACAACTGATCATAGATGCAAAGATAATTCAATTCATATTTTGAATATTCACCGTTGGAATAATTTTCCTATTTCTTCTTAATTTTAGTTAGTTAGAAATCAGTGTTCTAATTAACCCTAATTATTAAATAACCCCAGACCAGTGTTCAAGATTCAATTTAATAATAGCTTTAAACAATAGAGAAATCGATGAACTAGATAACACAAACACTAGTGGTAGCATTCAATCTATTTAAACATTCTTCTTAAGATTAATAACCTCTATCGCAGAAAAACATCAAATCCTAGTGCTTCGCAAGTTAAAGAATCAAACAATTACGGATTTGATATTTAACTAAGCGGTAGATTGCAACGAATAATAAACTAGTAGGCCTTCTAGCAATTAAACATAACAATCATAGAAATAAGTGCAGAAAAATATTCAATACACAAAAACTTGAATTACATTAAGAAAAACCATTTAGATCTCACAATATGTGGTTCCGAGGCTTCAATCTCCTTCGACCAAGTGTAAAAGTTTAGTTACAATTCATGAATCTAAGAAAAAAATAGAAAAGAATAAAGTTGTAGAGGTTCTCCCCTGTGTTTTTGCCTTATTAGGTCTATTTATACTTCCCTACACGTTCTTGGCCAAGTTGGAGTCTTTTTCTGGAGTTTTCGCGGCCCAAACAATAAAAACCTAAAATCTGTGGCGGCGCGCGGCGCTTGAGCGCTACAGGACAGCGCTTGAGCGTTAGAAATCTGTCCACTTTGCGTCTGCTTCAGTACTTTCATCATAACTTCTTCTTCCGATGTCCGATTGAGACGATTCAAGATGCGTTAGAAAAATAACTCAAAGGGATACAACTTTACTTCAGATACCATCTTCGAATTAGATCATCTATGATGTCAAAAACTAGTCTCAAGATGAGGCTGAAAATCGGTACAAAACTTTTCATCTTGAAAGTTGATATGTGATAATGTCTTGACTATATTTCATCCATTTGGCTCCTTTCTTCATCCAATTGGCCTCTAACACTCTCAAGTCTTCATCATGAGGTTCGATACAACTTTTAAATATTTACACTTTAGTCCCTAAACTTTCACTTTCTTCCATTTTGATCTCTTTTCATCTATTTCTTCCAACTACGCAATATCCATAGAATTACCACCTAAACCAAAATATAAGAATACTAAGTACATTTAGGTACAAAATAAACATACGAGCGCATAAAATAAGGAGGGAAAAATATGTATTTTACATTCCTATCAGAATGAAATGTCCTTCTAAACATTACTATGTCGAGAATGACGTTTTGAAATGTCGAGAACATTTAATATTGTGATTTGACGTGTGTACTTTTGAAATATAAAACGAGATTCAAATGTCGAGAATGACATTTTAAATGTCGAGAAAGTTTAATACTGTGAATTGATATGTGTATTTTTGAAATATAAAACATGATTCAAATGTCGATAATGACATTTGAAATGTCGAGAATACGTAGAAATTCAAATGTCCTTTTTTTCATTAAGGGCATAACATACAATTTAGTATTAAATTTGAAAATTGGATACTTTTCAACTCACACCCTTAATTATGGCCATTCGTGAAAATATCCCTAATTTTTTTAACCATCAAATTATGCCCCATGCTTCGTGCAGTGCTATAAACATTGACATGAGTAATATATTTTTTTGGCATCAGAAGAATATCCAATTTTTACGTTCTTTTTAGCCTCTGAGGTGGCACCCATGGCTGCACTATATATTTACCCGACCTGAGAGCGCTTTTCATTGGTCTAACCGCCTACTATTCACAATCCAAAGAAACTTTCCTAGCAATAGTAGTCGTTCTCTTCCCTTCCATCGATTGGGCAGGTTTTGAGGCCTCAATGACTGGTTCATTAGGAGGTGTGGATCGATATAAGGGGCATCGTCAACCCATGTTCGGTCAAAACCCGAGGCATTACTTGGTAGAATATAGTATCCACCAACATTGAGTCTAAACTTTATCTGCAGAGTGTAGGATTTTGTTTCAATTTGCTGGTCTGAAAACCCAACCAAAGGTTCGGGTTGGAAACTTTCCCGCACTGGAATAATCTCAATGCCATAGACAAAAGCAAAAGTCATTGTAGGTTGAAAATGCTCTCTTTTCAAAGTGTCGATAATTCATGTTCAATAAGCACACTTTTATCCCTTAGATTAAACAAGCACCTCTATAAGGAGCTTTTCTAATGTGTTACTTGTATTAGGTTAATTAAATTAGTAATCAAGACTGGAAAATATAATTTCTATTGTAAATAAAAAAATAAACATAGCATTGCTGTTGAAAGTCGGGCCACCCAACAGCCATTGTATTACTTAAAATTATTGAACTATGATTTGGTGGGGTTTACCAAGGCAAGGCAACAGTGCAGGACCAAGATAACTCTCGAGAGTCCTAGTAGCAAGCTACTATAGTGGACCCTCCCTTCAATAAATAAATTTAATATCATGTGGACCAATGGCCCACATATCAAATATTAAATTGATAAGAACAAATACTACACTCGATCTTAGCAAAAATGTCGAGAAAGATATGATTTTTTCTATAATGGGTTGTTTCTTTCAAAGTCCAGTTTCATGTCCATTCTTTTTTGAAAATATGATGTGGGGTCTTGAAACACAACAAACCCTACTTTTAGTTTTGTCCCTCATTTTTGTAAACACGGAACAAATTCACCCTTTTATTTGGGAATCACGGTAAATGCTATAATTTTTTATTAGGATTTGTGACTGAAAAAGAGTTGCATTGCTTTGTGTCTGGGACACCAAGAACTTTGTATTAATCTAACTAGGACTTTAGATAATCCATATAATTATATTGAATAAGAAATAGAATTTAAAAAAAAAACAGTATGCGATGAATATAATTATTCATAATAAACACTAGAATTTTGTAAAGCAGATGCTATAAAGGTTGGATAATTTAATAGGTTCTTCTTCCTTGCAGAATCAAAGTCTGTTTTCCATTTTTCATTTTCTGCTCATATTTTCTCATAGTTTGAAAGCTCTATTAACTGTCATTGCAGCTTGGATATTAAGAAATTCAGTAAAAGGACGATTCCTTGCAGATTGAGCAACACTACATTTCACGACAATTATTTCATTCTTGAATGCATGTATTTGAGAGAGAGAGAGTGCGCGAGCTAGGGAAGGAGATTGCGAAAACTCCGTAATGATCTGAATGAAAACGAAAACACATGTTAGGCAAATTGTTGTCAAACGACCTTTTGGACGATAATGTTAAGTCATTATTTATTCAGTCGGCACTGACCAATACTCCATTTACGTATTTTGAGAAATTGCTATGTGTAAAAATAGAATCTCTGGGTTTTGGCCTCATCAGAACTGGTGGGGTTGCCAATGTTTCCTTGAGCTCCTGTATTGCCTTCTCACAATCCTCGTTCCATTCAAAGTTATGATTTCCCCCGAGAGCCTTGAAAAATGGGAACATCTATCCACTGCACGAGGCATGAACATGTTCAATGCGACGACCCGACCTGTCAATTTTTGCACCTCTTTCTTGTTCCTAGAGGACTCCATGGATGTCAATGTATGTATTTTGTCTGAATTAGCTTTAATTCTCCAATGCATGATCATAAGCCCAAGAATTTGCCTGAGGCTACTCCGAAGGCGCACTTTTCTGGATTTAATTTCATGTTATATTCCCGAAAAGTATAGAATACTTCATCGAGGTCTGCAATATGTTGCTCCGCCTTCTTGTTCTTGACCAACATGTAATTTACATAAGCCTCGATATTTTTCCCAATCATCTTAGCAAAGATTTTGTTGATAAGTCTCTGATAAGTTGCTCGTGCATCCTTTTCCCTTGTCTTGATTGTTCCTCAGGCGTTTGTCATGACTAACGTATGAGCTTAGAAATCTTCTTTTTATCAGATCTATAATTTCTCGTTGGAGGGCTTTGCAATTCTTCGTTTTATGTCCCCGATCCCGATGATAATCACAGTACTTACTCATATCCTGAGTGTTAGGAGGGGACTGCATCCTCGAAGGCCATTTAAGCTCGTTCATATCCTTGATCTCCATCAGAATGTTTGACCTTAAAGTTTTCAGAGGAGTTAGTGATGTGGGTTGCCTCTCCTGTCTCTGCTTGCCCCTGTTTGCTTCCAGACGATGATTAAAGTCGTGTTGCCTTTTGTATTTCGGTTTCTTTGAGGTCGGGTGAGGATTCCTCCTCGGGTTAAGTATTTTCTCCATATTAATGTGTTTTTCTGTTCCAGTAAGTGGCTCGATCACGAACTTCTGTGGGTTTTTGATAGAGACATCTTGAAGGCCTCACATCTTACGGCATACGTGAGGGAAGAGATGGCTGATGTTATGTAAAAGTTGGGTATCTGAAGTCTTTCCTTATTGAACCTCGTCATGAAATTACGTAGGGATTCATTCAGTCATTGCCTGAGCTGCATGAAGGATGCGACTGTCTTCTTGATGCGCTTAGTATTGGCAAAGAAAGTGGAAAACTTGTCCGCCAGGTCCGAGAACGAAGCAATGGAGTTGGGTTCTAGGGTAAAGAACCAATTCCTAGCAGCGTTGGCCAATGTTTGTGGAAAAGCCTTACATAGGGCTGGACATGGGTCGGTTTAGTTCGATTTTTTTTAAAATCAAACTGACCCAAAATTGTTGGGTATTTAATAAATGGAACCGTCGCGTCCAAATATAATTATGGAACCGTTCGGGTTCGGGTTCCGTTCGGTTCCGTACCATAATTAATTTTTTTAATATTTACAGCAACACTACATAAATACAACTAATGACATATTCATTTGTAACTTTTACAAATTAACGTAGCCCAATATAAAAACATATAAATAACGAGTTGTCCAATAAGATTAATTCAATGTATGCAAATACCAAAAAATAGATACTAATATTAAACCATCGGTGATCCATATCAATAATTCATTTGCTTCAAACAGCACGCATAAAGAAAATGAAATAAAAATTAAAAGTCTACTGCTGCTGGTGAAATAAAGGAGCTTCAAAATTGATTTGGGAATGTGAATATAGGTTTTAGAATTATCAAATGATTTATATTTATACGGAAGTGGGTACTGCTTACCAAATGGAATGGGAATGGAAATGTGAGGGATAAGGCCCAAATGTTAGGCTAACAAAAAATTAATTTGGCTAGACTTGGCGCCGCTGTCGGGGAAATTAAAAGATCACAATGAAAGATTCATCATTCACCTAGTACATAAAAAGTCTAGCCTAGCATGGATAAAATTAAAGAACAAGAAAAGTAATAAATAGAAGACATCACCAAAGAACTAGAAGTTAAAGCTTGAATCTTGAATCTTAAATTGAAACCCTTGTTCTAGCATTTTTCCTTACTCTTCAATGGTGTTTTTCTCTCTAAGAATGCGTAACCCTAGGTTATGAATGAGTTTTGGGTTAAATAGATTCTCCAAGTATCATTCCATTAGCGGTTAGATCGAAAAAAGGAAACAAAATTTCTCGCGCCAAAAACATACCTTGCGATTGTACAGTGTATTCCCATTCGATCGCAAGGGCTAATTACATTGCTCTTGGGCACTCCCTGATTGAGTTTGGGTGATCGCAAGGTATATTCCCATGCGATCGCATGGGACAATGTTTTCTTCTAGTGCAATTTGGTCCCCAACTTTCTTTTCTTCCATTTTTAGACGTTGTTTCCCCTTCTTCCTCCTTTTAACTATAAACATTGGATCCTTTGTGAGATTCCAAGCTTGATTCATCATTCGGGTAAACTTTTGAGTAATTTCACTTTTGTCCCCGGACTTTCATTTCCTTCCATTTTGGTCCTTTTCGCCTTTTTTCACGCATATTTCATTCAATCCATCAAAGTAGCCCTACAAAAACAATTCATATTGAATTAAGTCATATTCAAGCACTTATATCAACGACTAGTCATGTTTTGTCGCATAATTAAGTGCGCAAAATGCACTTATCACTATGCGACTGCATAGACATAATAGCCTTACGGCCGCAAAGGCATATACCAAAACTCGAATGAGGTTTTTCGGTTGTTCCTTGCGGTCGCAAGGAACAAAAAAAATGCGAAATTTTCCTTTTTCATTGTGTTTGGACTTTTTGACAAAATTTTAATAGAGAGACTATTGCTTTCCTTGTTCTTCCTTGAACAATCAATTCAAACTTATCAACATCTAAATCTTGTGGCGTTCAAAATATCGGATCGTGGGTTCTTTATTGTACAATCAAGGGGTTATCGTTGGGTTTTTTGGTTCACTTCGTTGGGTTCAAGTCCAAACCGGATTTAATTGACGTTATTGGGTTCCGCATCAATCTAGTTGTAGGTTTCGTAGTCACCCTTGCTACTAGGTTCGCATTAGTTAATATCAGAGCTTTGGCTCCAATTCTATCAAGTTATATCTTTTATTTTTTTTGTTGAGTCATTTAAATTCGTTTCTCCGTACTTTCGTTGAGTTCTTGAGTCGTTCTTCATTTTCGATTCCTAGATCCATCAATTCCTTGTTGGTAGTATAATCTTGTGTTATCCACACACAAAAGTACTGTTTATCGCGGTTACTGTTCATCCGTGAAAAACAATTTATGCTTACGTGCGGTACTGTTCATCAGGACAAAAAATCTGAGATTTGTTTGATTGATTTGCTACCAACATTCTACAAATTTCAAATCATCAATTGTTCTTGTCATCAAGTTGGTTCAAAGCTTATATTGAAAACTTTCCTGTGTCTTTCCATTGTCATCCAAATTGTTTTTGTCCTTCCAAAAATTTCTATACTTCTCTTGAGTCACAATTATCCACATATTTGGTTTTTGAAGTCACAAGTTTGATTCAGTGAGTTCATTTTTGTCTTTGGAAGCACTTGGTGAAAGCATTGAGTGGTAAAAGGCAGATGGTGAGATTATTAGAGGGTAAAAGCCAATTGAGTGATTCTGAGTGAAATTTTGTGAGGCAGAAATTGAGAGAATGTCTGACATGGAAGACTCAAATTCCAGCAGGAACGGTAATCAGACCAATTTTTAGGATGATAGGATGGATATGTTTGAACGGTTGTTGATGGATATGGGAATAGGGATGGATCAGTTGAATGCTTCGATGGTAAATCTTAGTATGGAACAACCAGCGAATGTACCTCACGATAGGAGGATGGGTAGCCGAGTTCCTAGGATTGATGAACATGAGATTGGCAGTGAATGGGAAGAAGATGCGTTTGAAGGGGATAAGATGGAACGAATGAGGCCTAGAGGAAATAGGTTTGAACAACTGGGTAGAAACAATTATGGAGGTGAAGTTGATGGTAATTTGGGAAATGTAAAAATGACAATTCCACAGTTTAGGGGTATGAGTGATCCCTAGGCATATTTAGAGTAAGAGAAAAAGGTAGAGCTAATTTTTTATTTCCATAACTATTCGGAGGATAAGAATGTGAAGATTGCAGTGTTGGAGTTCATTGATTATGCCATCACTTGGTGGGATCGAGTGGTCACTTCACGACGTAGGAATCGGGAAAGACCTATAAATACTTGGGATGAATTGAAGGTAGTGATGAGGAAATGATTTGTACATAGTCATTACTATAGGGATCTCTATCAAAAACTACAGAGTTTGTATCAGGGTTCGAAGAGTGTAGAAGATTATCATAAGGAGATGGAGATTTTGATGATTAGGGCAAATGGGGAAGAAGATCGAGAAGCTACCATGGCTAGGTTCTTGAATGGGTTAAACAAAGAGATTGCTAATGTTGTGGAACTACAGTACTATGTGGAGTTGGATGATATGTTGTATGTAGCCATGAAGGTGGAAAGACAATTGAAGAGGAAAGGGACTACGAGACAACCGGTGAACAATTCGTCTCCTAACCCAAATTGGAAGTCGAGGTGGAAAGGTAATAAAGAGAATGAAGCAGGATTTAAAGGAATGACTGAAATGCAACGGGGAAGAAAAGAAGGTGCTATCAAAATCGTACCCAAAATGGAACCGCAGCAATCAAGGAGTAGAGATATAAGTTGTTTTCGGTGTTTGGGAAAGGGGTACATTGCTTCTTAGTGTCCTAACAAAAAGGTAATGATTCTAAGGGATGACGGAGAGGTGGTGAGTGAGATTAAAGGAGAATATGATGATATGCCGACGTTGGAGGAGGTTGATGAAGAAGGAAAAGTAGAGTTTGCTGTAGGTGAACTACTGGTAACAATGAGAGCTCTTAACACTCAAGTCACGGTAGATGAAATTGAACAACATCGGGAAAACATATTCGACACCCGGTGTCACATCCACGATAAGGTATGTAGCCTAATGGCGGGAGTTGCACAAATGTGGCTAGCACAACCTTAGTTGAAAAATTGGGTTTGGCATTGTTTAGACACCCTAGGCCTTATAAATTGCAATGGTTGAATGAGAGTGGAGAGATGAGGGTGAATAAATGAGTGTTGATTGATTTCTCAATTGGAAGTTATAATTATAAGGTTGTATGTGATGTGGTATCTATGTAAGCATGCCATATTTTGTTGGGAAGACCATGTCAGTATGATAGGAAAGTTACACATGATGTGTATAAGAATCGGTATAGTTTTGTCAAGGAGGGAAGGTCTATCACTCTTGCGCCATTAACACTGGCACAAGTTTATGAAGACCAGGTTAAGTTGAGGAATGAGGAAGAGAGAAGAGCAAGAGAGTCCGCGAAAAGGAGAGAAAATGGTGAGGTGGCTGAGAGTGGGGAAAAGAAAGAAAGGCCATGTGAGAAGAGAGAAAACTGTGAGCTGGCAAGTAAGAGAGAAATTGGCGAGGTGGTTGAGAGAGGAAAAAGGAGAGAGATGCCACAAGAGAGAAGAGAAAAAGAGTTAGTTTAAAGGAGAGAAAAGTCGAAAGCAAACTTCTTCGCGAAGGCGAGTGAATTGAAAAAGGCTATGGTTGATAATAGACCAATGTTGTTGTTAGTATATAAGGAGTCCCTCCTCAATTTTGAGGAATCTCACATATCCCTCCCCAGTTTGGTTAAGTCTTTGTTGCAGGAGTTCGAAGATGTGTTCCCAAAGGACATGCCAAGGGGACTACCACCAATTCGGGGTATTGAGCACCAAATTGACTTCATACCTGGGGCTGTCATTCCAAACCAACCAGCCTACCGAAGCAATCCCGAAGAGACGAAGGAGCTTCAAAAGCAAGTCGAGGAGTTGATGAGCAAAGGTTACGTGAGAGCATGAGCCCATGTGCTGCGACTCTCCTGTTGGTGCCAAAGAAGGATGGGACTTGGAGGATGTGTATGGACTGCAGGGCTATCAACAATATCACGGTAAAGTATCGTCACCCTATTCCTAGACTAGATGATATGCTAGATAAGTTGCATGGTGCTTATATTTTTAGTAAAATTGATCTTAAAAGTGGGTACCATCAAACTTGTATGCAGGAGAGTGATGAATGGAAAACGGTATTTAAAACTAAATATGGATTATATGAATGGGTGGTTATGCCGTTTGGCCTCACTAATGCACCAAGCACTTTTATGCTATTGATGAACCATGTGTTGCGTGCTTTCATAGGTAAATTTGTTGTAGTTTATTTTGATGACATTTTAATCTATAGCAAAACCCTTGAAGAACATTTGGAGCATTTAAGTTGTGTACTTCTAGTGCTAAGGAAAGAACAATTGTATGTTAATTTTAAAAAATGTACTTTTTGCATGGAGAATGTAGTATTTCTAGGATTTGTGGTTTGGGGCTAATGGAGTAGAAGTTGATGAGAAGAAAATTAAGGCTATAAAAGATTGGCTAACACCTAAGAGCATAACTGAAGTTAGGAGTTTCCATGGACTGGTTAGTTTTTATAGGCGGTTTGTAAAGGATTTTAGCACAATCACCACACCACTCACTGAAATCATTAAGAAGAGCGTATGTTTTCAATGAGGTGATGCACAAGAACATTCGAGATTGAGTGTGATGCATCAGGTATAGGTATTGGAGCAGTATTAATGCAGGATCAAAGGCCTATAGCTTATTTCAGTGAAAATATAAATGGGGCTGCTTTGAACTATTCTACATATGACAAGGAGTTGTCCTCACTTGTTCGAGCATTGGAGACTTGGCAACACTACTTGTGGCCTAAGGAGTTCATGATACACACTGATCACTAGTCATTGAAGCACTTGCGGGGTCAATGTAAGTTGAACAAAAGACATGTGAGGTGGATGGAGTTTATAGAGTCATTTCCATACGTCATCCGGTATAAACAAGGTAAGGAAAATGTGATGGCAGATGCGTTATCTCGAAGGTATGTGCTTCTAAATTCTGTAAGTGCACATTTGCTTGGCTTTGAACACATTAAAAGCATGTATGCAAGCGATTCTGATTTCTCTAGCATTAATGAATCATGCAACAAGGGGGCTATCGATAAGTTTTATTAGCACGAGGGATATTTGTTTATGAAGAATAAGTTGTGTGTTCCGAACTGTTCTATACGTGAATTGTTGGTAAGAGAAGCACATAGTGGGGGTTTAATGGGTCATTTTGGGGTACAAAAGACTTTAGACATGATAGGGAAATAATTTTATTGGCCTAAAAGGAGAAGTGAGGTAGAACGCGTTTGTGGAAAATGCATAACTTGTAAACAGGCTAAGTCCAAAGTTTTACCTCATGGTTTGTATACTCCTTTGCTTGTACCTAGCGAACCTTGGGTGGATATTTCAATGGATTTTGTGTTAGGTTTACCTACGATGAAAAAAGGTCGGGACTCAATTTTTGTTGTGGTGGATAGGTTTAATAAAATGGCACACTTTATACCATGTCACAAGACTGATGATGCCACCAATATTGTCGATTTGTTGTTTCGGGAGATAGTACACTTGTACGGGGTCCCTAGGAGCATAGTGTCAGACCGAGATTTTAAGTTTTTGAGTCATTTTTGGTATGTTTTGTGGAACAAGTTAGGCACTAAATTGTTGTTCTCTACTACTTGTCATCCACAAACCGATGAAAAAATCGAGGTATTTAATAGAACCATGACTCAGTTGTTTCGTACGGTGATAAACAAGAATCTGAACAGTTGGGAGGAGTGTAACGACCCGAGTTCCGTGAACCCGGATTGCCGCGTCATCCTCATTTATCTAGAATTTAATAAAAAGATTTGCGGAAATAACTAACTTTTAAACATCACATTCATAATAGTAAGCCTCGTCGGCAACAAAACTTATTTAAATAACTTAGGATAATTGTTTTAAAATTTAAATCTCAAGTTCTTAAAATAACTGAAATAACAAAGTACGTTAATAATATTCAAAATGCATAAATTTCAAAAGTAAATAACTTCGACTATTAATTCGTGCCACCACTGCCCATCACACTCGACCATCTCCGAAATCTGCAAATATTGTTAAAATAATGGAATGAATATTTCGAAGAAATACTCAGTAGACTCATCGCCGATAATTAATTTACAGAATAATTGAACACATAATTATGCAAAATATATACAGTGATATCATCATCATCATCGGCTCATTTTCTTGAAAATCATAGGCTCTTTAAAATCATAGGGTGTGGGTAGTCTCGTCTCATGCATTTAAGCACATAAGTTATGCATAATATTCACATCTTATCTCTTAAGAAATACTTGTCTCTTCTCATGCATTAAAGCATATAAGTTATGTCAAGCATAACAATATCATATATCTCATAAGACATATTTTCATCTCATGCATTAAAGTATATAAATCACGTAAATTCACATAAAATATGCAATTATAATTTAAATTAATTAATGGTGGCAAGTCTACCTCAATTATCTTGAGTTACATGAAAAGTGGAGCGGGAGGAACCTCAATCTCCTAATTGTCTGTACTTTTCGTCGAGCCAAAATAAAAAATAAGTTTTGAATTAGTATTTCGAAATTTTAAAGTTTTAAAATGATAAAATAAAGTTTAGTGACTTAATTGGAAATTTATTAAAACTGAAATAAATAACTTAAAATGATAAAATAAAGTTCAGGGACTTAATTGAAAATTTATTGAAGCTGGAATTTGAAAGTTTAAAGACTAAAATAGACTTTACAGAATTTGTAGACTAACAGTGGGAAACAAGAACTTCAAGGTCTGTTTTGTCTATAACAGAAACTTTGGGACTGAAATAAATAAAAATTAAGTTCAGGGGCTTTATTGAAAATTTATTAAAACTGAAAATAAAAGTTTAAGGACTGAAATAAACTTTTTAGAAATTAGGGACTGTTTTATTCATAACAGAAACTTTATGACTAAAATCAACAACTTTTAAAACCTAGACTTAAGGGGCAATTTCTAAAATTTAAAATAACAAAATAAACAAAAAAAATCAAATCAAATCAAAATCATTACTCTTTCTCTTTCTCTCATATTCAGAGAACGAGAGAGAGAGAGATCGACGGCGGCGAAAAGGGAGGGGCTCAGCCCCTTCCTCGGTTCATATCGGTCGGCGATCGGGGTCAGCACCACTGTCTCGTGGTGGTGCCAATACGTAGGTAAGGGTTGGGTGTTTTGGAGTTCGGATCGAATGGGTAGTGGGAGGCTTGGAAAGCTCGGGTTCGTGATTTCTTACAGTCAAGTGGCTTGGAGGTAGAGGTAAACGTTTGGGTTATGCTATTTATGGGTTTTGGGGGCTGCTTGATGTGGATTTTGAGGTGGATGAGTGACGATTTTGAGGTTGGTGATGGCTGCATGATGGTGTCGATTTTTGAGGAGGTGTGTGGCTGTCGATTAGCGTTGGAGGTGAGCTCTATGTGTGAAATCGGTGTTGGTGGTTTTCATGAGTTGGTTGTTTTGAGTAACGTTTCACAATACGCATGAAAATTGACCAATGGGCTTCAAAATCATTTAGCCTTGGGTTTTACTTTTTATTAAAATTGTGGAACAATACATATATAAGATGTTTAAAAGATAAAATTTCAAAATTAAGAAATTTGTTTTAAGATTTCAAATATATATAATTAAAATTTATTAATTAATACTTCAATTTTTTTTACTAATTAAATATATTAAAGTTTATTATACAGTTTATGGTTACAATTACGTACTTGGTCACATGTCACAGTCATAAATCACATATTTTTATAGATTACAATTTATATATCACTCTCAAATTTTTAAAATAATTGGTCACGCATTATTTCTCGATCACAAATCACAAATTTGTTAGATCACAACTTATATATTGGTAACAAATTATCAGATGAATAGGTCATGTATTATTTGTCGATTACAAATTTTATTGGTCACAAGTTATTTCTTGATCACAAATAATCAAATTAAGTAGACATAAATTATCAATTTAATTATTCACAATTTAATAAAATGTGAGTCATGATTACAAATTTAGTAGCTATCTTACAATTTAAGTCGGATAAAAAAACCACCAATAAATTTCATAACCACAAAAAACTCCAATCACAGCAGCCATTAGTAGTGTCACTGTAGTTGCACGCGATGGCACTCACATTAGAGCACACAACGATGTGAGTGCTGTTGCAGCATTTTGAATGTCATTGTACGCTTTCTTCACACTGAGAGAGAAGAGAACAAGGCTGAGTGGTGATAGTTACTAACAATTGGAGAGAATAGAAAGAAGGCATCACTTATAGCACTGCGTGGTGCTGGTAACTAATAGTCGAAAGGAGATGGGAGAGGAGATAGAGAGACAACGGAGAGATGAAGAGATATGAAAATGATTTAGGGTTTGGATTGGGATTGATGGGGTGGAGTGGGTAGGTATGCAAATTAATTTATAAATTATTTTAATATTAAAATTGTTGGTGTCCAAACTCACAAAACTCGTTCGGACTTACCATAATTTAAGAATGAGAGCTTGTGAATATTCAATAGTCACTTCAAAGATAACAAACTAAAAGATCACCAAGTCAGTTCAACCTATGAGCTCTACCAAGTTAGGTTGGCTCGTCTACTAATAAGTTAGCTCGACCTATGATTGGTTAGCTTTGCCATGTTCGCCATCATTTAAAAAAATTATCATTGCTTTATTGCCACTTGTGTCTTATCTATGACATCATTTATTCCCATATGATCATTTCCATAACAACACATGTCACTCACGATAATAATTACCCATCACCTCGACATCATCATGATCTGACCTCAAAAGGATCAATCAAGAGTTAAGAAAGGCATGGACAATGGCACACAATTCAAGAAAGGCATGTGCAATGGCACACAATTCAAGAAAAATAATTGTAGATAACTTATTTTAGGAGGCGAATTGGTTGTTTTGAGAGCCTATAAATATGACCAAATGATTCCCCAATGGGAGAAAGGAAGGACATACAATATGCATTCTACTGGCTTTCTTTTTAATTCAAATTTCTCTCTTTTTTCTACTATTTTAGCAATTTATCTCATACAAATCATCAATTAGGTTGACAACGATTGACCTAGTCATTTTTCGACAGCAATGGTTTGGCGCTAGAAGGAGTGTTTTATAAGTAACGGCCCCACATTTTTTTATAAAAAACTTACAAAAAACTACATATCCAACTTGAAAAATCACCATGAGCAACAGTTTGGCCCCTAGAAATCCAGCTCGAACTCACCTTCGTGGCATAGGTGTTCATCGTGAATTCCAAAATAAAAATGATTATGCTAAAAATGCTAACCCTTAGCTTGATGCAATGAGAGAAGCAACTTAACGTTTGACTAATATTGTTAGGAGAATGAAGAGAAACAATATCCATACATCTTCTCTAGTTGATACTGAGATGGAATCTCTAGCTCGGAAAAGAACTGGTCAACCTCCCACCAGGAGAAGTCTTCACTTCTCAGTGAAAAGTTATCTAGGAGTAGGAAGAATTAAATAAAAAACAATCCCCCTCCAACATGAAGGACTCACAAAAAAGTTGAAAACATATTTAACAGATTGGGATTCCAATGTTCTCCATCACCCAAAAGCAGGAGAACCAATCCTCTCAAAGGAGATAGTCCAAATGATGAGGAACATGAGATAAGCTTATTGAAAAAATGCATAGCCAACTTAGAAGCACTCTATGGAAGAATACTTAGTCGACTACCATTCATCTTTCACGGGATATATTGGCTGAGTCACTACTTGAAAAGTTGAAAATGTGACACCTCGTACTTAAGCTTCGAGTGTCGCGTACTAAACATAATAACCTCTACCAATGTTACATGAAGTATATATATATAGTAGAATATCCCTCTAAAGTTTAATGGCCAGCAGAAGTACATGCTGACATGAAGTTATTCTTTACATATGCGAACTCTTTGCAATCACGGCTGGTTGGGGCAGCCAATTTAAACATTTTTATAAAATTCATCCCAACTCCGTTTTCTATAAAATCTATGGCATTAGAAAGATGTTTTCAAGTAGTTTCGTATGTTAAAATATGGAAAATTTCAAAGATTATATGATATATACGTTTTACCAAAAACAATGAGGTACTGCATAGAAACTTCAGATTTACCTTTCGACACTTAGAAATTTATATGTTGTGCCACAAATATTCAAATTGAGTGATTTTTGTGCTCATGTAAAGAAGACTCAAATATGGATATTGTAGCATTTTAGAGTCTCAAATGGTTGTCTTTAGAGTTCGTAATTGCACTTTCAATTGATCCTAAGAATTTGTCAAGTTTCTGTCTCTTTTATCATTTCAGGAAAAAAGTCTATAAAAATATCTTTAAGCACAACATGAAAGATTTTATTACAAAATATACTTCCAATATACATGATTATATTTAATACCACCAAAAAAACACAAGGAAAATAGTCTTTGAGCAAAATATACGGAAAAGAAATTTCGATACAAAATAACTTTGTCCCATCATCGATCTGAAAATTTAGTATAAATACTATGAGTATAAAGAATACTCAGTAAGATACCATGCTCAGATTTAACATGTTAATATTATACAAAAGAAAGCATTCAAACATATACTTGTACATTCCGGCTTGTCGGTGCCCTTCGGACTTGTTCTAAGGCATAAATAGATATCTATCTTTGTGAACTTGTCCACATCTTTCATATTATGGTTTTCATGCATAGCTTAAGCATAAATATTACCATGAAATCTTACCACTTGAGCATAGAAAGTATCTTACCTTAAAACTTGGGTTTGAAAAGTGTACTTGAAAGTGCTAGCCTTTGCTCTTCTCTTTATATTCTTACTTTATCTTTACCTTCATTCACTAACTCTTGCAATTTATTTTTCTTTGAAAGAAATTTTTGGTTGCAAATATATTTGAAGGAAACCTTTCTTAATTATTTATAGGTAAGGAAAAAATATGGACTAAGTAAGGTGTAAAGGGTTACTATCTATCAAGTTAAAGTTTGGTGCCTACATCTACACGTGAGTTGTATGGATGCACTTCATAAATTTAACTAAACACATCATGCTTAAGTTAAACACTTTATGCTTGCCATACTAGGAAAAATTACTCCACTATAAAGATAGCTTGCAACTAGTTGACACCACATATTTGCTTGTTACAACAAAGATAAACACATCATATTTGAATATTAAACACTAAACACCTCATGCTTGCTTGTTACTTCACTATAAGGATAAACACCTCATGTTTGCTTAACACCTCATGCTTGAATATTAAACACTAAACACCTCATGCTTGCTTGTTACTTCACTACAAAGATGAACACCTCATGTTTGCTTAACACCTCATGCTTGAATATTAAACACTAAACACCTCATGCTTGCTTGTTACTTCACTTCAAAGATGAACACCTCATGTTTGCTTAACACCTCATGCTTGAATATTAAACACTAAACACCTCATGCTTGCTTGTTACTTCACTACAAAGATAAACACCTCATGTTTGATTAACACCTCATGCTTGAATATTAAACACTAAACACCTCGTGCTTGTTCGTTACTTCACAACAAAGATAAACACCTCATGTTTGCTTAACACCTAATGCTTGAATATTAAACACTAAACACCTAATTAATTAATCTTGGCAAACTTTTAATCATCCAACAATGAACACTTGGCAATCACTAATAATCTTGGCCATATAAAATTTTGAAAAGTTAAATTATTATACTAAAAATTAAATGAGCAAGTTAAACGAGCATAAAATTTCAGAGTATTACAGAAAATGCCTCAACTTATTGGTTACAAAAGAGAATGAGACCTCTTTAGCCATTTGGACAAGTATACATCCTAGATGGAACATCAAGAATCCAACGATGCCATCATGTGTCGAGCTTTTCCTTTAACATTAAGGGACAAAGCTCAAAGGTGGTTTAAAAGGTTACATCAGAGGTCCCTAAAAAACTAAATCGACCTAGCTAGAGAGCTTTTATCTAGTTTATGGGCTCAAAAGCTCGAACAACGCCTAGTGATCATTAAACAAGGACATAGTGAATCTTTGAAAAGTCACCTTGGTAGATTCAATAAACGCTTTAGGGAGGTAGAAAACATATCAGATGACGTCGCCCTATGGTCCTCTCCGAAATAAGGCCAAAAGCGCGCTTCTAGTGGTCAGTTCATGAAGATGGACCTAGGAACTATCACAAGTTCCTAAGTCGAACAGAGAAGCATATTGTATTAGAGGAGGCAACCTCAGACCAGGAAGAAGGAAAGGTTGATCTCAATTATTCAGCTCATCCTAAAGATAAAAGGGTAGACAAGAGATCAACACCTGAAAGAAAAAAAAAGAAAAAAGATATGTAGGTCGACCGTGTCCATATCCAGAAAGATTCCAAGAGTACCATCCTCTAAATACAACCTCTAGAAGGAGTCTTTATGCAAGTAGGGAGCAAGAAGGTCTTCCTTAGACCTCTTCCTTTAAGAAAGAACTTAATGGGTCCCAACCAACGTAAGTAATGTCGGTACCATATGTTAGCAAGTCACAATACCACAAACTTTTGGGACCTCAAAAAGTAAGTGAAAGTCCTAATCGGCCAGGTCAACTCTGAAAATTTATGATTAAGCTCAAGGAGACGACTTAGACATCTCCAATGCAGGCACTACCTCCACAATAGTAGAAGAAAGTTTCACCACCTCCTCCACATACAATAACAAGGTCTACAATAGCACAAAGCCCGCTCTTCAGCAGCACAATCTAAGGTTATAAGTGTTATAACACTTGGACAAAGCCTGCTCTTCAGCAACACAAAACCTGCTTTTCAACAACACAATATAATATTATAAGTGTTGCAACACTTAGACAAAGCCCGTTCTTCAATGTCATAAAGCCTGCTCTTCAGCAGTACAATTTAAGATTGTAACTGCTACAACAATTAGACAAAGTCCGCTCCTACAAAAGTCTACTCTTAGTCTTCGTAGTCCTCTTATCAGTCCATTTTGTCTCAAGCATCCTCATAACAAGCTCTCACTCCTGGCAGTTCGGTACATAACTAGAACATGATATCAGAGCTTGTGGTTGGTCTCCACCTTAGTGTTCACCTAAGCGCAGTGCAAACAAATAGAAAAAGTACATAAATGAACTTAAAATGTGCAAACCCCACCAAGAATTAGAAGGGGAATTCTATAACAAAGTTCGACTTGGAAAAGGCTGGAGACACTGATCATACCTCATTCCTAAACCAATTCGTGAACGACCAACTCTCAAAAAGCAGGATCGTAAGTACTCTGAGCTGTAAAACAAAGGTCAGAAATGAATGTTTAGACCTTTGGAGGCATTTGTTGTGTCCACACCTACAAAACCAGTTCAGACTTACCTTAATTTAAGAATGAGAGCTTATAAATATCAACTAATCACTTCAAAGAGGAAGGACTAAAAGATCACCAAGTGAGTTTAACCTATGAGCTCTACAAAGTTAGGTCAGCTCGTCCAGTAATAGGTTACTCGACCATATTCGTCATCATTTAGAAAACATCATCATTGCTTTATTATCACTTATGCATTATCCATGACATCATTGATTTCCATATGACCATTCACATAACAACGCATGACACTCAAGATAATCGTGTCTTACTTTTATCCAATCAAAAGCTTGCAATAGTTACCCACCACCACAATATCATCATGAGTTGACCTTTAAAGAACCAATCAAGAAGAAAGACTAGCAATAGTAGCCAATTCAAGGAAATCATTGTAGATAACTTATTTTTGAAGGCTAATTGGCTATTTTGGAAGCCTATAAATATAACCAAATGGTTTCCCAATGGGAGGAGGAAATGACTTACAATACATTCTACAAGTTTTATTTTTAATTCAAATTTCTCTTCTTCTTTTTTCCCCCTACTATTTCAACAATTTACTTCATACAAATCATCAATTAAGTTAACAAAGATTGACCTAATAGTTTTTTACGTCAACAAAAATATTAAATTATAACCGGAATTTTGAACAATTTTTTTTAAAATCTAATTTTTAAAATGAAAAGTTAAAAATCGATGTAATTTTCACTTAAAATGGGCTTGGAAGTCTAACCCATTTGTAGAGATGGCAAACGGGTCAAGTGGCTCGTGAAAAAGAAAAAAAAAATGTGAAAAAGAAAAAAAAAAAAAAAAATTCAAAAATCTCGTGGCTCGGCTCTTGAGCTCACGAGCTCGTGGGTCAAGCCGAGTCGAGCCGAGCTCGCCCACGAGAAAACGAGCCACGAGCCGACTCGACTCGTCGACTCGTGGCTCGTTTGTGCACGAGCTCGAGCTCGTGGGTTGAAGGCAGCTCGATCCATTGCCTGACTCGACCCATTGCAATCACTACCCATTTGGAGACAAATGGGGGCATTTCTGGAATTCAGGCCAGTCCTCTCCGCAGTCCACTTTCTTCTTCAACTGAAAACTTTAATATACACGAGGAGAAACAGAGAAGACGAATCAATAGTTAGGGATTTTTTTTTCGCTTTTCTTTTGATTTTGATTTCGGTTTCGGTTTCGGTTTCTTACAGGATGACACGAATTATGAGCTATTATTTAAGAGCACTTTTGTTGAGTTTGATAGTATAAGTATCAGAATCGGCGCCACAGGCATATAGGAGAGACCCAGGGCACCCGCAGTGGCACCATGGAGCCTTTCAAGATGTCAAAGATTCCGTCCGTTCCGAAGTCCGTCAAATGCTTCATTCCCGCGCTGAGGTACATAAAATGTATATTTTGAAGTGTCATTCAAGTACTGAAATTTCTGTTTGTTTTGATTTACATGTCTAAGCTGAAATGGCTAGTTTTTCAGATTGTTCATGCATTTTTCTTTTTCCTCTTTCGAGGATGTGGAATGTTTTGAGGGTATTGCACGTTTTTATTTTTTCTTTGATTTTGAAAAAAATGTTCTTTCATTTACTTGTGACATTGATATGGGTTGATTGCTCTAAGATTTTTCTGTTGTTATGATGTACCGGGTCGGTCTGGATGTCTAATTACACCATATTTTTTTCTCTTGCAGGTTCCATTTCAAGTCCCTCTTGAAGTTAATGTAGTCCTTATTGGCTTCAATGGCGATGGAGGCATACTATAGATTCTCAAACACTGGAGGATTTTTTGAGAGTAAGCTTTCCATCTCACAGACCCTCATGCTTAGAGACAGGCCAGCCACTTGATATTGAGCATCACGTTGTATTTAATGCATTTCCAGTAAGCTTCTTATCGTTTTCTTCGAGATTTCTATTCTGGTTGCTTGATCTAGTTCTTCCATTATGCTTGAGGATGTTATTCTTTTCTCTGAGATTTCGTCATATCTTATACTTTGGAGGTGCCTGAATAATGAGATAAATAGTCATACAGTGACCATGAACCGTGATATATATTTTTTTTTTCCCCAGTTTTATTAGTAGTATTAGCTGGTTTGACTGGGTGAAGATTGATCCAGCAAAAAAATATAGGCCAAAAGCAAGATAACATCCTTACAAGAAAACTGAGAAATGTTGATGCCTCTGATAGGTAACACGCAAAAGAAACAAAGATGGGAAGGCTACTCTTTAACTTCTACTACTTTCACAAGATCTTATTTCACTTCTCACTGCAGGCTGGGCAGCCGGAATTGATAGCACTGGAGAAAATACTTAAATCAGCCATGGTTCCCACTGGCACTGCTAGAGAGGTGACATAATTTAGTTTATTCTGACTCTGAATGCTGGTCTTGAACCCCCTAGAGAGTCACTGGCTTTCTAGAGTTTGGATGAAATTTTCATTGACCTTATGACTTATAGGCTAATTTTGGAAGAGAAGTTCCTTTATTTGAGGTTGAAGCGACAACTGTTGAGCCGGAGTTTCAGAAGCTTTATTCCTATCTATTTGACATGGAAAATGCAGGATATTCTGTGGAAGAAATGGACAGACCTCGGCCAACTGCAATCTTTGTTGTTAATTTTGATAAGGTAACGTTTATTCGTCCTGATAGTTCCCGACAATGTTTCATAAAAGGATAAAAGGCGCAAATGTTGTGTTCTGTATTTGATCTGGAAATTGAATCCTATAGTCCATAAACTTCCTGTAGTTTGTAATTTCACTGAAATACTTGATGGGCTAATTTATGTTGTGCTTCTTATCAGGTGGAATAGATACCAGGAACAAGGAACTTGACCTTGAAAGTTTTATGTATGGCAGCATCACGCAACTAAATGATGAGGAAATTAAGAAACAAGAGGGGGATTACATATATCGATATCGTTATAATGGAGGAGGTGCATCTCAGGTTTGGCTTGGATCTGGCAGGTATAGCTAATTAGGCTTATCTATGTAAGGTTCAGTACAACTTTGACTCTATATGTCATCTGAATATCTTATACCTTTTCTGGCATTTCAAAAATTCCTTGCGCCATAACTTTTATAGTTAAAGAACCCTTAATATGTAGCCAAATTATATGCATACTGGAAAGGTCTTTGTGCATGTACGTAGTAATTGTTAGTTTGACATTATTATGTTAAAGTAGCTTTTTGTGTAATTTGATGTGCCTCAAAAATATCTTGGTTCCTGACCATGGGAACTACGTGAAAATAGGATCCTCACATCTATTACTCTTTCCTGCTGGCATTATGTGTTGCATTAACTTTTGGTAGCAATTGTGTTGATTTTTTCAGCCATCCTTCTTTAAGTGCAAAGTAAGCTTTAGACTTCCAGTCTGTGCTTAAAAATAGTTAACACATGAATATGTCCAGATATTAGAGAGGTGAATGGGAGGGAAAGCAGAAAGGTTATATACTGAATCTGAACAAAGCAAGGGAAAATAATAGGGATAAAGTAAGAAAAAGAAGAATTTTGATGGACAATTATTTATTTAGCAAAGACTCAAGGACTGCCATTTTATTCTTATTAATGCAGCGGAACCTTTAAATTACAGGGGGAGCCTTGAATTCTTGACAATGTGCAGAAATGCCTTTTAGGATTACAAAAGATGGAAAACTTTTTCATGATTGATTTAAAATATATTTCGAATTACTCATTTTGCATGATCTAGCTTGTTTTTGTATTTTCTTTCCTTCATTTCATATATATCATTGAGGGAGCCCTTTTTGGTTCAGTTGCTCGATATTTGTGTTTATGGGTCGTGTATCATTTACCATGTCATCATGGCTCCAGCCATTTAAAGTGGATAGATTTAACTGACATGTTAATTTATTTATTTATTTTGGTTTATGAAATTAAGATTTGTTGTGGTTGACCTCTCCGCGGGGCCTTGCACATATGGGAAGATTGAAACTGAAGAAGGAAGTGTCCATCCTAAAACACTGCCTCAATTACAAAATGTATTTTTACCTAGATTGGTTGCAGGAAGTGAGCAGTCAGTGCCTGATATTTTTATTGGACAACTCGCTTCTGTGATTGCAACTACAGTAGAGCATGTTATAGCCCCAGATGTTAGGTATGTTCATCTCTTACATGGTGACTAAAATTTGGGTAATGTGGGGCTGACCGTCCTCCATACTAAGCGGCATTGCCCTTCACTCATGAGATATTGCTGGATTGGGCTTTTGCCCATTGTCCAAGATTCTCCACTGAACCCTGAATTCATTGATTTCCACTCAAGACTGTTTAATACTATATTCATGGTGCATGAGAAAGCTATTATTTTCTTCAATAAACGTTGTTTCAGTGAACTTTTTCTTGTCATTTTGTTGTATCAAATTACGTTTGTATTTTCTGGCAACAATATATTTATACCTTTAATATCTTCCTTGTCTCCTTACCATGGATGTTTATTTTTCCTTTTTGCCCCATGTCTGTGGTTATAAAGAATGGTTCCTAACATTGTCTTCAGTTCATAATTTTGTTGTCTTGGATCCAGGTATGAAACCGTTGATATGACTACTAGGTTGCTTGTACCAATCATTGTCCTTCAAAATCATAATAGATATTATATCATGGAGAAAGGTCACAATTACAGTATAAATGTTGAAGCAATTGAGGCTGAGGTCTGATATTGTCTACATTTCATGTTGATTTTTTGGTTTATTCATTAGTTAGACAGCAAATAGAGTAGGCTTATTATTCACGTATGTACTCATCCAAGAAATTCTTGTAGCAATAACACTCTTGTGACTTATGTTGTGCATTACATAATACTCTTCAGGTTAAGAAAATGGTACACCAAGGACAGGAAGTAGTAATTGTTGGGGGTACACATGCATTACATCGCCATGAAAAGTTGGCTATTGCTGTTTTGAAAGCCATGAGAGGACATTCCCTTCAAGAAACTGAGAAGGACGGACGCTTCCATGTTCACACGAAGACATATTTGGATGGTGCTATACTTAAGGAGGTGCATTTCAATTCAAAACCTTATCAGTAGAATATTGATGTTCTATGACCAACCACATATATGATGTTCATTAAGATTTTCTTCCACCAGCAACTTTGAGAAATTTGCAATTTTCTTTCTTTGCTTACATTATTGAACTAGACATCATTTCTACAAACAATGTTCAAAACTTCATAATGCTAATTGCAGGAGATGGAAAGATCTACTGATGTGCTTGCTGCTGGATTACTTGAGGTGTCTGATCCATCCCTTTCAAGTAAATTTTTCCTTCGTCAGGTTGGTTATACTGCTTGTATTATGAAATATTCTGAGTTGCTAGACAACTGTCATATCAGAAAGTTTTTGTGAGTCGTATCTTTATAAATTTGCATCACATTGGTGTGTTTGTAATCTTCTTTCTTTATCCTTTTTCCATCCTTCTCTTTTCTGAATTTAGTTTATGTTTTCCAGAACTGGATGGACGAGACTGATGGTGCAGGTGATTCAATATTAAAGCATAAACCTCTTTGGGCATCCTATAGCTCTCAATGTGGGAAGGATAAGAAAAGGAGAAAAGAAAAGAAGAAACAAAGGGATTTGTACCGTACTTATGGAACTAGGGTCGTTCCAGTGTGAGTACACCTATCTATTTACCTAATTCCAGAGCTACTTAAACAGTTTCTCCAGATTAAGATATATACTTGGTGACACCTGTCTATCTCAGACTGATAATGACGATGATTAATTATTGTTTATCCCTTTTTCAATTCTTGTGAAGATATATCTCGTGGAGTAGATTGTAGATGACCATCAGTTTCCTTATTGTGCAGCTTTGTTCTATCACTTGCTGATGTGGATGAACACCTTATGATGGAGGATGATAGTCTTGTATGGACAAGCAATGATGCAGTTATTGTGCTTCAGCACCAAAGTGAAAAGATACCATTGAGGTTGTTATGCTTACTACTTTGCTTTCATCTTGTACTGGCTTATTTTTTTATATAATTTACAAGCTTAATCTTTTACATCTGCAATTTATTGTCATGAGAATAGTAAGACACATATTTTTAGTCTTGAGTATGGTTGCCAACAATGAATAAGTTTATCCTGAGGGTATATTTTGTGCTACATAATTGACTATTCAATTTTCTTATACACTTAATATGTTCAGTGTGGGACATATCGCTTTATGCCACCATTTGGTAATA
Source organism: Fraxinus excelsior (assembly GCA_019097785.1). NCBI lineage: Eukaryota > Viridiplantae > Streptophyta > Magnoliopsida > Lamiales > Oleaceae > Fraxinus > Fraxinus excelsior. The sequence continues at coordinate 147,309 of CM032638.1, read as the reverse complement.
AAGTGGTCCACAACTTAGTATTTATGGCTCTTTCTTTACCTGGTGATCATACTGAGTTGGCTTGTGTATTTGTTTGTGTTTGATGATTTCTTAATAGAAGTACTTTTGACTTCCAAAAAAAGGGTCTACGGTTCTATTCATTTTATTTTTGTCTTTAGCTAGTGAAATTGTTGTCGTTATTGGCATTATGACCATGTCTGTAACTTGAAGATATCCATATCACTTAGAACCTAGGACCACCAATATATTGGTTGGACTCGTTACTGTTGAATTCTTAAGAGGACTTTCTATGCATGTGTGGATGTTTATCCACTATGTTGATCCATTATCTGTTTCCAATTCAATTTCTACTGAAATAGCAGCTTATGTTGTTTCTTAGTTCAGTTTGACACCAGTCCTAGCTTTGTTACTGCGAATGTTGGTTTATATTTATGGTCATTATTCAGTCTTTACAAGACTTTGGCTTACAACATATTGGATTATACTAGTAAGCATGCTTCTCTTATTTTGATATAGAAATATCACGTTCTTTGATATTTCCTTCATGTAAATTTTGAGCATCGTTCTTCCTTGTCTGTGATAGTTATGTTTCAGAAATAGAGAGAAGACATGCTATCCCATCACAAGCTCAGCGCCATATATTGGCTGGATTGGCTTCTGTTGTAGGTGGATTAAGTGCACCTTATGAAAAAGCCTCTCACGTGCATGAAAGGCCTGTGGTGAATTGGCTTTTGGCTGTTGGTTGCCACCCATTTGGACCATTTTCAAATATTTCCCAAATTAGTCAAATGCTTGAGGATGTTGCTCTGGTAAAATCTCCCTTACCGTTTCTTTTCTTCTCATCCCCCTTCTTCGTTTTTGTTTTTTTTTTTTTTTTTTTTTTCCATCTTTTGAAATGTTGCCTGGATTTGAATCAAGATATCAAATGTTGATATAGTGAAACAATTTAACACTAAAACTGATTTTTGATATTAAATACAGCCTGAACACAATGGTTAGTATATTTTTGAGTATATGCGTGGATCAGGTTTTCATTGCCATGTTATTATGCAGAGGAACACAATATATTCGCGTGTTGATTCTGCACTTCACCGAATTAGAGATACATCAGAGGTGATTCAATAATCATTCAGCCAATTTGTTTTGCATTAAAGCTCCTACTTACCAATATACTTGCCAGGCTGTCCAAGCCTTCACTGCTGACTATCTGAAAACCCCACTGGGCGAACCGGTGAAAGGTAAAAAGAATAAGTCAAGTACTGAGCTATGGTTGGAAAGGTTCTACAAGAAAACAACCAACTTGCCAGAACCATTCCCTCATGAATTAGTTGAACGATTGGAAAAGTACTTGGATGTAAGTGAGCGAGCTTATATGAATAATTTCATTGAGCTTCATATTTTTCTTGCTGATCAATTTTTTATCCAATTATTTGTACGTTTACTTTCAGAGCCTTGAGGAACAGCTTGTAGATCTCTCTTCCTTGTTGTATGATCATCGGTTACAAGAAGCCCACTTAAACAGTTCAGAGATTCTTCAAAGCTCAATCTTCACCCAACAGTAAGTTTTCTTGCCATATGTGCTGTTTTCTGGCTTATAAATTTCTTTTTTTGTGTGTTTGTTAAAACATTTGATAGTAATTTTAATGCCTGCTGTACAGGTATGTAGACCACGTTTTGAGCAGTGAAAGGGAGAAAATGAAATGCTGCAGTATCGAGTATAAATTCCCTGTGCATTCTTCACAGAATTACATATACGCTGGAATTCTTTTAGCTGGATTTTTGGTATATTTTGTTGTGATCTTCTTTGCCTCCCCTGTGAGCTGATTTATTGAACTTTTTCTTTGACTCGCTCAATAGGTTCAATGACATTGTAAAACATTTGTAGACACCAAGTTTGTATCTCTATGAATTCTTACACACTTTAATAAATAAACACGTGAGATGAAATCATACCAGAACGCTTACAAGAAACCAGCTTCAAGGTGTGTCAACAATAGTTGGACGTCAAAACAAACGTATGGTGAATTGGTGATGCTATTCAATGTCAACAATAGTTGGGCAATGCTTAAGAATTAATGGCATGTTTGGGAAGTGTTTATAAACAATTTAAATTATGAATAGATAGAAATAAGTGACGATGATAAGTTGGTAATATTGTGGGTTCCTTGAAATGTGTGGATAATAAACAACTTGAATGTTTATATAATTATGAGCCAAACATAGGTTAAGTTTGTAAACCATGTATAATATGGAAATGGAAATATTGAAAAACCTCGAAATCTAGTTTTAACTAATAGAATAAACAACTATACTTGTAGTTGATATTAATTGCAAGAGATTGCGAGATGGTGGCCAGAGGTAGGGATGGCAATGTGACTTGTCGGCTCGGGTGGCCCGTGGTTCGTCCAGAGGAAAGACCGAGCAGGGCTGGCTCATGGCCTGTTGCAATTGAGCCCCATTTTGGGGCGTCGCTCACCTTGCCAAGGATTTTCAGGAGGGGGTGGCCATGCTATTTTGTCATCCTACTTAACTAGGATTGTAGGCCTGTAGCCAGATTGAAGATAATTAATTAGCTTTGTAGTGAACTTAGGGCCATAAACTAAATCAATTAAGAATATAAAGCAGCACCCTAGTCATTGAACCACTACATTCCAGGATATTTTTAACCAATGGCACAATTGAATTCCATTTAGGTACATATCCACATCTGTATAGTTTTATTTTTTCTGTCACATCAAATCAAATGATACATATAAACAATATATTTATTCCCACAAAAGAATATAGGTTTAAAAAATAAAAAAAAATAAAAATTCATTATCTACAGCCTCCTTGGATTAGTGCGGGATACTGTGATACTGTTTTCTTAAATCAATCAATCAAAGTTTATATTAATTCTTCCCACATCTCAGCTTGTAGACCTATTGGTTGAACTGAAACCAGTACATGTAATAAACTTTCTGAAACTTTCATGGCCTTAACAATTAAGGTAAATTAACACACAAGATTTTGCTATTACACAGACAAGACACCTTATTGTTACACGGACTCAACGTACTTCAAACTAGGTGAAACTTCCCTGAGACATAAATTACTACTCTTTTGGCTACTATACATGTTTCACATTATTTCCAATAAACCACACACCCTTAATACACACGACTGCAATACTTGTAGAGGCTGTCGTCTTTAGTAACGTGGTGGGCCATGATATTCGGAAAGATCCAAACCACGAGGAGGAGCCTTTTGACCATATGTATGATATTGATGACAAGTAGTACATTTATTCGGACCATCAGGAACTGCTCGATCAGGATCAACGTTACTAAGAAACCGATAATTTGTTACGGGAAGCATTTGTGCATGGGCTTCATGAATAGTTCCAATGATCAACAGAGAGGCAAAAATAACAACAATCAAAGTCTTCATGACTACCTGAAGAGTGATTCACAGTCATCCATTAAATTAATTAAATATGTTCCAAAACAATGAGGAAAAATTAACATATAGAGCATATAGATTAACATAAGGAAAGAAGACTAGTTTTGCTGCATGTTGCAACACTTTACCAGCTTGCTGTTTCTTGTTTATACTTAATTAGAATAGTGAAAGCTAGAGGATATATGTAGCTAGCTAGCTTCGTAGGCTCTTAGCTAGCTGGTTAAAAAGTTCAGTTTATATAGTGAAAAATTGTCTCCCTTTTGAATTAATTAATATAAAATGATCAAGATTAAGCACTAATTAAACAAAATTAGAGTGGAGCACTAATTACGTTGTGATTAGGATTGAGAACTAATTAAGTGCAGCATGGTGTCATGCTGCACATACAGGAAGCAGGTTGGAAAGTAAGTTTAGGCACCGTGTACTGGTCATGTCAGGCCTCATCGGGTTTTCTCAAGCACCGTGTGCAGGGACGCAAGCACGCGAATGCACTTCATGCACACGAAGGCAGGATCGTGTGCATGCCCATGTCAATCATCTCAAGGTTTTTTCAGCCACTTTCAGGCACCGTGTATTGGCCATGTCAGGCATCATCAGGTTTTCTCAGGCACCGTGTGTAGGGACGTAGGCACACGAAGGCAGGATCATGTGCTGGCCATATCAGGCATCTCAAAGTTTTTTCAACCACCTTCAAGCACCGTGTGCTAGCCATGGCAGGGACGCGGGGACATTTTTAGGCACTTTCATGCAAACGAAGGCAGCAACTTGGGGACACATCAGGCACGCGATGGGACATTGAGAGCACACGATGGGAGCAACTCAGGCACATATTCAGGACTTCAGGCACACGAAGACAGCAACGTGTGTAGATGAAAGCACATTGCTGGCACACTATAGGAGCAACTCAGGCACACCGTGGACACTAAGGGACATTACATAATTTTCAAGTCTTCTAGCAACTAAGAACAATTGATGGGAACACGAAGGCACATCGAAGACATCAATTGAGGAACGTCGCAGGCACACGAAGGGACATCGCATGCACTTATGCACATGAATGCGGCAATTTAGGCACATCAGGAGAGAATTATCAACTTGGTTGGCTTCTGCATTTTTCTTTTTAAAGGGGTCCCAAAACTTCTAAATAAAGGTTCTGTTAGTATATATATGCTTAACATCTACAGTGAAGCCCAATGATGAAGCCCAACACTACAGCCCATTGTTTGTAATAAGTGTGACCCGGTCCTTTGGCCCCCAATGTGCAATCTCGTGTTTCTGTTATGCGACTTTGGCCTTGATAAGTAAGCTGGCTGAGATTGAGACACGTGGCCGTGGCTAGACCGCTGGATGCATGGTGACTATACATATTCGAGACTCTTCCATTGCCTCTGAGAGAAATCGACTTTGGGTCTAGGGTTTGCTCTCCTTGACATTCGACTCTCTGTATATTCTCTCTTGAAGAAAACTGTTGGTTTTCGTCTGTAATCTTTAGGTTAGATAATCTTGGTGATATCTTTGTTTAGATTACTGTTCTGGTGTGATTCTTGTGTTCTTGGTGAGCATAGATATGGGTTACTGTGTGTAATCTGCAAAAGAGAGAAATAGAGAGGTTTGGGCTGAGGGTTTTGTGTCGAGTGATTCTTTTGGGTCTCTGATCTGTACTTGATAACTTTCGTTTGGATTCTAGTGGATTAGAGCGATAATCACTCCGGTGAATGCTCAACGGGTGACTAGCCCAAATTAGGGTGAACATCCGGGCCTTAGGGCGAAAAATCTTCTGTGTTCATTTTGTTTGTGAATGTTTTGGGACTGTATTTTTACAACAGTGGTATCAGAGCACTCGATCTGGTTATTGGAGGCTTTCGATCTGGTTTTACTCTTGGTTTCTTGACGATCTTGCTACTGATCTTCATAGATCTGCAATATTGGAACCGATCCTGTTTTTGGGAGTAAAAGTAAAATAGTCTGGTTTTCACTATTTTACATCATGCACTGAGACACATCTGGTAACGAGTTTTAAACCCTTATTGGCTACCAATTTTCGAGCTACTCAGTCCTTTATGCTTTTCTTGGTTGAAACCCACCTTAATCTTCCTTTGTCTAGGGTTTCATAAGAGAACCCTAGAATCTGAGGGGACAGGTTTAACGGTTTCTTCAAGAAAAACCCTAATTTCTGTTTTTCGAATTTTCTGTTACCTATCACTGTTGAGTTACCTGATATTATTTGATCCTTGTTGATTTAAGTGCACATATAATTCTGTGTGAACATTATCTGCACGTTAATATCTGAAGTGATCTCAGTCTGCATACATTCCTACTTTTGCTCAACTTACTTGTTAATCTTTGCATACCCTTTTCTATATGAAATCTATGGCAAACACTAAAGTTGATGTTGAAATGTGGAATGCTAAAGGTGATTTTAATCTGTGGAGTAAAAAGATGAAGGCATTACTAATGCAACAAAAATGTGCAAAAGCCTTAGATGAATCTTGGGGTGAAGAAGTCACCCAAATTAGGAGAACTGAGCAAATGGAAACTGCTTGGAGCACCATATTCCTGCATCTATCTGACAATGTGATTAGAGAAGTAGGTGACACCACTACTGCAATTGATATTTGGACTAAACTTGAATCTTTATACAAAATCAAAACTCTTCCCAACAAATGTTACTTATGGAAACCGTTTTTCAGTTTCAAATTTGAATCCAATTCTGATCTTGAAACAAATCTTGACAGATTTAACAAACTTTCACAAGATCTCACCAATAGTGGTGAGACTCTATCCAGTGACCAAAAATCTGTAGCCTTACTATCTTCTTTACCTGATAAGTATAAGGAACTTAAAAATGCTCTAGAATATGGTAGGATTTCTGTCACTATTGATGATATTGTTGCTTCCTTAAGGAATAAAGAACTTGAATTTAAAAGTGAAACAAAAACCTCCACTACTGGAGTTGGTTATCACATCAGAGGAAACTATTCCTATAAGAAGAACAATAACTCTTTTCAAAACAAAACCTTTGGAAAACCCAAAGATTACTCAGGAAATTTTTCAAAAGACAAAAATAAGTTCAATAAGTTTGATAGTAAGGCTAAAGGAAAGAGATGTTATTTCTGTGGTAAAATGGGTCACTTTATAAAAGATTGTATCAAGAGAATGGATGAACTGAAAAACTCAAATAAAATTGAAGGTGGAGCTGCCCTAGCTTATGAAGAAGCTGCAGCCTCTAATGGACAAGTCTATGTGACTTGCCATTCATCTGGAAAAGATGAATGGATCTTAGATTCAGGTTGTACTTTTCACATGACACCATGTAAAAAATATTTCACTGAATTCATGGAAGTAAATGGAGGACAAGTAATAATGGGAAATGATTTTTCTTGCAAAATTAAAGGAATTGGGAAAATTGTTTTGAAACTTGGAAATGGATATGTACTGACCTTAAATAAGATCAGGTATATTCCCAGTCTGAAGAGAAACTTAATCTCTTTAGGCACTCTTGATGATGAAGGTTTTAACACAATTATAAATAAAGGTACCCTGATTCTTCAAAAGAAGTTTGATAAAATTGCTCAAGTTTTTAAATCAAATGGAATTTATATTCTGAAAGCTTTACAACAAAAGAATCAGTCCATTGCTGCTGCTGTCACACTGTCAGATAAATCAGAAATATGGCA
>CM032638.1:37097-140181 GCA_019097785.1 Fraxinus excelsior | reverse complement strand
TTTTTTTTCCCCAGTTTTATTAGTAGTATTAGCTGGTTTGACTGGGTGAAGATTGATCCAGCAAAAAAATATAGGCCAAAAGCAAGATAACATCCTTACAAGAAAACTGAGAAATGTTGATGCCTCTGATAGGTAACACGCAAAAGAAACAAAGATGGGAAGGCTACTCTTTAACTTCTACTACTTTCACAAGATCTTATTTCACTTCTCACTGCAGGCTGGGCAGCCGGAATTGATAGCACTGGAGAAAATACTTAAATCAGCCATGGTTCCCACTGGCACTGCTAGAGAGGTGACATAATTTAGTTTATTCTGACTCTGAATGCTGGTCTTGAACCCCCTAGAGAGTCACTGGCTTTCTAGAGTTTGGATGAAATTTTCATTGACCTTATGACTTATAGGCTAATTTTGGAAGAGAAGTTCCTTTATTTGAGGTTGAAGCGACAACTGTTGAGCCGGAGTTTCAGAAGCTTTATTCCTATCTATTTGACATGGAAAATGCAGGATATTCTGTGGAAGAAATGGACAGACCTCGGCCAACTGCAATCTTTGTTGTTAATTTTGATAAGGTAACGTTTATTCGTCCTGATAGTTCCCGACAATGTTTCATAAAAGGATAAAAGGCGCAAATGTTGTGTTCTGTATTTGATCTGGAAATTGAATCCTATAGTCCATAAACTTCCTGTAGTTTGTAATTTCACTGAAATACTTGATGGGCTAATTTATGTTGTGCTTCTTATCAGGTGGAATAGATACCAGGAACAAGGAACTTGACCTTGAAAGTTTTATGTATGGCAGCATCACGCAACTAAATGATGAGGAAATTAAGAAACAAGAGGGGGATTACATATATCGATATCGTTATAATGGAGGAGGTGCATCTCAGGTTTGGCTTGGATCTGGCAGGTATAGCTAATTAGGCTTATCTATGTAAGGTTCAGTACAACTTTGACTCTATATGTCATCTGAATATCTTATACCTTTTCTGGCATTTCAAAAATTCCTTGCGCCATAACTTTTATAGTTAAAGAACCCTTAATATGTAGCCAAATTATATGCATACTGGAAAGGTCTTTGTGCATGTACGTAGTAATTGTTAGTTTGACATTATTATGTTAAAGTAGCTTTTTGTGTAATTTGATGTGCCTCAAAAATATCTTGGTTCCTGACCATGGGAACTACGTGAAAATAGGATCCTCACATCTATTACTCTTTCCTGCTGGCATTATGTGTTGCATTAACTTTTGGTAGCAATTGTGTTGATTTTTTCAGCCATCCTTCTTTAAGTGCAAAGTAAGCTTTAGACTTCCAGTCTGTGCTTAAAAATAGTTAACACATGAATATGTCCAGATATTAGAGAGGTGAATGGGAGGGAAAGCAGAAAGGTTATATACTGAATCTGAACAAAGCAAGGGAAAATAATAGGGATAAAGTAAGAAAAAGAAGAATTTTGATGGACAATTATTTATTTAGCAAAGACTCAAGGACTGCCATTTTATTCTTATTAATGCAGCGGAACCTTTAAATTACAGGGGGAGCCTTGAATTCTTGACAATGTGCAGAAATGCCTTTTAGGATTACAAAAGATGGAAAACTTTTTCATGATTGATTTAAAATATATTTCGAATTACTCATTTTGCATGATCTAGCTTGTTTTTGTATTTTCTTTCCTTCATTTCATATATATCATTGAGGGAGCCCTTTTTGGTTCAGTTGCTCGATATTTGTGTTTATGGGTCGTGTATCATTTACCATGTCATCATGGCTCCAGCCATTTAAAGTGGATAGATTTAACTGACATGTTAATTTATTTATTTATTTTGGTTTATGAAATTAAGATTTGTTGTGGTTGACCTCTCCGCGGGGCCTTGCACATATGGGAAGATTGAAACTGAAGAAGGAAGTGTCCATCCTAAAACACTGCCTCAATTACAAAATGTATTTTTACCTAGATTGGTTGCAGGAAGTGAGCAGTCAGTGCCTGATATTTTTATTGGACAACTCGCTTCTGTGATTGCAACTACAGTAGAGCATGTTATAGCCCCAGATGTTAGGTATGTTCATCTCTTACATGGTGACTAAAATTTGGGTAATGTGGGGCTGACCGTCCTCCATACTAAGCGGCATTGCCCTTCACTCATGAGATATTGCTGGATTGGGCTTTTGCCCATTGTCCAAGATTCTCCACTGAACCCTGAATTCATTGATTTCCACTCAAGACTGTTTAATACTATATTCATGGTGCATGAGAAAGCTATTATTTTCTTCAATAAACGTTGTTTCAGTGAACTTTTTCTTGTCATTTTGTTGTATCAAATTACGTTTGTATTTTCTGGCAACAATATATTTATACCTTTAATATCTTCCTTGTCTCCTTACCATGGATGTTTATTTTTCCTTTTTGCCCCATGTCTGTGGTTATAAAGAATGGTTCCTAACATTGTCTTCAGTTCATAATTTTGTTGTCTTGGATCCAGGTATGAAACCGTTGATATGACTACTAGGTTGCTTGTACCAATCATTGTCCTTCAAAATCATAATAGATATTATATCATGGAGAAAGGTCACAATTACAGTATAAATGTTGAAGCAATTGAGGCTGAGGTCTGATATTGTCTACATTTCATGTTGATTTTTTGGTTTATTCATTAGTTAGACAGCAAATAGAGTAGGCTTATTATTCACGTATGTACTCATCCAAGAAATTCTTGTAGCAATAACACTCTTGTGACTTATGTTGTGCATTACATAATACTCTTCAGGTTAAGAAAATGGTACACCAAGGACAGGAAGTAGTAATTGTTGGGGGTACACATGCATTACATCGCCATGAAAAGTTGGCTATTGCTGTTTTGAAAGCCATGAGAGGACATTCCCTTCAAGAAACTGAGAAGGACGGACGCTTCCATGTTCACACGAAGACATATTTGGATGGTGCTATACTTAAGGAGGTGCATTTCAATTCAAAACCTTATCAGTAGAATATTGATGTTCTATGACCAACCACATATATGATGTTCATTAAGATTTTCTTCCACCAGCAACTTTGAGAAATTTGCAATTTTCTTTCTTTGCTTACATTATTGAACTAGACATCATTTCTACAAACAATGTTCAAAACTTCATAATGCTAATTGCAGGAGATGGAAAGATCTACTGATGTGCTTGCTGCTGGATTACTTGAGGTGTCTGATCCATCCCTTTCAAGTAAATTTTTCCTTCGTCAGGTTGGTTATACTGCTTGTATTATGAAATATTCTGAGTTGCTAGACAACTGTCATATCAGAAAGTTTTTGTGAGTCGTATCTTTATAAATTTGCATCACATTGGTGTGTTTGTAATCTTCTTTCTTTATCCTTTTTCCATCCTTCTCTTTTCTGAATTTAGTTTATGTTTTCCAGAACTGGATGGACGAGACTGATGGTGCAGGTGATTCAATATTAAAGCATAAACCTCTTTGGGCATCCTATAGCTCTCAATGTGGGAAGGATAAGAAAAGGAGAAAAGAAAAGAAGAAACAAAGGGATTTGTACCGTACTTATGGAACTAGGGTCGTTCCAGTGTGAGTACACCTATCTATTTACCTAATTCCAGAGCTACTTAAACAGTTTCTCCAGATTAAGATATATACTTGGTGACACCTGTCTATCTCAGACTGATAATGACGATGATTAATTATTGTTTATCCCTTTTTCAATTCTTGTGAAGATATATCTCGTGGAGTAGATTGTAGATGACCATCAGTTTCCTTATTGTGCAGCTTTGTTCTATCACTTGCTGATGTGGATGAACACCTTATGATGGAGGATGATAGTCTTGTATGGACAAGCAATGATGCAGTTATTGTGCTTCAGCACCAAAGTGAAAAGATACCATTGAGGTTGTTATGCTTACTACTTTGCTTTCATCTTGTACTGGCTTATTTTTTTATATAATTTACAAGCTTAATCTTTTACATCTGCAATTTATTGTCATGAGAATAGTAAGACACATATTTTTAGTCTTGAGTATGGTTGCCAACAATGAATAAGTTTATCCTGAGGGTATATTTTGTGCTACATAATTGACTATTCAATTTTCTTATACACTTAATATGTTCAGTGTGGGACATATCGCTTTATGCCACCATTTGGTAATAAAGTGGTCCACAACTTAGTATTTATGGCTCTTTCTTTACCTGGTGATCATACTGAGTTGGCTTGTGTATTTGTTTGTGTTTGATGATTTCTTAATAGAAGTACTTTTGACTTCCAAAAAAAGGGTCTACGGTTCTATTCATTTTATTTTTGTCTTTAGCTAGTGAAATTGTTGTCGTTATTGGCATTATGACCATGTCTGTAACTTGAAGATATCCATATCACTTAGAACCTAGGACCACCAATATATTGGTTGGACTCGTTACTGTTGAATTCTTAAGAGGACTTTCTATGCATGTGTGGATGTTTATCCACTATGTTGATCCATTATCTGTTTCCAATTCAATTTCTACTGAAATAGCAGCTTATGTTGTTTCTTAGTTCAGTTTGACACCAGTCCTAGCTTTGTTACTGCGAATGTTGGTTTATATTTATGGTCATTATTCAGTCTTTACAAGACTTTGGCTTACAACATATTGGATTATACTAGTAAGCATGCTTCTCTTATTTTGATATAGAAATATCACGTTCTTTGATATTTCCTTCATGTAAATTTTGAGCATCGTTCTTCCTTGTCTGTGATAGTTATGTTTCAGAAATAGAGAGAAGACATGCTATCCCATCACAAGCTCAGCGCCATATATTGGCTGGATTGGCTTCTGTTGTAGGTGGATTAAGTGCACCTTATGAAAAAGCCTCTCACGTGCATGAAAGGCCTGTGGTGAATTGGCTTTTGGCTGTTGGTTGCCACCCATTTGGACCATTTTCAAATATTTCCCAAATTAGTCAAATGCTTGAGGATGTTGCTCTGGTAAAATCTCCCTTACCGTTTCTTTTCTTCTCATCCCCCTTCTTCGTTTTTGTTTTTTTGTTTTTTTTTTTTTTCCATCTTTTGAAATGTTGCCTGGATTTGAATCAAGATATCAAATGTTGATATAGTGAAACAATTTAACACTAAAACTGATTTTTGATATTAAATACAGCCTGAACACAATGGTTAGTATATTTTTGAGTATATGCGTGGATCAGGTTTTCATTGCCATGTTATTATGCAGAGGAACACAATATATTCGCGTGTTGATTCTGCACTTCACCGAATTAGAGATACATCAGAGGTGATTCAATAATCATTCAGCCAATTTGTTTTGCATTAAAGCTCCTACTTACCAATATACTTGCCAGGCTGTCCAAGCCTTCACTGCTGACTATCTGAAAACCCCACTGGGCGAACCGGTGAAAGGTAAAAAGAATAAGTCAAGTACTGAGCTATGGTTGGAAAGGTTCTACAAGAAAACAACCAACTTGCCAGAACCATTCCCTCATGAATTAGTTGAACGATTGGAAAAGTACTTGGATGTAAGTGAGCGAGCTTATATGAATAATTTCATTGAGCTTCATATTTTTCTTGCTGATCAATTTTTTATCCAATTATTTGTACGTTTACTTTCAGAGCCTTGAGGAACAGCTTGTAGATCTCTCTTCCTTGTTGTATGATCATCGGTTACAAGAAGCCCACTTAAACAGTTCAGAGATTCTTCAAAGCTCAATCTTCACCCAACAGTAAGTTTTCTTGCCATATGTGCTGTTTTCTGGCTTATAAATTTCTTTTTTTGTGTGTTTGTTAAAACATTTGATAGTAATTTTAATGCCTGCTGTACAGGTATGTAGACCACGTTTTGAGCAGTGAAAGGGAGAAAATGAAATGCTGCAGTATCGAGTATAAATTCCCTGTGCATTCTTCACAGAATTACATATACGCTGGAATTCTTTTAGCTGGATTTTTGGTATATTTTGTTGTGATCTTCTTTGCCTCCCCTGTGAGCTGATTTATTGAACTTTTTCTTTGACTCGCTCAATAGGTTCAATGACATTGTAAAACATTTGTAGACACCAAGTTTGTATCTCTATGAATTCTTACACACTTTAATAAATAAACACGTGAGATGAAATCATACCAGAACGCTTACAAGAAACCAGCTTCAAGGTGTGTCAACAATAGTTGGACGTCAAAACAAACGTATGGTGAATTGGTGATGCTATTCAATGTCAACAATAGTTGGGCAATGCTTAAGAATTAATGGCATGTTTGGGAAGTGTTTATAAACAATTTAAATTATGAATAGATAGAAATAAGTGACGATGATAAGTTGGTAATATTGTGGGTTCCTTGAAATGTGTGGATAATAAACAACTTGAATGTTTATATAATTATGAGCCAAACATAGGTTAAGTTTGTAAACCATGTATAATATGGAAATGGAAATATTGAAAAACCTCGAAATCTAGTTTTAACTAATAGAATAAACAACTATACTTGTAGTTGATATTAATTGCAAGAGATTGCGAGATGGTGGCCAGAGGTAGGGATGGCAATGTGACTTGTCGGCTCGGGTGGCCCGTGGTTCGTCCAGAGGAAAGACCGAGCAGGGCTGGCTCATGGCCTGTTGCAATTGAGCCCCATTTTGGGGCGTCGCTCACCTTGCCAAGGATTTTCAGGAGGGGGTGGCCATGCTATTTTGTCATCCTACTTAACTAGGATTGTAGGCCTGTAGCCAGATTGAAGATAATTAATTAGCTTTGTAGTGAACTTAGGGCCATAAACTAAATCAATTAAGAATATAAAGCAGCACCCTAGTCATTGAACCACTACATTCCAGGATATTTTTAACCAATGGCACAATTGAATTCCATTTAGGTACATATCCACATCTGTATAGTTTTATTTTTTCTGTCACATCAAATCAAATGATACATATAAACAATATATTTATTCCCACAAAAGAATATAGGTTTAAAAAATAAAAAAAAATAAAAATTCATTATCTACAGCCTCCTTGGATTAGTGCGGGATACTGTGATACTGTTTTCTTAAATCAATCAATCAAAGTTTATATTAATTCTTCCCACATCTCAGCTTGTAGACCTATTGGTTGAACTGAAACCAGTACATGTAATAAACTTTCTGAAACTTTCATGGCCTTAACAATTAAGGTAAATTAACACACAAGATTTTGCTATTACACAGACAAGACACCTTATTGTTACACGGACTCAACGTACTTCAAACTAGGTGAAACTTCCCTGAGACATAAATTACTACTCTTTTGGCTACTATACATGTTTCACATTATTTCCAATAAACCACACACCCTTAATACACACGACTGCAAGACTTGTAGAGGCTGTCGTCTTTAGTAACGTGGTGGGCCATGATATTCGGAAAGATCCAAACCACGAGGAGGAGCCTTTTGACCATATGTATGATATTGATGACAAGTAGTACATTTATTCGGACCATCAGGAACTGCTCGATCAGGATCAACGTTACTAAGAAACCGATAATTTGTTACGGGAAGCATTTGTGCATGGGCTTCATGAATAGTTCCAATGATCAACAGAGAGGCAAAAATAACAACAATCAAAGTCTTCATGACTACCTGAAGAGTGATTCACAGTCATCCATTAAATTAATTAAATATGTTCCAAAACAATGAGGAAAAATTAACATATAGAGCATATAGATTAACATAAGGAAAGAAGACTAGTTTTGCTGCATGTTGCAACACTTTACCAGCTTGCTGTTTCTTGTTTATACTTAATTAGAATAGTGAAAGCTAGAGGATATATGTAGCTAGCTAGCTTCGTAGGCTCTTAGCTAGCTGGTTAAAAAGTTCAGTTTATATAGTGAAAAATTGTCTCCCTTTTGAATTAATTAATATAAAATGATCAAGATTAAGCACTAATTAAACAAAATTAGAGTGGAGCACTAATTACGTTGTGATTAGGATTGAGAACTAATTAAGTGCAGCATGGTGTCATGCTGCACATACAGGAAGCAGGTTGGAAAGTAAGTTTAGGCACCGTGTACTGGTCATGTCAGGCCTCATCGGGTTTTCTCAAGCACCGTGTGCAGGGACGCAAGCACGCGAATGCACTTCATGCACACGAAGGCAGGATCGTGTGCATGCCCATGTCAATCATCTCAAGGTTTTTTCAGCCACTTTCAGGCACCGTGTATTGGCCATGTCAGGCATCATCAGGTTTTCTCAGGCACCGTGTGTAGGGACGTAGGCACACGAAGGCAGGATCATGTGCTGGCCATATCAGGCATCTCAAAGTTTTTTCAACCACCTTCAAGCACCGTGTGCTAGCCATGGCAGGGACGCGGGGACATTTTTAGGCACTTTCATGCAAACGAAGGCAGCAACTTGGGGACACATCAGGCACGCGATGGGACATTGAGAGCACACGATGGGAGCAACTCAGGCACATATTCAGGACTTCAAGCACACGAAGACAGCAACGTGTGTAGATGAAAGCACATTGCTGGCACACTATAGGAGCAACTCAGGCACACCGTGGACACTAAGGGACATTACATAATTTTCAAGTCTTCTAGCAACTAAGAACAATTGATGGGAACACGAAGGCACATCGAAGACATCAATTGAGGAACGTCGCAGGCACACGAAGGGACATCGCATGCACTTATGCACATGAATGCGGCAATTTAGGCACATCAGGAGAGAATTATCAACTTGGTTGGCTTCTGCATTTTTCTTTTTAAAGGGTTCCCAAAACTTCTAAATAAAGGTTCTTCTACTTGTGACACTCCAATGTATAGCCTCCTCACAAATGGGTGGCCCACACCCAATAAAAAAATTGTGGGCCCCCCCCCCTTAGTGAGAGGGCCTGTACACCGGGGTGTTAACCTCGGTGTACAAGTAGCAAAACTTTTAGAGCGTGTTTGGTAGGGTTCAAAACTCAATTAAAATTGAAAATATAGTCGTTATTGGGTCCCACTCGTCTAATAAAAGTCAATAATAACGGCTAATTTTTCAATTTTAATTCGATTTTAATCTCTACCAAACACACTCCTAATAAAACATATGTATAATGTGTTATGAGTAGTATTCAAAATCAAACAAAAATAAAAATATTAACGTGTAAGGGTTGTTGAAACCAAAATATTTAACCCTTGTTTAATCCCAATTGTTTTCTTATTGTTTGATCATATACTTTCTATCAAAATATTATTCCAAAATGCATTTTTGGACAAAAGAGGGGGGGGGGGGGGGGGGGCTCAAACGAGCTTTTAATATGGTATCAAAGTTCATTAAGTTCAAATGAGCAATTTGGTCCTTCTAAGGCTCCAACGAGCTAACCTATTTCAAGAAAGGTGTACTCAAACGAGTTACCATCTTACGGGAGTATGTAAGGGGTAGAATCCCATATCGAGATAAAGATAAAGTATTCAATACATAAGGACTTTAGTAGCAAGATTAATCTTTTAAGAAAGAATATCAAATTTTAATATCATGTACAACTTTTAAAATTGAGTCATGATAGTAAAATTTGAAGAATGAAGAAATTTGCTTATCAAAATATATTTTCTATGAGTAACAATCACTGGTAAGAGAAGAAAAATGTTTGTGCACGATAAAACTAACTGAAAAAAAAAAGGAAGCTAATGTATAAAAAGTAGAAACTAATAAAAATTACTAGGCACACGAAGACTAAAAGAACTAATTAGAAAAAAAATGTATCGTGTATCTATCATTTTCTTCCTTTCGAACACACCATTATCATTTGTGCGCAATAACACTACTTGAAAAAGAAGCTAACATATAAATTAAAAACTAATATATTAGTAGGCACGCGAAGGACTATAATTAGAAAAAATAAAATGTATCATCGTATATCTATCATTTTCTTCCTTTCAAACACTCCATTAATGTACTTTGACAAAGACATGAAAAAGGTAGCTTTGAGAGTCATTGGAAACAACATTAGTAAACCCTTAACAATAATTTCTACATTTTTTGGATTCATTATTAAATGAAAATCTAAAATTTTAGGCCGCAAAGGAAGTTTTCTTCGGCCCAATCCTGAGTCTTCTGTCAGTGCCCATTTCTTATTTAAAAATGAAAAGCGCGATGGGACTCTAGTGAAATTTGCAAATACTGCTTCTTTGGTTCAATAATCGCTACTTACGCACTCTTCTTCTACCTCTTGTCTCAGATCACACTATGCTAAGTATTATTTCTTATTACTACATATAGAAGCAGAGATGGTCATGTCTATTGGAAATTAGTTTAGAAGATTGAAGATTTTGGTTCAGTGTCAAAACCAAAAACTTGAAAAAATAACTTTCGTGTCAACTTCATCCAAATATCCAGACTTGATTCGATAGTCAAATTACAAATGTAAATAGATCAACTTGTCATACTCGTCAAGTAGATCGTCATGATATATTTGGAATCTCAAAACTAATTCCAAATGAATGAGAAATTACGTTCCAAAGTTGGAACAAAATAGAGAAAACTATGAGAAATTTGCCTAAGTGTGTTGCTAGCCTGACGCTGGACTATTGCTCGAGCAATAGGCTAGCAACAGAGTCTATTATTTTCGCTCGAGTGACATGCTAACATCAGTGAATGGTGCAACCATTGACAAAAGTTGCTGAGTTTGGGGGTGTGACACTTCATTCACAACCCCTCATTCTCTATATATAGGACCCCTGGATGTATATTTATCATTGTATATCATTCTTTACATGTTAAGTTGCATAAAACACTTTGTCAAAAGTGATTTCTTTGCATAAAATCATAAGTTCGGTAAAGAGAGAATCTTATTCGAGTTCGTTGGTCTAAGCCATTTGGAGTGCTCCTATGACTTGACGTGGTTGTTGTCTCTTGGGAGATGGTTGCTGAAAAATCATTAGCTCTGATGCAAGGTAAATCCATATTAAGAAAAAGTGTTCACTTGTATCGACCAATTGCATCACTAGCATATCTTCTTTTCGTAACTTTCCATTTCTGATTTCATTTATTTTGATTTCAAAAATTGACTAATCTTGTTTATATGTTTATATTGCAATGTTCAATGACATGCTTTCATTCAAAAATGGAAAGTGACGAGTCCATATTCATGTATTCGAATTCGGTAAATCATTAAGGTGTCTTCTCAACTATTTTGGTAAGTCGGATTAAGTTTCGATTTCACGCATATAAACGGTATGTTTTCTGGAATATAATATGCACATTATCGGTGTAATATCCCCAACAATCTTAAGATGGATTATGTATGTGATTTATATTATGAAGTTATCGTGAATCAATCATTTGAATAGTTGAAATCATTGCAATTGTGACCTTGGATTCATAAATAATTGAAGCCAAAATTTCTGTAATTATATAATATATTTTGGTTAAATATGCATTATGTATCTTTCCCCATTAAAGACAATTTATTTATTGGCTTATTAGCACAAAACGTCCATACGTTTGACAGTAAGTGTGCAAAACGTCCCAACGCTTCATTTTTTTGCATTTTCGCCCTTATTTTAACGTTTCAGTGTGGAAAACATCTTTTTCACTGTTTTTCAATATAAAATGACCAATATAACCCTCATATCTAAATAAAACAAAAAAAAATGAAAAGAAAACTAAAAAATAAATTGTAATTATACTCCCAAACTTTTTAAAAAGTGCAAGTGAGTCCAAAAGTCTTATTAAAAGGCTTAAGCACAGAACGTCCCATTTGACACTTAATACGAAAAACGTCCTTACATTTCAAACTTTTTGTACTTGGTTCAATAGCACAAAACGTTCCTACGTTTGACACTTATTGCGTAAAACGTCCTTACGTTTAATTTATTTTGCATTTTCGTCCTTATTTCAACATTTCATTGTGAAAAATGTCATTTTCACTTTTTTCAATGTAAAATGACCAATATACCCTCATATTTAAATAAAACAAAAAAGGAAAAAAATAATAAATTACAATTATGCTCCCAATATCTGGCCGAGAACCAACTCTACCACAACCACCGTTAATGCTGGCCACAACTATCAGCCCCAGCATTGTAGATGAAGGTGAGATGGTTTGAATGGTGGTGGGGTCTGGTAATTTAAGTGGTGGAGGGAGGATAAGGCTGAGGGAGAAGGATAAGACTGATGGTTTGAATGTTTTAATAAGGTTTTTGAACTAATTTGCACTTTTTAAAGACATTGGAAGTATAATTGTAATTTATTTTTATTTTCCTTTTTACGTTGGGAGCATAATTGTAATTTATTATTTTTATTTGTATTTTATTTAAATATGAGGGTATATTGGTCATTTTACATTTAAAAAAGTGAAAATGACATTTTTCGCAATGAAACGTTGAAATAAGGACAAAAATGCAAAATAAATAAAATGTAAGGACGTTTTACATAATAAGTGTCAAACGTATGAACGTTTTATGCTATTGAGCCAAGTACAAAAAGTTTGAAACGTAATGACGTTTTCCGCATTAAGTGTCAAACGTAGGGACGTTTTGTGCTTAAACCTTTTAATAAGGCTTTTGGACTCACTTGCACTTTTTTAAAAGTTTGGGAGTATAATTACAATTTATTTTTTTATTTTTCTTTTCATTTTTTTGTTTATTTAGATATGAGGGGTATATTGGTCATTTTACACTGAAAACAGTGAAAATGATATTTTCCACACTGAAACGTTGAAATATGGGCGAAAATGTAAAAAAAATGAAATGTTGAGATGTTTTGCACACTCACTGTCAAACGTATGGACATTTTGTGCTAATAAGTCTTTATTTATTTCTGAAATGGTGTGATCTTTTTGGAATTGTGTAACATAAATTTATTTGTCTTAGTGTATGAAATGTCATGCGGTTATCTGTTTACATTTATGAAGGGGCATGAGTATGTATGTCTTCATGATATACTATGTACATATCGAAGTTAATGGAAATGATTGGTCTTTTACTATAAGTTGTATTCTTTAAATTGCTTGCATGTGAATAGGTGTTTACATGATGGAAATGTGCATAATTTATAAATCAATTTCTGATTTGTTGTAAACAATTGAACTATTATGGTTTAAAGATTTGGTACTTTAAATATGTGATTGGTTCATTTGCACCTTTTGAAGTATGCAACAACAATTGCGCCATAATTCGTTTTATGTTTAAAATCTTGAGAAACATATATTTAGTATGTATATGCTGGAATAGTTTTCGTCACATAATGGTGGTGAACCTATTTCATTTGTGATGGAGATTGATATTCCATGTTTCGATAATTCATATTGTGATAATGAGATCGCAATATCCCTTATTATGTGGAAGTGCATAAACTTCCATGAAACTTAGATATTCCTAGTCACAACAACATATGTTGACTAAGATAAAATAAAATTATACGGATGTATAAAGGTTTGGAATAAGCATATCCGTCGCTATTCTTTTCTTCACTTTGAATGTGATAAATTTTTGTTTTAATAACAGAAGTGGATACTATTATAAAGATGTTGGTGAAAACCCAAGATTGGCTAATCAAGATGGGTGAATTGGTTATTAAAACTTTTTCGTTAATCACTCAAGAATTTAATATAATGAACACGCAAATGATAAAGAATAATCTAAATACAAGTAAGCACGTAAATGAAACAATGTAAATTTGCACAAAGTAAAAGGAATAGAGAGTGCAAACGATATAATATGGAGGTTCAATCTAATGCAATGATCTATGTCTCCCATTACCAAGCTATTCGGCACGAGCAAGACCTTTTTCACTATATTGATTGACTTATGGTACAATCCAATTCTTTACAATGCTTTCGGTGACTTAAAATCAAGGAGTATCGATCCTTTTACAACGTTGAGCTTTCCAAGACCTCAACATGACCCACAATTCAAAATGAATTTACAAGTGAAATATTCTTTTCTTAATGAATAATAGATTCAAAGTTGAGAACAGAAAGAGAAGAAGGAAAACACTTCGATAGATGACAATAAATATGGCTCAAGTGTTGGATTTGAAAAACTTTGATAGAAATTGATTTTCTAATTTTAGAATGATCAAAAGTTTTTCAAGTATAAATCAATTTATGAGGATGAATAAATAATGAAGATCAATGATTTATCTCAATAAATGCTCACTTATTACTCTAGGAAATGTTGAAATTGAATGCAAAGTGAGTTGGTATTTACAAGTGAAAAATCGTTAAAAACTCTGCCAAACCGGACGCAATATACCGGACATCCGTCACATACCGGACGGTCAACTAGCCATTTTGTCAGAAAATCAGAACAGTTGAATTTTTTTATCATTGGCTCTAAAACCACAATACTGGACGTCTGGTACGAACGTTTTACGCCGAAACGTCATCGTTTTAATTTTTAACAAATATAAGTACTCGATGGACATTTAAAAATGATTTTTCAAAGTATTTGTCATATTTCAAAATTACGTTCTTTGATTTTTACTTTTGAAAACATAGTTTTCGAGTAAAACGTTTTTTTTTTGTGATTTTTTAATCGTAAAATCAAAACTTGAGCTCATTTCGATTCATTGCCAAGAATTGAAATGTTTTACCTTTACATATGATTGTAAAAAGTGTAAACTCTTTGAACTTCTTGACGTACATGCTTGAACGTACTTCGACTTTATTTCGATTCTTGTTGAGACATCTTTTAGTGAGTTTTTCAATATCAATCTTCATAGCCTCGTTTGATCAATTTTGTTTCCATGTCGATTGTTGTATGCAAATTTCTTGACCTTGAACCTCGTGTCTTCAATTTATTGTTTTGCAATAATCACTATAGACATTTGACATCAATTTGTTAGAAATAGACGCAATTTGTTTGTGATAATCAAAACGAGACGTCAATCATTGGTCAACAATTTTTCCCTTTTTTATTATGACAAACACGATGATTTGCAATGTACAAATTAAACAAATTGATAAGGAATAACATTGTATACATATATTCCCCCTGTTAAACATAATCATGAAAATCTATATATCATTGATATCTTATATCTTCCTCATTTTGGCATAAGCAAAAAGTGTGGCAACAATAAGCAAAAAAGCAGTTATAGAAAGCAAGAGTGATTCAATGAAAAGCATTACACTGCAATACATAATTAAGGTAGTCATTACAATACATAATCAAAATAGTCAACCATAGTCAAACTAGTGAATTCAATTTAAGTCAAAATAAAACTACTGCGCCAGAGGATGAGGAGGAGGCGGATGCAGGAATCGAGCAAGTATGTCGGCAAAGAAGGCGGTCAGTTGATCCTGCATGTCAGCCTGTCGGACAAGGATTGCGTCATGTTGTGTCCGTATATGACGAAGTTCCCCGCTCGTCTCGTCGACTGTCGTAGTAAAAGAGTCAATCCGTCCATACAAAAGTGAAACCTGGTCCTTGGCGAGTCCTTGTTTAGTAGGTCGGAGAGCTCTCAATCTCGAGGTACCAGTGGCAGGAGGCACGCCATCGTCTTCGTCGTCGTTCTCCTCTTCTTTGAATGGTAGTGTAGAAGGCCCCGAACCCAAGTCGAACCCCTTCGTCTCAGCCACCCATTGTCCTTCTTTCTTAATGATTTTCATACGTCTGATAGTAGTTGAACTAATAGTGTCGATATGACGGGGTTTGACAAAGGCTTCATCGTGAAGAGGGACATTGAAGTGCTTAAATGTCTTCGTGAGAAGCATGCAGTAAGGAAGTGCCTTAACATATCGTGAAGAGTGTATGAGTTGTATATGATCTAATGCAATGGTTGGGAAATCAATTCGCGAACTGACAATTAAAGAATTGAGAATAAAAAGATCAAAATAGTTCACATCGTCCCAATGCCCTTTCCTAGGTAGGATTATGTTAGCAATTATATTTTGTAAGACTTTACAAAGAAGAGTAAGTTGGTTTGTAGAAATTTTTATAATATTTTCGAAGTCTTTACACGACACACGATGACAAGCGTCGATCGGGTTATAACCATCCACTTGAAGGTGAACTTTGTGCACAAAATTTTGAATGTCACAAGGTTCAAGTTCAAGAAAAGTGCAAATGAGAGGTTTTGAGACAATGATACGGACATTTTTAATGAAGCAGGAAATGTCTCCCTAAGGTGAAGGAAAAGTCATGTTTCTATAAAACTCCTTCATAAGACTTGGATACGCATACTCTTCTAATGTGCATACTGACACCCACCTCATGTTAATGAAATATTCTTCTATTCTAAATGTAGGTGCATCGAATGTAAAAGAGGCAAAATTTATGTTTTTACCTAATAAGACGGGCGACTTCTCGAAGGGGTTAGTCGGCATCTCGAGTTTGAGGTCTATTTCTTTGTCGAATAATGGAGATGGAGATCAGCGAACAATTTGCTTGAGTCTCTTTCCCTATGGTAAGATGTAGACATTTCAAGAAATTGGGGATTTTTCGAAAATTAGGGCTTGAAAGGAAGGATTTTGAACTTTTGGAATGCAATCGTTGGAATATATGTTATAGGATGTTAGAAAATCTTACAAAGTAGTAGATTTTTCCATGAAAGTTCGGATTTTGAGCAAAATCGAAGTGAAAATTGGAGAGGAATTTTAGGGCTCGATTTTTGAACTGGAAATGGATGTATTGGCCGAAAATGTAGATCGAGGAATACCAATTTTTTATGGAACTCGACTTTAGGGAGAGAAAACTTGAGGGAAGTGATGAATATATATGATTTTGAAGTTTGTAGGGAGACGAGTGGAGGTAGAGAGAAAATGAAGAACAAGGAGGAAGTCGCGATTTAAGAGACTGAAAATTCTCAGTACCGGATGTTTGCTAATCATACCGGACGTCTGATTTTTATTTATTTTTAAGATAAAGGAAGAGAACAAAAAATTAGGAGGAGTTCAATTTTGAACGTTGTTTGACTCGATAATACCCAAACTTCGTCTAATGAACGTGAAGCGATTGGGTGCAAGAAGTTCGGTGAAAATATCGGCCACTTGGTTTTTTGTGTCAACAAATTCAAGCGAGATATCGCCGTTTTGAACATGATTTCTAAGAAAGTGATGTCCTACCTCAATGTGCTTAGTTCGAGAATGCAAAACGGGATTTTTAAACAAGTTTATGACACTAGTATTATCACACATGATAGGAACATGATCATAAGATTGGTGAAAATTGCTAATGGTTAGTTTCATCCATAGCACTTGTGCATAATAACTCGTAGCCGAGATATATTCGACCTTGGTCATAGATAAAGCCACAGAGTTTTGTTTCTTACTAAATCACAAAACTAAGGCGAAGCCTAGAAAGTGACAAGTGCCGCTAGTGCTTTTCCGGTCACCTTGACAACTAGCCCAATCGACATCCGAGTAACTAAGTAACTCAAGGTGAGTTCGTTTCGGATACCAAAGTCCTAAGTTTTGAGTTCCTCTAAGATATCTAAAGATTCTTTTTACGACTTTAAAGTGGGATTCCTTAGTATTTGATTGAAATCGAGCACATAAACATACATTAAACATAATATCAGGCCTACTTGTAGTTAAATAAAGAAGAGATCTGATCATACCTCGATATTTAGTGATGTGAACGGGAATGCCTTGATAATCTTTGTCAAGCTTTATGGAAGTGCTCATCGGAGTGTTCATCATCTTTAGATCATTTATTTCGAACATATTTAAAATGTCTAATATGTATTTACTTTGATTTATGAATATGCCATCACATGTTTGTTTAATTTGAAGTCCGAGAAAGAACTCGAGTTCTCCCATCATGTTCATTTCAAATTCCATGCTCATATTTTTCAAAAATTCTTCGCAAAGTTGAATATTTGTTGCCCTAAAAATAATGTCATCCACATAAATTTGAACAATAAGCATATCTTGCTTATGGGTTTTAATAAAAAGAGTAATATCCACTTTTCTGAGAGGAAAACCATTTGAAAGTAGAAATTTGCTCATTCGTTCATACCAAGCTCTAGAAGCTTATTTTAGTCCATAGATAGCTTTTCTAAATTTAAAAACATGGTTTGGAAACTTATGGTTTACAAAATCAGGTAGTTGTTCGAAGAAAACTTCGTCTTGAATGAATTCATTCAAAAATGTACTTTTAACATCCATTTGATAAAGAGCAAAGTTTTTATGACATGTAAATGCAAGAAGCATGCGAATGGATTCTAACCTAGCAACCGGTGCAAATGTTTCTTCATAATCAATGTCTTTTTCTTGATTGTAACATTGGGCTACTAATCTAGCCTTGTTACGCACAATAATTCCATTTTCATCTCGCTTGTTTCTAAAGACCCATTTAGTACCAATAACAGTTTGATTATTTGGCCTAGCGACTAAATCCCAAACATAGTTTCTTTTGAATTGATTTAGTTCTTCTTGCATAGTTAGAATCTAAAACTCATCAAACTCGGCTTCTTTAAAAATTTTGGGTTCAATTTGTGAGATGAATGCACAACTACCAAGATGATTTCTAAGAGAAGTTCTAGTAGTAATACATTTTGATGGATCACCGATTATTAACTCCTTTAGATGAGAGGAAACAAATTTCCATTCATTTGGTAAAGTGGAGTCGCTTTGAGCTTCGGTTGGCTTTTCTTCACTTTCTTGATCGTTGGGCTTCTTTGATTGTTCTTTATTTGATACTCCTTTGTTTTGGTCTTGAATATTCATTTGTTCAAAAGGGGTTTCCCAACCTACATCATTATCAATACCTTTCTCGCGATCAAGAATGTTAGTCTCATTAAAATTGACATGCATGACTTCTTCAACGACTAGGGTTCTTTTGTTGAAAACTCTATGGCCTTACTAGTCGATGAATATGCTAAAAAAATTCTAACATTGGATTTTGAGTCAAATTTGTCTAAATTATCTTTTGTGTTTAAAATGAAGCATTTGCACCTGAACACTTTGAAATAGCTAATGTTGAGAATCATATTTTTCCATAGCTCTTAAGGTGTTTTGGTTTTCTTACGACTTACCCAGACTCTATTTATAATGTAGCATGCAATGTTAACGACTTCGGCCCAAAAGTACTTAGGCAAGTTATTTTCATTTAACATGGTCCTAGCTTGCAATGTACGATTCTTCATTTCTACTATACCATTTTGTTGAGGAGTTTTAGGAGTCAAAAAATTATGTTCATATCCATTTCGTTACAAAATTCATCAAAACCAAGATTATCAAACTCTTCACCATTGTCACTTCTAATCGTCGTAATGGTTAGCCCTTTTCATTTTCAACTTTTTTGCAAAAATGTTTAAAAGCTTTTAGAGATTCATCTTTTACATTTAAAAATATGACCCATGGAAATCTTGAAAAATCATCGATGATAACGAAAGAGTAATATTTACCGTCTAAACTAGCCGTTCTTGAAGGTCCATAAAGATCCATATGGATAATTTGCAAATGCTTTGTAGTTGAGGAGAAACTTTTTGGTTTGAAAGAACTTTTCACTTGCTTTCCGAATTGACATGCATTACAAGTTTTATCTTTTTCAAATTTCAAATTTGGCAATCCTTTCACACAATAATTTTTGAAAGTTTTTGAAATAAGATCCATGTTAACATGTCTTAACCTTCTACGCCAAAACCATATTTCATCCTTTAATTTGTGTAAATAATGTTTATTATTTTCATATTCAATATTTATGATATAAACATCTTTATTTCGACTTCCTATAAAAATTACATCTTTGATGTAGCATCCTTAATTAGGCATTTAGAATAATATAATTTTATATTGTAACATTTATCACATAATTAACTAATACTTAGCAAATTATGCTTGAGGTTATCAACTAATAAAAATTTCAATAGAAGGGGATGAGTGATTACCAATTTTGTCAATTCCAATAATCTTTCCATTTACATTGTCTCCGAAAGTTTTATGACCTCCATCCTTCCTTTTGAAGTTTGATAGTAGTAATCGATCTCCAGTCATATGTTTCGAACATCCACTATCCAAAAACAATTTGCTCTTGATTTTCTTCGGTACCTACAAGTACAAATTAATTTTGGATTTTTGGTACCCATACAAACTTGGGTCCTTGATAGTTTGTTTTTGAGGATTCTCTAATCCACTTATTTTTGTTTTCAAAATATAATTTCTTTATAGCTAAGCAATTAAAAAAAACACGTCCACTTTTATTACAAAAAGTACAAGTGATTTTGAAACTTTAACGAATATATTTTTAAGAGATTTTTGTTTTAGAGAAGGTTTGATTCCGATTTCCCCTTTGTCAAACATACATTTTTTATTTCCAAGCATTAGATCAAAACTCTTCTTGCCTTCAGTGAATTTATAAATGACTTTCGTCAAATCTTCAACCATTTCTTTTAAACAAGTGTTTTCCTTAACTAATAAATCATAATCAATATTTTCCTTTGATTTTTTCGAAATATTCTTTACTTCATCTTTTAATAACGAGTTTTCTTTTTGAGAATGGAGTAACTTAAAGCAAGTTTTTCAAAATTTTCAAGTAAATCATCATAAGAACTAGATAATTCATCGTAAGAACATTTTTCTTTTGAACTTACCTCATCTTCAATCGCCATGAAGCACATGTTGGCGATTTTGTCTTAACTGTCGCTATCAGTTTGGTCTTCATCGTCACTATCATCCCAAGTAGCTTGTTTTTTTCTTGATGTTCTTCTTTTAGTTCTGGCACTCAGTTCTTTTGTGACCGGATTTATCACAGTCATAGCAAACAATTTTCTTGCTTCTTTCTTCTCCTTTGTCATCCCTTCTTTAAGATTTTCTGTTGTTTCATAATCCTCTCCATTTTTTCACGAGGAGGACTAAATCGTCGAGCTCTTCATCACTCATGTTGTTGTTTGTTGTTTATTCTTCAATTACCGATTTTAGAGCAATTTGACATTTTGGAGCCTCTTTTGATTCATCTTTGTTTTTCCTCGTTTTCTCCTTGATTTCGACGTTGTTGAGTTCATACGTCATCAAAGTTCCATAAAGTTCTTCCAAGGGATATGTATTCACATCATTGGTGTTTTCTATCAACATTCGTATAGGGCTCCATTCCTCCGAGAGTAACCTAAGCATTTTGCTCACAAGTTCACTGTTAGTACATTTATGATCAAAACCTTTTAAACCATTTACAATACTGGTAAAACGAGTAATCATATTTACAATAGATTCATCTTGTTTCATAAAGAATTTTCGAATTCTTTAACTAACATATTTATTTTAGTTTCATTAACCTTACTTGTCCCAACATGAGTAACTTCGAGTGCATGTCAAATATCATAGACCGAATCACATGTGTTAATTCTATTAAATTCATTTCTATCTAGTGCACAATAAATCAAATTTTTTGCCTTAGCATTTAATGACAACTTTTTTTCTATCTTCTTCATCTTATTCCTCTCTAGGTTTGGGAATACTTTGATCGGGGTCTTCCATCAATCTAAATAGTCTTTGTAGGCACATAGGGACCATATTCAATTATTTTTCAAATATTATAATCAATTGATTGAATATAGATCATCATCCTAGCCTTCCAATAATTATAGTGTGTGCCATCAAAGAAAGGAGGTCGATTTGTGGAATGCCCCTCAAGACTTTGAAACATGGTGTTATCCATTACTCAAGATTGTGAAATCTTTAAGAGAGTGAGTACCGAGCTCTGATACCAATTGAAAGTCCAAGATTGGCAAACCAAGAGGGGATGAATTGGCTATTAAAACTTTTTCGTTAATCACTCAAGATTTTAATATAATGAACACGCAAATGATAGAGAATAATCTAAACACAAGTAAGCACGTAAATGAAACAATGTAAATTTGCGCAAAGTAAAAGTGTTAAATAAAAGGGATAGAGAGTGCAAACGATATAATATGGAGGTTCAATCTAATGCAATGATCTATGTCTCCCATTACCAAGCTATTCGGCACGAGCAAGACCTTTTTCACTATATTGATTGACTTATGGTACAATCCAATTCTTTACAATGCTTTCGGTGACTTAAAATCAAGGAGTATCGATCCTTTTACAACGTTGAGCTTTCCAAGACCTCAACATGACCCACAATTCAAAATGAATTTACAAGTGAAATATTCTTTTCTTAATGAATAATAGATTCAAAGTTGAGAACAGAAAGAGAAGAAGGAAAACACTTCGATAGATGACAATAAATATGGCTCAAGTGTTGGATTTGAAAAACTTTGATAGAAATTGATTTTCTAATTTTAGAATGATCAAAAGTTTTTCAAGTATAAATCAATTTATGAGGATGAATAAATAATGAAGATCAATGATTTATCTCAATAAATGCTCACTTATTGCTCTAGGAAACGTTGAAATGGAATTCAAAGTGAGTTGGTATTTATAGGTGAAAATCTGTCAAAAATTCCACCAAATCGGACGCAGTGTATCGGACGTCCGCCATATACCGGATGGTCAACTAGCCATTTGATCAAAAAAATCAGAATCGTTGAATTTTTTATTGTTGGCTCTAAAACCACAATACCGGACATCCGGTACGAACGTTTTATGTCGAAACGTCTTCGTTTTAATTTTTTACAAATGTAAGTACTCGAGGGACATTTAAAAATGATTTTTGAAAGTATTTGTCATATTTCAAAATTGTGTTCTTTGATTTTTACTTTTGAAAACATAGTTTGCGTGTAAAACATTTTTGTCGTGATTTTTCGATCGTAAAATCAAAACTTGAGTTCGTTTTGATTCATTGCCAAGTATTGAAATGTTTTACCTTTACATATGATTGTAAAAGGTCTAACCTCTTTGAAAGTCTTGACGTACATGCTTGAACGTACTTCGACTTTTATCTCGATTCTTGCTGAGACGTCTTTTAGCGAGTTTTTCAATATCAATCTTCATAGCCTCGTTTGATCAATTTTGTTTCCATGTCGATCGTTGCATGCAAATTTCTTGGCCTTGAATATCGTGTCTTCAGTTTTGTTATTTTACAATAATCACTATAGACACTCGAAATCAATTTGTTAGGAAGAAACGCAATTTGTTGTGATAATCAAAACGAGACGTCAATCATAGGTCAACGGTTGGAAGAATGACAACTATTTGTTGAAAGTATATGACTTTTCATTAAATTTGGTTGATGTTGATAGCTTCAATTAATTTTATGAAATTAAGTGAGAAGATTTATGTAAAATTATATTTGCATAAGAGTATGACAAAATGTGATTTTGTGCTAAGTGTAATCATTATTTAGTACTGAGAAGTAAGTTGTTTAATTACTTGGAATCGTTGGAAAATAATACAGAGTATTATGAAATATTTTAGAATCAATTTAGATGAAAATGTGTGTCTTTTCTTATGAAAGATCATGACTTTTGTTATGATTATTTCCTAACTGGTGTGTCTCTTTATAGAGATTAATTTCGAGATGTGCATCCTTTTGTAGGGTTGTGTTTTTTACGAACAAAGGTTTTCAACCTATGGAATATATGGTGAATTGGTACCCCATGATACTATCTTGTGAAATGTCACAAATTTGAATATTTGATAAATTGCATATGTTGCAATCTTGAGAATCAAGATGCTTAGCCCTCTTCATTGTTGTACTATATTGTATGCGTGTAACAATTTAGTTGGTTTGTGCTGGGAATAACATTACTGGTCTATGTGATGGCCTTGATCAAAGTGTAGTTGGATTGAAGTACATTGTATACAACTTCAATAAATTATGAATTGATGACCACGATTTTGAAAGTACTTAGACATTCACAAAGCATTCGATATGGACATTATTGAACTATGAAAGAGTTGATGAACTATAAGTTCAAGTATAACCTAAAATTGTGGGGGTTAACATTAATGTTTGCGAACTTATATGTAAAGTCCAAACTTGTGGATGTCACTTTATTGCATATGTATTCCTAATTAAGGAATTGTAGGGGGGAGGGATAACTAATTCTACAAGTTAAATTCTTTATACCCTATAAATCACAAAAGAATGTCTATGAAGTGAAAATGTAGAAAATCCTTATACTGAGGGTCCGTTTGATTGCAAGAGTGGAATTTGGGTGAAAAGAAAATGAATTCCAGGGAATTGAATTACCTAGAATTGTTTTTATAGAAATTGTCAATTAATTGTGTTTGATTGTGGTGTGCTGTCTAGGCACCCAAAAATAGTCTTTAAACCTCTAAAACTAATGTAGTAGTGGAAGTAATGGTCGATCCCACGAAGAGTGTGTAATTCAATATTTTATACTCCGTACAATGATTGGAAAGGTTTTTGTATGCAAACAATTGTAAATAACGCAATTAATAACAATGAAAATTAAATTAACGAAAACATTCAAAAGACTTACATTGGTCTAAATCCACATCCACCATCGGAAATCCACAATTGATCATAGATGCAATGATAATTGAATTCATATTTTGAATATTCACTGTTGGAATTATTTTCATATCTCTCCTTATTTTTAGTTAGTTAGAAACCAGCGTTCTAATTAACCCTAATTATTAAATAACCTCAAACCAGTGCTCAAGATTCAATTTAATAACAGTTTTACACAATAGAGAAATCTATGAACTAGATAACACAAACACCAGTTATTGCATTCAATCTATTTAAACATCCTTCTTAAAATTCAATAACCTCTATCGTAGAAAATCAACAAATCCTAGTGCTTCACAAGTTAAAGGGATCAAACAATTACGGATTTGATGTTTAACTTAGCGGTGGATTGTTACAATCAATGAACTAGCGGGCCCTCTAGCAATTAAATGCAACGAATCGTAGAAATAAATGCAGAAGAACATTCAATACTCAAAATATAAATCAAACAATAAGAAAAATTATTTAGATCTCACAATATGTGGTTCCGAGGCTTTCGTTTCCTTCGACCAAGTATAAAAGTTTAGTTAGAATTCATGAATCTAAGAAAGAAATAATGAAGAATAGAGTTTGGAGGCATTCTGTACATTCTGATTGTGTTCTAAGATTTTAAAATATTTATTTATAGTTGTTTTTATTGGTAGTTGACTTAAATTCGAAAACCAAAATTTGCGTCCCGGAAATGAACCATGCGACCACATAGTTTAGAGGCTGCGGTCACATGGAACAAGTAAACTCAGCCCTCAAACTCTCAGAAGTGGTCTGTGTGGCCGCATGGAATTAAAGTCATGCAACTGCATGGTTTTATGGATCTTCCTCCGAACAGCTTTTAGTATTTTAGTCATATCTTATTCTTCCGCTATTCGATTGAGGCGATTCAAGATATCTTAGAAAGATAACTCAAAGGGCTACAAATTTTCTTCGGAAACTATCTTCACATTCGATTTTTTTCCATATTAAAATCTGGTCTCAATATGAGGCTGAAAACCGATGCAACCTTTTCAGCTTGAAAGTTGATATGTGATAATGTTTTGGCTATATTTCATCCCCTGACTCCTTTTTTTCATCCAATCGACCTCTAACACTCTCGAATCTTCATCATAAGGTTAGAAACAAGTTTAGAATATTTGCACTTTAGTCCTTGAACTTTCATTTTCTTTCACTTTGGTCCATTTTCACTTATTTCTTCTAAATTACGCCATATCCATCGAATTGCCACCTAAACCAAAATATGAGAATAATGAGTACATTTTGGCACAAAATAAACATACGAGCGCATAAAATAAGGAGGAAAAAATATGCAGTTTACATTCCTATCAGATTGATATAATTTCTCACCTGAAAAACGTTAAAAATTTAGATCTTTTAATGTTCGTTTAGTCTTATTTTTCATGAAAATTGTCCATTAAAGAGATTTTTTTTAACAATTGTCCATAGAATTTGCTTTCATTTCCAAAATGAACCAAGTTATGAGAAATATGAACGGATTAGGGAAGATATCTGTGTGAGTATTATTATCTTGGCTTACACTAACGGCCGAATGGATCAAGACATCACGTTTACCAATTAGCCAAGTAAGTCCGATAGTATTTCACTAAGGGAGGTTCAAAGTCAGAAGCTATCTTACCTGATACAGTGTTTTTCTGCTCTATCTGCAATGCATCATAATTCTTTACATGTTATGTTGCATAAAACACTTCATCAAAAGTGATTTCTTTACATAAAATTATAAGTTCGGTAAAGAGAATATTTCGTTCGAGTTTGTTGGTTTAAACCATTTGGAGTGCTCCTGTGACTTGACGTGGTCGTTGTCTCTGAGGAGATGGTTGTCGAAAAATCGTTAGCACCGATACTGAGCAAATCCATAATAAGGAAAAAATGTTCAATACTTGAATCAACCAATTACATCACTAGCATCTCTTCTTTTCTTATCTTTCAACAAATTAGCAAATTAACTAACTTAGTGATTAATACTCAAACTCCCAAGCCAAGTCCATGTCTAGCTAGCCCAACCCAACCCAATTTCTAAATTTAATTTTTTGGTCTAATTATTAATTTCATTGTTAGCCCAAGATCTATGCAGTTTTAAGTTTTTATCTAAGTGGAAATTACACCCACCACTACAATTTCAATTAATATTCAAATTTTACATTTGAACTTTTTTTATTATAAAATTACTACAATATATAGAGTAAAATTGATAACCAATAAATGTATTCACATCTTTCACTAATCAAAGAAAAGCTACAATCACTCTACCATACATGACATATCAAATACTACACATACTCCACCCCAAATCACGCCCCAAAACCCCCAACTTTCATGCTCTCCATTGCAACGGAGATCAAGAAAAAATCAAGAATCAATTCCAAGAAATCTTCATTCATTGCAAATCGACTACATCATGTCATTCTATGATTTTCTCCATATATTATGTATGAAAATCTATTCTCTAAACTGCAATTTTCAGAATTTCAAAATCGTAAACTCAAAGGACAGGGCAGGCAGGTTCTCTGAAAATCGAGCCTACTCCATTATTGTGTAATGATGCAACACAATTTGTTCTAACTTACAAGTCTATGAGGAGTATATGATAAGGGAGCTCTGTTTTTGCAGTTTAGCTTGTTTCTCGGAGGAACCGAAGTAAAGTAGCCACCAATAAGTAAATCTTAGCAGGATTAACGATTTGCTCGTCTAGTGGTTCTGTTTACATAGTGCAAATATTTTCAAAAAGTTCCTTACAAAAGGATGTATTGAACTTTAGTTTTACAACTTAGTTGGCATTCCTTCTGTAAGCTTTTTCAAATGCTAATAATTTAAGATAATTTCTTTGGACTGTGACCAGGAATCTTAATGTTT
Organism: Fraxinus excelsior; assembly: GCA_019097785.1. Lineage (NCBI taxonomy): Eukaryota > Viridiplantae > Streptophyta > Magnoliopsida > Lamiales > Oleaceae > Fraxinus > Fraxinus excelsior. Next base: position 113,058 of record CM032638.1, on the reverse strand, counting down.
GTTTGTCCTTGATATTACGATGAATTATGGAAAATTTATGCTCGAATTTTGTACATTTGCTCTTTTCTTGAAATTGTATGATTTTGCGGGTGGATTATAAGATATGTTTAGTAGCCTATGAATCCAAATAGGATCCCCGTGTATTCTACTACACAAATGATCCTACATGGAAAGAGTTGCAAGAGGAGCACATCTAAGTTACCTATTTTGAGTATTTGTTTGTAAGAGTAGTAATCTCCATATGAATGCAATAAGATGAATAGATGATTATTTGTTTGCCAGAACTAGAAGTAAAAGATTACCGATGCGCTTGTCAGACGTTAGATGTTTTTGTGCGTCCATTGATGCGTCATACAATTAGTGATATTGTGAAATTATTAAGAAAATAAAAGGATAGAACCCATTGTAAATGGAAGGGAAGAAGAAAAATATTTCATTCATTCAACTTGAGAAATTACAATGCATACTAGTCTATTTATAGAGAAAAATAGCCAACTAATCTATCAACTAATCACTACATGGAAGTCTCTAGAATTGAAGAGCTGGACTAAATTCTAACAAACCAACAACTAATAACAAACTAAAGAAGAAACTATAAGGAGCTAGAATAAGCTGAACGTGAGCTGAGATTACGTGAGCTGAGGTTGTGTGATCTGCTGTGTTGTTGAACATGCTTATATTCCAACACTCCCTCCTCAAAACGGAACATCTTGAACTTGGAGAGGAAAACAGAGATGCAAGCATTTGAAAAAGATATTTGCAGAGTCTGTGATATGATAAAGAGGAGATCTCTAAGAACTAGATCCATCAAATTATTAATTCTGGTTGAATCTGATGAAACGTTGAGCCGTGACTGTTAGGAGCACAACTCCAGTTCCTTCCAACAACTGTACCAAGAAGTCCCATGGGGAAAGAATATTTTGTCGAGAAATTCTTAAAGGTGCAGGAAGAAACAGTGATGCACAGAGATGAAATCAGAAATGATGATGACACATTTTGCAACCCAATCTGTAATGGGAGATTTTCTTGACTACATCAAGCAACTGAGAAAAGCATAATCTGTGCACAAACCAGTTACAAGTTTCGATGGAGTTATCATGTTCTTCTCGTAAACCAGTTTACAATCCTGTCCGACTTCGAAACTGAATTGAATTGCATTAATGATGAAGAAAAACGGATTGTCAATAGCTAAATTTATTTGACAAATCTCACTTTAACAAGAGGAAAATGGAACTGGAACAAATTCCATGAAAAACTCCTTAAAAGGAGGACAAAGACTATGGAGACTTGAATAACTTCCATGAAAACACTCAACAATGGCGGAATTGCTCATTGAAGAGGATGAATCGAGCTGGTTTTGCAGATCTACTGTAGCTTACAAATTTCAGTAGAAAGCTGGAAAAAAGGGAATCAGTTCCGTGATTCATCACCCGAAAATACAGTTCTGTGAAACAACGAAGTGATGCTCTGGTCATAGCTGTTGCAAGTGCTGAACTGATAAATCATCAATGGCGGAATTGCCAACTGAAAAAAAACGGCAGACTGAGTTGCAGACGGAAGGAGCATTTCTATTATACCATATTGAGAAAATTACAATGCATATTAGTCTATTTATAGAGAAAAATAGCCAACTAATCTATCAACTAATCACTACATGGAAGTCTCTAGAATTGAAGAGCTGGACTAAATTCTAACAAACCAACAACTAATAACAAACTAAAGAAGAAACTAGAAGGAGTTAGAATGAGATGAACGTGAGCTATGATTACGTGAGCTAAGGTTGTGTGATCTGCTGTGCTGCTAAACATGCTTATATTCCAACACAAATATGTCAATTAACTGAAATTTGCATCGTGTCAACATTTTATTCTCACAGTTGCTTGCAACATTACATCTAAGGTATTACCATTTAGCTTATGAAGGTTTATTGATTTAGATTATGAATATGTTACAATATTTATGTTCTATGTTCTGGATTTGGAAAATGGAATATGGACCACGTAATGCTTTTGTTTTATTTGTTGCATATTTAACAATACAACAATGAAATCCACTACGTTATAACAAAATAAGTTCCATCTGTATGTTCCACCAACTATGTGTTTTCTCATGATACACATATTTTCGCTCATCATGCACCTTCCATGTGCAACATATCAATCGAAATTGAAGATGGAAAATTCGGTTCCATTTCCCGGTGGCCCTTCAACACTAAGGTCACTCGATCTAGAAATTTGTTGGAAAATTCCCCACTTGGACCGACTTTTGGCATTTCGTTGTTCATCTTGGTTAAACGGTCTATAGTTAAACAAGAATGTTAGAAGTTTATATCTTTATGGTTAAGTTTTATGTACTAATTATACAGTAGAATTTTACCCCTGAATTACATTTTGCGCCTGCAGAGCCATATTGAAGATTCCCACCAACACAACTGCTATAACAAAAATTTTCGTCACATTTCTGTTGCCACCTATTTTGAGATAAAACTATAGATGAAAGAACTACTTATCAATTCCTCAAAAATGCGAAGGAAAAGAAATTCATGGTTAATTAATGTGGGTGAGTTGGTAAGAAGATTGATTATGTGCAAATTTATATAGACAGTTCTGTTTTTGTCCATAACTTGTACTAATGAAAATTGAAATCAAGACTTAAGAAAACATTGATACTAGCCAAATATGGTAGATTAATGATTTAGGCCAGTTGGCAAAGTTATGTTAATCCAAAGGTAAATCTAATGCAGGCATTTACATTGAAATTCCTCTAGTTAAGATAAGGGAAATGCTATCAGAAATTCAGGAAATTGGAAAACTATTAAGACGCGTATATACTATTTATATTCATATTAGCAACAAAATCTCTATAACACAACACAAAATCGGGCAATTTCACTCGTTCAGCCTTAAAAAAACCATCTCTTTTCACCTCAGATAAACACTCCAGATTTTTACTCATGTGCATCTACCTGATGACCAATTCCCTCCGGTCCAGCGATCCAAATCTTACAAACCATTCAATACAACTGTAAACTAGAAGGTACATGATGATTAGTCAATATATCCCAAGCTAATACATTTCGACATCTGCAACATACTCAATTTCCGGACTTGACATCCATCCATCTTCAATTTATTATTACCAAGTTCCACATACCTGACGGAGAAGATAAATCTGATGAATCAAAGTTCTGATTGCACGCACATAGAAGATATTACAACATCAATTCTTTCACAATGAGCGATTATGAGTTATCCCAATCGTAATGTTAATTGCATAATAATCATATGCATATGAAGTTAATGTCGCTTGTTTTCCTTGACAATGGGAACTTTTCAGTTACTCACCCAATAAGGGAAGTTTCATATACAGTAATATAGGGATTTTAATGGAGTTTTGTAGTAATTTCGATTAATAATACAACTGGGTAGTATAAAATAAAATAGCATGTATTAATCAGGTATTTATGATTTTTTTTCCCTTTATCATTTCCTTTCCAATTTCATACTTTCATTCGGTAAGCACAGGTCTACTAACCCCAAATTATTTGAAAAATTGAAAAAATACATCTACATGCCCAAATCAAAGCCGCCGACTGCCGAGTCCGACTTCCCCTCTCCAACTACTCATCGAAGATACGAATGAACATGTCATTAGTTGTATTTATGTAGTGTTGCTTTAAATATTAAAAAATTAATTATGTTACGGAATCGAACATAACGAACCGAACCCAAACGATTTCATAATTATATTTGGACCCGACGATTCCATTTATTAAATACCCGAGAATTTTGATTCGGCTCGGTTCTCTTCAAAATCGAATCGAACCGGACCATGTCTTGCCCTATTTAAAATTTTGATATTTTGAATATTCGAACTTGTTTGGGAAACAATAATGCTAAATGTACTCACCACATGGTTGACATCACCCTATGTGGTATAATCTAAACAAAAGGCTTATTAGCACAAAACGTCCCTACGTTTGACAGTTAGTGTGCAAAACATTCCAACGTTTCATTTTTTTGCATTTTCGCCCCTATTTCAACGTTTCAGTGTGGAAAACATCATTTTCACTATTTTTCAGTGTGAAATGACCAATATACCCTCAAATTTAAATAAAACAAAGAAAATGAAATGAAAAATAAAAAAATAAATTGTAATTATACTCCCAAACTTTTTAAAAAGTGTAAGTAAGTCCAAAAGTCTTATTAAAAGGATTAAGCACAAAACGTCCCTACGTTTCAAACATGTTTGTGTTTGCTCAATAGCACAAAATCTCTCTACGTTTGACATTTATTGCGTAAAACGTCCTTACGTTTCATTTCTTTTTACATTTTCGTCCTTATTTCAACGTTTCATTGCGAAAATACGTCATTTTCACTATACGCCACAACTATCAGCCACAGGTTTGAATGGTGGTGGGGTCTGGTGGTTTAGGTAGTGGAAGGAGGATAAAGCTAAGGGAGAAAGAGAAAACTGATGATTTGAATATTTTAATAAGATTTTTTAACTCATTTGCACTTTTTAAAAAGTTTGGGAGCACAATTGTAATTTATTTTCCTTTTTATGTTTTATTTAAATATGAGGGTATATTGGTCATTTTACATTAAAAAATAGTGAAAATGACGTATTTCCGCAATGAAACGTTGAAATAAGGACGAAAATGTAAAAAAAAAATGAAACGTAAGCACGTTTTACGCAATAAGTGTCAAACGTAGGGAGATTTTGTGCTCTTGAGCAAATACAAACATGTTTGAAACATAGGGACGTTTTCCACATTAAGTGTCAAATATAGGGACGTTTTGTGCTTAAACCTTTTAATAAGACTTTTGGACTTACTTGCACGTTTTAAAAAGTTTGGGAGTATAATTACAATTTATTTTTTTATTTTTCATTTCATTTTCTTTGTTTTATTTAAATTTGAGGGTATATTGGTCATTTTACACTGAGAAATAGTGAAAAGGATATTTTCCATACTGAAACGTTGAAATAGGGGCGAAAATGCAAAAAAATGAAACGTTTGGGTGTTTTGCACACTAACTATCAAACGTAGGGACGTTTTGTGCTAATAAGCCCTAAACAAAAAGATTGTTGGAGAAATCAAAAGATAAGATGTTACTGTGTGGAAGAATATAAAGAAAGATGCCAACCATAATGCATATGTTGCATGATTATATAGGAAATTAGCCCACTGAATATCGAACGTCCATAACTGCCCTTGAGTTGGATAGTCAGACGACAACAATGCCCCCATTACCAAAGTAATCATGGTCAATTTCGTAAATTTCAAAATGTACTTTGTTTAAGATTAGGGTGGTTATATTACGAGTTGCAACCGCAATTTTTATTTGTTATGCCACATTTTAAGAAGTTTTCAATTTTTGCTCATTAACACTTATATCCTTAACATTTTATCCTCAATTTTACATTAATTAACACATCTCATATCTGATAGCAGATTATATCCAAACAATCTATTGAAATGGCATAAAACGACTTACTTCCCATCTTATTTTTAAAAATAAATAAATACAAAAGTGCGATAAAATATTTTCCCTCATTTCAAAGTATAAAAAAAGAATATTTTGACATAAATCAACGTCAAGAACAAGATGTACTAATTAATGGGAGGTTGAAAATAAAAAGTTAGGGATATAAATACTACGACAAACAAAGATCAAGTAATATAAGTGCAATAAAAATATAATGCAACAAACCATTCAGTTCCGAAATTATGGACAATCAAGAATAGTTAATGATCCAAATACATAAGAGCAAGTACTTCACCCTCCCAATAGCAACTTTCATCGGGAATCTTTTTCATTGCTTTTGTCCAACAAACTATCCGACAAACTAATCATAAATCCCACAAACTTTTTCCACCCTAATCCCAATAAACCTAACTCCCTCCCACAAACTCCCTTTTCACGCCCACTTATATCAATCAATATACACAGTAAGGAAACAAGAAATCAATCAATGGCGGTTAAACACGAGGACTTACCAGTACCCATTTTCACTTCTCTTGAACCCGTTTACGGAACCGGCTCCCAGCTTGAAGAATCGGAACTTCGATTCACCCATTTGAAGTCAAAGTTCATTGAGTTCTTCACCTACCCCCCCGATATCTACGCCCGATCTCCAGGTCCATTTTTGCTTCCTTACATACACATTTATATTTTTGCTTCCTTACATACACATTTATGTTTATGTATCTACTAATCCAGTTTGTTTGGCTAAAGCCGTAAACTTTAGTAACTATATATCGTTTTTGGGTGGATTTACTTATTTTCCATATCTTATTGCTTTGAGAAAAGTTAGTAATTTATGTTTTTTCTGAAAATTGGACATTCTATCTGAGTCTGAGATGCAGGTAGGATAATGTAATTGGGTTTTGGATGCCTGTGAATTGAATTATTGTTTTGGGGTGTTTGTGTAGGGAGGGTGAATTTGATAGGGGAGCACATAGACTATGAAGGTTTCTCAGTATTGCCAATGGCTATCAGGCAAGACACCATCATAGCAATACGGAGAAACGACACCAAGGTGCTTAAGATCGCAAATGTGAATAGTGACAAGTACTCTTTGTGTACTTACCCTGCTGATCCCGAACAGGTATGCTTATATTTGACTCTTATTTTTGTCTGCTGACTTTAACGACTTGGTTTTTGAAATGAGAAAATCCTGTCATAAAATTTTATTTTCGGTTCTCTATTGTAGATAATAAATTCATGATGCTACAAAGTTCAATACAAATTCTATGTTGAGAGACCCCGGATACTGCATATCTAAGCTAATTTGAACCTAAAGACCATTTCGGAAATGGGAGTTTCTCGTATATGACTGTTACAAGAGCATTAGTTTAATAGATACTCTCTCCGTCCCAATTATGTAGGCTTATTTAGTTTTTCACACGGATTAAGAAAGCTTCTTTAATGTCATTGGAAAATTAATTTTTGCCAAAACCATTCCTAATTTACCCCTATTTAATTTTTGGTATGTAAAACTAAATTATTGTTGGAATTAATAAAAATTTTGAAGAAGAAGAAGAAATGGGAGTTGTTTCATGTTTCCAAGAAGTGGGAAATGTGTGTATTTGGATAATTTTAAGAAGTTGACATATTAAGTGGGGAAAATTTAATAAAGGTATATTGGTAAAGGAACGCAACAAAATATTTTACATTAGGAAACAAGCCTATATATTTGGGACAAGAGAAAAAGAAAACTCAGCCTATATAATTGGGATTGATGAAGTATTTTTTCGTTGGGAAAAGATCCAAATGTATTACACAAAAGTCTTTTGTTCTTTTACCAGAAATAATTCTCCATTTATAGTAAAATTATGTATATTACACTATGATGCACCGACATGGGGACACATGTGTCGACACACGATTTTTAAAAAAAAAATACTGACACAATGTTGCAGACACGTCGATTAAATTTTTAAAATTCTTTATTTATATATGGTGTTAATCTAGTTTTATACACGTTATTAATTTTTCTTGTTAAAATCTTTTATATATGAATACCTATTTGTTATTTAATAATAACTTTGAGTTAAATATTAAATAAAAAATATGTATTCATATTTAACCGATAAAGAAAGAAAAATGACCATGATAGAGTGTTCGAGGAGTGTTGGTTTTTGACACATGTCAAACACGGACACGCCACTTTAGCTGAAGTGTCCGTGCAACAAATTATCACATGGGGCCAAGTTAATGCATCTTACATGTCATTTTCTCCTTTAATCCATTACCAAATGTTAAAATGCTCACTATTTTCATTTTTATTTGCTAGGAAATTGATTTAAAGCATCATAGATGGGGTCACTATTTTATTTGTGGGTAAGAAATTGATTCGGCATTGCAATCATTGTTGGCTACTTTTCTTCCACGCTTATTGATCATGGTTGTTGACAGACCATTAGTTGTCCTCTTCATGACTATGAATAACTTAGGGCATGTTTGATAGCACGAAATTTTTTAGGGAAGTTGGAATTCGTTTTCATTTTCCACCTTTTAGGCTGTTTGGTAGGCTAAATTTTCCATAGAATTCATTTTCCACCCTTACCTCATTTTCCACCCCATTCTTGGTTTTCCAGGCTACTTTTTTTTTTTTTTTTTTGGAAATTTTAACGAATTATATTCCCAATTGTAACAAATTATATCCCTTTAATCGATAATTTTTATGAAAAACAAAGTCAGACGAATGATATTCTGTATGGTAAATTTTTTTGGCAATTAGAACAACTTCTAGACCCAACGGTAAAAAAAATTATCACTTTAATGGACAATTTCCATAAAAAAACGAAGTCAAACAAAGACCAAGCTTTCAACATTTTCTAGGTGGAAATTATACCAATCAAATACAATTAACTACAATTCCCAATAAAACAAATTCTAGGCAATTCAATTCCCTGTAATTCATTTTCTTTCCACCCAAATTCCAAATTTACAATCAAACGGACCCTTTGTGAAAAGATACATACATGGCTATTCTTCTTCCATTGGCAAGACTTTTAATTTTTATCTTGCAGGTACAAAGGCCTCTACGAGTATGCCAAATCTAAGGGAATAGATGTCGGTGAACCAGTCGGACTTGATGTTGTTGTTGATGGCATAGTTCCAACTGGTTTGTTACTTATCCAATTTAATGCCTATATTGTATTGAAAGTCAGCAATCACCTATGCAACATAATGTTGAAGAAAGAGTGTAGTGTTGGTTGATAGTATTCTTTGATGGATCATGCTCTTTTTCCTCATTTAGGATCTGGACTATCCAGCTCTGCTGCATTTGTTTGCTCTTCGACAATTGCTATAATGGCCACATTGGGCATGAACTTTCCCAAGGTATTGTGCCCAATTGTTCATTATTTGTTCCATAGATCTGATCAAAAGTGCTTGCATGACATAAAAGTATTGGCTTCTATACTTTTGGTTCTTCAGCAAAGAAGCAGAGGATAGAAAAGCATTGGAGATCACTTTGTCCACTTCAGGAGTTAAGTTGTTAGGTATTTTTCCATTCTAACTCTATTTTGTTTACTTTTATTTTCAGAAAGAAGTTGCTCAAGTTACATGTGAATGTGAAAGACACATTGGCACCCAATCTGGTGGAATGGACCAGGTAATTTATCTTCTTTCCAAAAAAAAAAAAATCCTGAAACAAATGTCCATGACATCTGCACAAAGCCCAAGAGAACTGTAAGGCTGAAATTGTTTTTATACTTGCTATAATAATTATTCCCGTGAACGCTTTGTTATATAACTTGTGGGTCTATATTGTCCATTCTCTGGTATTATATTTCTTATTTATGATGAAGTTCTCTCTATTTAAATGCTCAACATTAATATTCGTAACTTACAATTTTGCTCCTATATTTTTACAGGCTATCTCAGTTATGGCTCAATCTGGGTTTTCAGCTCTCATTGATTTCAATCCTATTCGTGCAACTGAAGTGCAACTCCCTGCTGGTGGGACTTTTGTTATAGCTCATTCACTGGCTGAATCTCAAAAAGCTGTTACTGCTGCAACTAATTACAATAACAGGGTTGTTGAATGCCGTTTAGCTTCGGTAAGTTCTTTGGTTTGACAGCATGCATGTTTGCTGTCAGATGAACTGATTTCTGTGTGATAGAGTTGCGTGTTTTAGTGCTATAGTAATCTTGTGTTCAACATTGTGATATAATGATTGTTAAGTTTTTATAGATTGTGCATTTTTGTTTTCTACCTATCTCTGTGATATACTGATTGTTAAGTTTTTTATAGATTGTGCTAGGCATAAAACTTGGAATGAAACCTCAGGAGGCTGTAATTGAAGTCAAGACACTTTCAGATGTTGAAGATTTGTGTGTTTCGTTCGCGGGTACTCGTGGATCTTCTGATCCAGTCCTTGCTGTCAAGGTACCTGTTCATTTTGTTTTTCCATTTTTTGTTGGTGAAAAGTCTCTGCAGCAAGTTTATCTGCTTATTACTTTTTCACGTCTACTCCTTGGCATGGCATCACTCTTGTAGTTACTAGTTATCACCTTTCTGAGAGTTATCAATGGCTTATTTACTTGGATTCTCTAATTGATTGTGAATATTCTCACGTCTGTGACCATTTGGAGTAATGGTTTGTTTTATATTGCAAAAGGAATTATTGAATGAGGAACCATATAGTGCTGAAGATATTGAGAAAATAACCGAAGAAAAACTGCAAGTTATCTTTACCAATTCCCCTTCTTCCTTGGATGTGCTGAGAGCTGCAAAACATTTTAAGTTGCACCAGGTAATTTTCTATTTGTTTAAAGATTTTGCAGCTATGGTGTATGTGTCTTAGTCAGCTATTGAAGTTATATTTGCCAATAAACCATTAAAAAGGGAATCCCATTCACTTCGGAGAAATTGGTTGTTGCTACCAATGTGACAGTATTTCCCAGATGCCCCTTTGGGTGAAATGAACTAATCGTTTTACTAGCTTGTAAAATTTTATGTAATTCTATTCTAAATACATTTTCAGAGAGCTGCCCATGTCTACTCTGAAGCCAAGCGTGTACACGCTTTCAAAGATACTGTATCATCGAAATCGAGGTGAGCCAGAGATATATTTCTCTGTGTACTGCAAGTGTTTATCATTTGTGCATTTGAGATGTTTTTGTCCATATATATTTCACATTTCAACATACCTTAAGCACGTTTTGTGCTTTCTAACATTGAAACTGAAATCTAGATTAATTTTGACTATTTAAATTATGAAGCCAGTAACTTGTAAGGACTTGTTATTGCAGTGAAGAAGAGATTCTGAAGAAGCTTGGTGACCTTATGAATGACAGCCACCATAGCTGCAGTGTATTATATGAATGCAGGTAAATCTTAATTTTCTTCATAATGCTCTTATCTTCCCTACAGTCATAAAAGAAAATTTCTGCTAATATTGAAATATTAATTCCAAAATTGATTATACTTTTACTCATGCACTTATTTATTAATTAGCTGTCCGGAGTTAGAAGAGATTGTGAAGATTTGTCGTGATAATGGTGCTCTTGGAGCAAGGCTTACGGGAGCTGGATGGGGTGGTTGTGCTGTTGCCTTGGTGAAGGAAAGCATCGTTCCTCAATTTATCCTTAATCTCAAGGTTAGTGTCTGCCTCCTTAGTAGTAGATTACCACAACTTAAGTCCTCAAGTATAAATATTGTTCTTTCACTTATGGCAGGAGCAATTTTATCAATCTAGAATTGACAAGGGGATTATCGGTAAGAACGATCTTGGCCTCTACATTTTTGCATCTAAACCATCAAGTGGTGCTGCCATTATAAAATTTTAACTGCTGCCATATGAGCTGCTTTAAGGGTCATTATTGGTATGTTAAGTCCGTCCAAGAATAAAGATAGTTGTGTTTGAACTGCTTATAAAGATTTGTAAGATTTTGTTCTTCATCTCAACTGCTAAAAATAATTGTGATTAGATCTCTCGCCATCGGAAACTAACACATTTATGCAATTTAAAACATATGCACCATCATGAATATGCCATTGGGATAAATATTCCTTTAACAATCTACATGAAGACGAGGTAAAGAATTGATACAAAAATGGAGGCAATACTTGGTTTGACCTTGTAGAGAACCAATATACACAACAAAACTCTGAAAATTTGGAGGGAGGGAGCACCTAGTCTATATGCACCTACTTACTTGATCAAAGAGATAATATTAGTCCAACCAATCAAGGTGTTCTAGAACTTGTTAATGCATTTATCATGTTTACATCTTTTATTGAGAGATGAAAGGGTCACATGAGGAAATAAATTGGATCGCTATTGAGAGACTTTCAATTAAATTAGGAGTAATGACTAATATGAATGATTTCAAATTGTCACTTTAATTATTATACTAAAAATGGAATAATAAGGGGATTCAACATCTTAGCAATACATCTCAAATATTTAAAAAAAACAACATTTGGTTACTTTCATTAGTTTAATTGATAATTTAGGCATTATCATATAAAAATTATAAAATTTATTTGCTATTCGATTAAAATTGCAATTGATTTTAACTCGTTCAAAACACATAATCCTCATGAATTCGACACTCTATTCATTATTATATTACTTGACCAAAATCCCGTGCACTTGCGGGTTTTCAAATGATCACTTTCAACAAAAAGTTATGTTTTGAAAATTGGTTGGTATAGCCAACTACATCAAAACAATGCTCTTACAATTGCATTCAAATTGGTTCGGTTCTCGATTCTGGACCAAGAACTAAATAAGAATCGAATATTCCTAATTTTTTTTTATCTTAAATAAGCCAAATTATTTTATTTATTTTTAAATAAATTTGCTAACTAATTAATTTAGGTTGGGTCTGGCAAGAATTTTCAGCAGAATTTAATATAAAAAAAAATGACCATTTTTTCCAATATCTGGGTCCCACCTATGAGTAACAAAGTCAACAACGGCTGCAAAAACAATTTTCTAACGGTTCAAAAATGGATTTTTTTGGTTGAAAAAGGGCTAAGATAGCAAACAAAACTTTAATAAATAATTATATTTCATCCGCGGCATCACTTGATTGCTTTCTGGCACACTAGATTCATCCCGACTTGCCATAGCCTTCACTTGTCCGATTTTTAACACAACTTGACTTGAAATCAGTAAATGAAATATTCCACTACGCTTAGACCTTTGAGTAACATTATGCCAATTCAGTATAAATATCCACGGAATTCTTTCTCTTCCAAAATAATCTTAAAGATTGTGTATTGCTTCACTATGAAACACTTCTAACAATTTATATGAATAGATAAATAAGTACCCGCACACACAAACATTTTTTGGTCGATTATAATCATAATCATAGTCATAGATATTAATTTACAATATGATTTATATGGTTAAATTACACATGGATGAAAAATTGAAGAAATTTGTCAGCGACTTCTAAAATATGTCTCAACTTTCAAGTGGATCTTAAATCACTCACTGCTACATCAATGGGTTGGAAGAAAGAAAAAAAAAAAAAAGGAGGAGGTCAGGAGGACTGGAGGAGTAATCAGATCCGCGAATGAGGGAGTATTCAAGAGCACAAAAATTTAACTTGAAGAAAAACACAGGAAATATCAATATTAAAGTAAGTGTTGGAACATTCAGATCCAATATCAGCTCACATGTTCAGCATTCCTTGTTCACCAGCTTATGAGTTCACGTTCTGCTTATGGCCTTCTTCCATATCCTTCTTGTAAGAAAAATTGATTCTTGAACAACCTTAGCCAATCAAAAATTCTGTTGCTTGTAGGAGCCTTTGTCTACCTGATTTTTTAATTGTCTTCAGTTGGAATCTATAACCAATTGGAGCCTTTGTTAATTAGTTGGTTAATAACAAACTTAGATGTTTTTTGAGTCTATAAAAGGTTGCATTATGATAGAAAAAAAAGAGAGCTCGAGACTGAAAAAAATGGTCTATAATTCTGTGGTAGAAAGTGAGGTGAAATAGAATTGTAAACTCTTGAAATCTGTAGAATCTTTCTAGTGATTTTTGAATGAAAAATCATGTAAGTCTTGTGTTGAATAAAAGGCTGAGGAAGAGGATTTTTTCCTGTTTTTACTCTGTGGTTTACTTCTGTTGTTTCTTCTGCTGGTTTTCTTTCTTCTGGTGGTTAAATTCTTCTGTTGGTTTTCTGTCTACTTGCTGGTTTATATTTCTTCTGCTGGTTTCTTGTTCTACTGGATATATGGAAGCTCAAATCAGCCCCAACAGTTCCAAAGCTCACGTCCAGAACATATTATTCTCTAGATTCACTAGTACATGCAGCTTATTCTAGATTCTTCTTATGTAGTTAGTTAGTTAGCTACATTTATCTATAAATAGACTAGTATGCAATGTAATTTCTCAAGTTGAATGAATGAAATATTCTTCTTCTTCCCTGCCATTTACAACAAGTTCTATCCTTTTATTTTTCTTAATATGGTATCAGAGCAATGCTCCTTCCGTCTGCAACTCTGTCTGTCGTTTTTCTTCAGTTGGCAATTCCGCCATTGATCATTTATCAGTTCAGCACCTGCAACAGCTGTGATCGGAGCATCACTTCGTTGTTTCACATAACTGTATTTTCGGGTGACTTTCCAGATTTCTACTGGAATTTGTAAGCAGCAGTAGATCTGCAAAACTAGATCGATTCTTCCTCTTCAATGAGCAATTCCGCCATTGTTGAGTGTTTTCATGGAAGTTATTCAAATTTCCATTGTCTTTGTCTTCCTTTTATGGAGTTTTTCATGGAGTTTATTCCAATTCTAGATTCTATATTTTTTTTCCTTTTATGGATGTTAATTCATGCCAAATCTGAAGATAACTTTGGTTTCAGATCCAGCCTTGTTCTGGAATTGGCTTCAGATGCCAATGGCTCTCCGTCTCACAATCTCTTCTTACGTCATTATTCCGACATCTTCTTCGACGGATCTCTAGCAAATTTGTATAACCAGAAAAACACTGAAAATGTTTAGTAATTACTGGTGAACTACCCCGTAAGATGCAGGGAAGCACCTCAGCACATCTATGTCAGTTTCACAAGTTGATTTGGAAAGCAAAACGAGTGTGTCTTCTGAATAGCAAATGAATAATATTCTGGAGAATGTTTGTGCTTCAAAGTTCTGTTGATGCTTTTGGATATTTGGTTTCTCTTGATGATATTGCTTCTGCCTATTGCCAAGCAGATTTTTCATTTCCTCTCTTCCTCCTCTTCAATGTTTAAGATGTTCCATCTTGAGGGGAAAGTGTTGGAACATTCCAGATCCAATATCAGCTCACATGTTTAGCATTCCTTCTTCACCAGCTTATGAGTTCACGTTCTGCTTATGGCCTTCTTCCAGATCCTTCTAAAGCTCACGTCAAGCACATGTTATTCTCCAGATTCACCAGCACATTCAGCTTATTCTAGATTCTTCTTATGTAGTTAGTTAGTTAGCTATATTTCTCTATAGATAGACTAGTATGCAAATGTAATTTCTCAAGTTGAATGAATGAAATATTCTTCTTCTTCCATATCATTTACAACATGTTTTATCCTTTTATTTTTCTTAATAGTAAGCAATAAGAATAAGAACTTATATGCACAGGCATTTGGCAGATACCTTGATGTTACAGGAGACGAGGGATCGTCGGAACTTTGTTCTGATTTCAGAGTGAAAATGGTTCACCCTGTTAACGACCCCGATTCATAAGAATGACGATATGAGAATTGGGAGTTTAGTCCTCAATTTATTCTTAAAACAGCATTTGAAACCTCAAACGTTTTGAACATTTAGGTCTCAAAACTTCGAATTTTATAGCATTTGAATCCACAGAAATTTGATACAGTTGTTTGTCTCACTTATCTCTCACGTGACATAAGAATAATTTAAAAGAAAAAAAAGGAAAGAAGAAAATAATTGGTCTACATATATGGTATTATAGGCATGTATAGAGATGTATAGAGATGACAACGTGACGGGTTCGGGGCACGAGGCTGCCCCATTTATTATTATTATTATTTTTTCAAAGATTTTCAATTTTTTTTTAATTTGTAGTTAATTATTTTTTGATTCTTCAAGGAGCGGAGCACTCTCTCCCCGCCCCGTGACCTAAGGTGGGGCGACGATCCTTGCCCCATCCCGTCCCACCAACTCGTCGGGGCGAGACGGGGGTTTTTCACCATCACTAGGCATGTAAGCTAAGCATATACCCTATTATTATTATTATTATTATTATTATTATTATTATTATTTTGACGGAAGGACCCGCACCACTACCTGTGAGTGCCCACTGAGTAAGCATCGCTCCATGTGCAGTAGCCTATAAACTGCACATGAGAGATAAATCGTACTAGGCAAGCTCGGTGCGACGGGCTTAACCGAGGAAGTGTTGGCAGGGGATTCGAACTCGTGACATTACCCTATTATCTATTTAATCAACGGGATTGGAAGAAATAGAAAGCGATTTAATTTACTACACATCAAGTTGTATTTAGTATTGTTTTTTAATAGGTACGAGTCAATTTTATTCAGTAATTTTTTATTTTTTTTTGGGAAAAGATTTTAGTGAACTATATTAATTGTAGGTTGCAAAAAGTGTGAGCTATATCTTGACAAGACAACAAGGTTAAGTCTAAGTGTAATAAGGCATTTATTTATTTCTAATATTATTCTTATATGCTAAAATCGTTATTTATTTTAAGTAGTTTATATGACCTTTAAAAAAATTTCAGTAAGTTATTTATTAAAAAATGTTCATCCCATTAAGATTCATTGACTCTCATTGTAGAGCAACCGCATGTTACATTGTCTTTAAGAATGTCATGAACCTGAAAGCATATTTTTGGACAAAGGAAATCAACTCAAAGTACAAACCTTGTGTCCAAGTAAAACTGTATGGACTAGATGAAAAATTAACTAAGCATATTAGAATTGTTTTATGCTATAGACAGTGGAATAAGCTACTTGAGTTGGATCATGTTTGGGTAAGCTGAAAATTATAGGCAATAATCATTAGTAATTGAGGCAAAATAAATCATAGAATGCTTGTATGTCCTAGTATTATCACTTTTCTCTTTCCTTTATACTTGAAGTTAGGATATAAAGTTTTGTTGTTGTCGTTGATATCTTCAAAAAAATATGACACGAGTTAAAAGCACAATAATTTTATCTTTAAAAAAGAAGTGTTCGTTTCTCAAGGAAGGAGTACACAACCTCTAGACATGTCATTAGACACAATGGTTGTGATTATTAAATATTTATACAATAAATATATTATGTAAAAGAAATAACTAAGTTGGATAAAGTGCCAAATTAGTGAAAAGTATGGAACTTGTGTGAGAGGTTAGGGTTCGATTCACATCCCACGTGATTATTAAAAAGTATTTGATTGGATCTTGGGATTCCTTGGTTAAAATAATTTTTTTAACCATTTTTGAATTTATTTAATAGGTTAAACTAACCAGTATCATATAACCGTTTTTAAACAACCCATTAAAAATTGTCAATAATTCTGGATCATTGATTAAAATAATGTTTTATTATTTATTTTAATCATTTTCGAATTTATTTTATGGGTTAAACTAGCTAGTATAACATGATCGTTTTTAAACAATTCATTATCAACAACACATTAAAAATTGCCAATGTTTTTGGATCATTGTGGAGGCAAGTTATATATATTCTGTCCATATAAACACATATTTGAAATTGAGAAAATTACATATAAAAGGAAATTATCATTTTCATATTATGTAATTTTTCATACTTGAGTTTTATATTTATATATATTTTATGGATTACACTTGAGAATTTTGAAACAAATTCGCCTTGGTCTCTTGGGCTTCCTTGATTGAATTTTTTATTTATTTTAATCATTTTCGATTTTATTTAATAGGTCAAACTTATCGGTAATATGACCACTTTTAAACAATTCATTATCAACAACCAATTAAAGATTGCAAATATTTTTCGATCATTGATTAAAATAATTTTTTTTTTTATTTTAATAATTTTCAAATTTATTTAATGGGTCAAACTAGCAAGTATAATATGACCTTTTTAAACAACTACTTATCAACAACACATTAAAAATTGCCAATATTTTTGGATTATAGTAGAGTAAGTTATATTTATTCTGTCTATATAAACACGCATTTGGTTTTGAGAAAATTACATAGAGAGAAATTATCATTTTCATATTCGGTCATTTTTCATACTTGATTACACTTGAGAGAGTTCTAAAATTATCTGTGATTGTTGCACAAGTGGTTTGTTTGATCGTTGTATGTCATGATTGATTGTCCAAAGAAGTCACAACAGTTAACGAAAGGTAATTTCAGGACATCGTGCTGTTATGACACTCGATCAATCGATAAGTTCTACTTTCTGCATTTTACAATTCTGCAATTATTTCAACTAATTATTTTCCAAATTGACGTGTGAATGAACGTGTGGCAAAAATCAAGGCAATCTAAGAGCAGAAACAACCGAGCAAGGTAACAAGACTTTGATCTTTCCTAGGTTTGATTAGTTGCTATTGGAAGTTCATACAAGAATACTCCCTTCAACGGACGTCACGGACCTCCGGAAGAAGAATAAGACGTGGGATTGGTCAGATAAAATGTCAAAGGGGCTTTGGTGATTTGAAGGCCAGTCTTAGTATTGCCGGATTTCACCAAGACTTTCAAGGTACAAATTGGTGGAGTACTCGTGCAAGATGGGCATGTAATCGCTTTTGAGAGCCTCAATTGGTTGCCACTGGTTATATTTTCCCCGGCAAAACAATTGCTGGTGGATGATTCAGAATGAGATATGATGAAAGATAAGATGAAGACTAGGGAATTTTCAGAAACCACTTGTTGCATTGCACTGTATTCAGATGTTGAATTAGATTCTAGTTTACAGTTGAGGAAAAACTTTTTTCATAGAATATATATATGTTTTTCTTCTTTATTTTGTGTCAAGAATCTGAAGTTTTTGACGTAAATTATTGGCATTTGGGTGTTGGCTTATTACTTCGGATGCAGTTTTTACCGTCTGATTTATCAGCTGTGTTTATGTTGCCTTGCTTGTGAAAATGATTGAATGCCTGCTTGACGTATTATTCTGTTCATAGGGTGCAAATTAATGGAATTTACATTATCCATATTCAAAGGATGGGGTGTAGTCAGCAGGGTATGCATTTCTCTATTGTGCATTGCAGGGCCGTATCACCAGTCGATCGCAGTATATATAATATTCTGAGAGAACAAACTGGTCTTGAATCTTGAAAAGATCTCAATGTAAAAATCAAGTAATGCATCACAACTTGAACAGTGCAATTTCAATTTCATTCATTCGTAATATGCGCATCTGAGTAAACCTTTGTCAGGATAGATTGTGCCAAAGTTTGAAATGCTGAAAGAGGAAAATTTCGGATTAAAAAGTTTTTATCATTGGACTGACTATATATCGAGTTTAATAATTAGACATTGATTTCATGAGTGTATTTTCTGATAAAAGAATATTACTTCTGTAGTGGAGAATCACTTTTATGATTAATGTAGAATTAAGGATTAGTCATGTCGAAGTTGAAATTCTTTCTTTTCCCACCACTGTTCCATTGTATAAACGTTACTTTAGGACTCTCGGAATTTAATGTGTTGATCAATTCTAACCAGTCTGACAAACTAGACTGAGTACCAAGTACCAACAGACAAACAAGTCAGAGGAGAATCAAATGACCATTTTATCAAAAAGAAAACTCCAGTGTAAGATAAAATCAACAAATCGAATCAAATCAAGATCACCAGTTATAACGTACTGATGGGCATAAAGAAAAGTGGCTTGCAAAGGAATTATCCAACATTAACAACATGATGATCAGCCAATTACAATAAAACCACGAAACAATCAGCATTATGCATTTACACTATCTAGCGCTACTTTAAAGCCAGCTTTAATTGATGACTAATTGCAAACTTTGCAAACTCGTGGAAACAATAACAGTGCCAAAGACTAGGGAAAAGAATCCAATTAGGCACCAACATCAGATTTAGCTATGTAAGAATTAATACAGTCGCTACACCTTATTGACAAGGAAAAATTGTGCTCCGAAAAGAATGTGCAGAGAACCACAATGGCAGGGTGGCGTTGTTCTTCACCGAATACATCTCCTTCCAAACTCGGCTATTTCTCTGATACACCAACACTTGCTTGTGTGTTGCAAGGAAAACATATTCACCAGTCTGACTGATTGGAAAAATGCCAGGCACCATCCCTCTAATACATCGTAGACTCACCCTGTCCACCATATGCCATTCTTCCTTCTCATAATTTTCCATCATAAAAATATTCATCCAGACCTCTGAAATTTGAATCACAGACAAAAGCCCATCCAACTCCAACAAATAAATCCGATTCCCACTCCCAGAATTCACTTCATCTGGCAAAGAGATTTTCCTCCAAATATCAGAATCCAAATTCAGAACAAGCACGCAAGAACAACTCGCGGTCAACCAATGCAACGCTCCATTAATGAACACAACTTGATTTGTATTCATGTGTGTAAAATGATCATCTTGCAACGAAACAGACTTCCTCCATTTATTTGATTCCGAATCAAAGATCAGACATATGAAAGTCCTCTCAGGCCTATGCCCAAATGACCTATGATGACCCGCCAACACAACATTATACTTCCCAGTCAAAAAATTGCAAGCCAAACCAACAAGAGTGGCTTCACCATCAGGATAAAACCTAGAAATTGGCCTTTCCCTACTTCTCGGAAGCAATTTATACTGTCTAGTCATTGGATTACAAACATAATAAACACCCTTATCAGGAATGCTAGAACAACATAATAATCCATTACAAGAAGCCCTAACTCTGACTCTGTCCTTGATAAAATCCAATAAAAACTCAGATACACCCCTTATATTATCAACAAGAATTAAACTTGATCTTGATTCTGATAAAGATTCATTGACCTCTACAAGCACCATAGGATTTCTAACAGAAACCTCATTGTACAGCCGCGTAAAGTATCTTTCAGAGGTTAATTTGTACCAGAGTTTGCACACACATTTAGTTCTGAAAAGGGAATTAACGGGCAATCTAGCCAAAATTTGAACCATAATTTCATCTGGGAAAACCCCGTTTTCTGAATTGAAGTGATTCATTTTCTATTTTCGAGAAATGATACGAAAAATTGCAAAAAGAATCAAGTAAAGGTCCAAGAAATGCTTACCCCATTACATGGCATCACGAGAAACAAGGTTTTCCGGGATACTTTGTACCAATTATGTATATAATGTTGAGAGAGAAAAATACCCCCCCTTTGAATTACAGGGGAAAATGCGTTCAATTTTGGGGGAAAATGCTAGATTTTGATAAAGAAATAGAATAAAATCTGTCGCTTGAGATGGACGGTTGAGATAGGTGATTATAGATGATGGATCTGGGCTTTGACCAAAATTCCGTTGGGCTGACATGAAGTCCACTAATTTTATAGAAAATCCTCTCTCTGGACTTCTATTCAGTTAACAAGAAAATGGAGGGAATGTGTTTGGGCAACTTTGGCCCATGAGGTCCTAGTCCGATGGCTTCTTGATTTGGGCTAGCTGAGTTTACTTTTTGACACACACCTAGGAAATAGAGGAAATTGCACCAAACCAAGCATTTTCTTTTGCATTTTAAAAAGTCAGGTTTTAACCCTTTTTTTTTTTTACTTCTCAGGTTTTAATTATTCTAATTATTTTAATTAAACAATTAATTATTTAAGTTAATGACGCACGTATCCCGTTAATTATGGGTTTCAAAATGGTTAAAATTCTATTAAGCCTTATTTTCTCTCGAACACAATTTCATCGCGCCATCTCTCCTCCACCTTCCTGTGATAAACCTCATTCCAATATCCGGTGCACTCTGTGAGAAATCGTTCGACAGTGAAGACAAATGGCCAAAACGAACATGGAAAAGAAGGGCAAGAAGCACGCGCAGACGTCGGTGCGTACAAACACAAGGAAGACAACAGAGACCCCCAATAAAATGCCAACGAAAATGCAAAAATCGCATGGGTCCAGTGGCATTCAGTTGGGGAAGAAGGTAAATGCATCCCTACCTGTGACCTGATTTCTTCCCATCGTGTTTATTTCATCCGGGACCTGTTATTTGAGTTTGAAGTAGCATTGAAGGGTTCCATTGTGTAAGTGCATTTTGGAAGTGTTCTATGACCTTAATGTGTGCTTATTCCCGTATGTCATATGTGACCTATGTTAATTTACATCTGTTACTTGACATAACATACTTCGCTGCAGCTTTGGAAATATATGCTATCACCTAAAAATTGGTTTCCTGGCAAGATTACAACGGCCATGCCAAAAGGCGTTCTCACCAACCTAAAGACCCATCTAAATGAAGCGCAGCAGAGATTATTCAGGGGTACATGCTTTGGACACTTTATGGACTGCCCCGACATAGTGCTACAATCACAGTTGATCCATTATTTTCTGCTAAGACAGGTTCATTCGCCAAACAAAGATGAATTGTGGTTCTGTGTTTCAGGTAGATATGTTAGATTCTCTATGGTAGAATTATGTGTTGTAACTGGTCTCCGATGCACAGGGGAAAGCAACATAGAGAATCTTGAAAACAACCTTCAATGTTGAAGGAAAAATTCTTCAGCCAACTGAATTCTGTGACTCACAAAGATGTGAGAGGTACATTCCTGTCAGCTTGCAAACTCCCAGAACAGGATGTAGTGGAGGTCTTGTTGGATGAAGATGTTGCCAAACTAGGAGTTCTTTACTTTATTACATCATACCTGTTCCCCAGGGATTATAAAAAGGTGGTTGATCACTACCTGTTTGTGATGGTTGAAGATTTTGCCTTGATGAACAAATTTCCATGGGGGAAGCTACTCTATGAATCTACACTAAATGATTTGAGAGAATGTTTGATCAAGATGACAAGACATTACAGGCTAAGAGGCCTGTTGATACCAATTCAAGTGTAGATATATGAGACTATTCCTAGTCTCGATGGAACTATTGTCAAACGGACGTCCAACACACTTCCTCGGATCATGAATTGGTTGGCAGATGAGCCCCCGTCCGCTGCTAAGCTGGAAGGAGTTGAATGCTTCTCCAACCCCGATGTAATAACTTCAAATTTATGGAATTTATTATATAGTTAGTTGTGTATGATTCTTAACATTTTTTTGGCATTCCAAATTGTAATATGTGACCTGGACCCCACTGAGCCCGAGTCGAATATACCATACATGAATGGGTTGCAATACAGCCAACCAGTTCAGCCAGCTACTAAACATAATGCTATGCGAAAGAAGAGAAGGATGGAACGGTCAACTTGCGGTGTAGGAACAAGTGGGGTTGCAGCTTCTTCTAGGGTAATCAGTACTACATCGGTTCACGTAGACATTGATGAAGATGAAGGTGACTTCGAAGATCCTCCACCGAGGTGGCAGGATACAACAGATCATGCAAAGTCTCCAGTGACCTACTGTCCATCGTCTCAACACTTCAATGCAGAGGAACCCCAACCAGATGTCCCACCATCAGATCACATAAGTTGTTAGTGAGGTTAATAACTTCAAAATAATAGTTAAAGTGATTCTTTCATAGCTCACATGTTATTACATTTAGTGCAGTCACAGCCCTTTTATGCACAGGTCACACACATGTATGCACAAGTCATAGACCTTTATGTGAGCTATGTATTATATATTCCTATAATCTATTATCGTTCATGCTTTGCAGGCTGTCAAAGAATTGAGAGACGAACTGATGGGGCAAATAGATGGTCCGAGGTCACAGTTGAAATCTACACAAGGTGAACAACAAAGAATGATGGATGACATTGTCCAGATGCAGTCCAAAATTAGGAGCGACATGTTGGAAATTAGGACGAAAATGCAGTTCCTATCTGAGTCTGTATCTACATTGATCTCAAGCACCATGGAAGAGATTTTAAAAAGACTATGTGACAGTTCCAATGAGGTACATGAAGGACATACGGCTGAAGTGTTTGAGAAGCCTAGTGAAGTAAGTTATATAAAGTTATGTTGTCTATGAGTTACCATGTTTTCATTTTAAATTTGTCTTGTTCAAATCTTCAGGTTGAACACGTGGGATCGAGTTCGAACACGAAAGGTAAGGCTAAGATGGTTCCCGAAGAAGGACCGGAGATCCAACTGAGTCTTGAACCTCCTTCATTCGACTTGGGTCTTGGGTTCACACAACTTGAGATGCAAACTCCGACTCAATCGCAAACAGTTAAGCAGAAGGTTGAATCCATAATCTCTGATGTTCTGCATGACACAAAAACGACAGAGCGAGAGGTGAACTACAATTTTGGAATTTTACACAATCCTCTTTTGTCAGTCAGGTCACACACCGCACACAGGTCACAGATACAGGGGTATTTATATAGGCTGAGATACGTCACACTTACTACTATATGCAGGCATCCTCGACGTCTGAACCAAGTTTAGGACTGCTAATAAAGAGGGTTTCCAGACCGGTAAGGATACTCCAATCTCCCTTTGTGGTTGATGAAGGGAAAGTACTCAAGCCGCCTGAGAATGTTATGGTTTTTGAACACTACAATCACCATGCCGATGAGGCTGATATTTCATCATTCCAGAGCTGGTTCCAACGGGGATACAAGCCAAGAAATAAGTAAATTCATAGTATACCCCTGAAAGATGTGTAAATATCTCCTGCTTAAAAATTCTCATTGTTTATTTTATGCTTACAGGAAGAAGTTCAACGATGTTGAACCGTATGTGAAAATAATTCCTCACTTGCTGAACTCTGTCGGCCTTTGGAAAAAACATATTGACTACGATGGCGAAGATCGTATGGACTTGAGGTTAATGGTTGATAGCAGTCTTTCTCAACAGTCGAACGGGTAAGCCTGTGACCCTACATCTCTTTTTCTGATTTCTGTCTTTTGATCTAATTCATTTTGTGATTTGTTTTTTCCCAGACATGACTGTGGCATCTTCACCATCAAGTACACTGAATACCTGCTACATGATGATAAGGATTCGATGCCGATCAAATTTGATGCGGGGAGAACATGGCTTGACATTGCCACAAGGCTGTATAAGCATCGGAGCATAGTACAAAGACCGCGATGATGTTCTCTTTGACTGATGGCTGCCCATTTTCTTTTAAAATTTTAAAACAATGAACAATTTATGTAAAGTTTCTGATATGCAGTAGTTAGTTTGACTGGGACAAATGTACAATGTTTCATTTGATAGTAATTGGCTCATTTTTAAATGTGACCAGGGATGATTGTGACATACAGACTGTTTATTTGTGTTGGTGTAATTGCAAATGATGATCAAAGGTGTATGATTGTCACTGGTTTGCATGTGTCATAGCGGCTTGGGTATTTGTATACTCAGGTCACAGACTGGTACAGAAATAAACATGCAGGATATCTGTGGCAAATTTATTGTTGTTAAGTGAATAGTCATAATGGTCACATGACATGTGTCTAGAGTCAGAGGTCTTATTACATATCACAGTCAGCTCTATGTTCATAGGTCACAGGTCTTACTTTATATTTCACTTTGCTTTATGTTCACAGGTCACAGGTATTACTTTATATTGCACTTTGCTTTATGTTCACAAGTCACAGGTCTTACTTTATATTGCACTTTGCTTTATGGTGGTCATAGAGAGTACTGTCTTGGTTACTCATCTTTTTAATTACGTCCAGATTTTTTGTAGAACACATTGAATATTAGAATGATGACACGAATTGCAATCTGAGTGTCATAGTTTGACAGTATGCATAATGAACTATTCAACTTCGAATGATACGAACGAATATTTCTTATTTCAATTATTATTTCACGGATAGTACATCATAAGATAACGATTATCTGAAAATATCATGAATATGGTGCATCTGTCTATCAAGTCACTTGCTGTGAATGTTTGTCCCTTCCTGACTTTGGCTCAATGGAACCAAGTTACTACATCTCCTACGATTGTGACCGTGTCCCCTACAACGACCATATTTCACAGTTTATTTCCCTTCACTGGCTGACCTTATCCTCTTCTCAGTTGGTCTACTAGAACTCCTTTTCTGAAAAGGAGCTAATACAATTTCGTGTTGCAAGTCTACAAGGATGGTCCATTCAGATGGATCTCCAAACCTTAGAATAATTCATCGACACACCATACGTATGAAAGATATCACTACATATATCCTTTGGAGTGTATATCGTATTTGACGATATGTACTTGTATTTTATACTAGATGAAATAATTGTCCTGGATAGTTGCCTGTGACTTCCCAAAATTATGTTCGACCCTCACATGTGACCATTTTCAATTTTCCTAATCTTAAAAAGACCTAATTTACCCCCACTTTGAAGATCTGCACATCCAAGTGCACACATCATGCAAGCACTTTACTACATACTCCTTCTTGTCCGATCGAACAACCACAAACTCGAACATATTCTGAATCGCGTATAGAGAAAGACTCAATTTGAGAACATCCTTATCACGGAATACATTTCCTTCCTCAACTTCTCTGTAATTAGCCATTGTTATGATTGTGATATCCTCTTCACTAATGTGACCTGTAGGTTCTACAGTTGCACTACATATGTCTGAAACCACCATCTATAGAGAAAACTCTTTGGTTGTTTGTACGCAGGTCGGAATTGTAATAGATTGTTGCTCGATCAAGGTAACCTCAATGCTTAATGGATTTCTAGAAGGGTCATGATCTATAACCTTTAGAGTAATGTACGATAGTACATTACTCTAAATTCAATTCATGCAGGTGACACATGCATTTCTGGTCACAGGTAAGAGAGTACGGAGGTCACAGAAAGTAAATGTATGGAATCAGTAATTCATTTGAATTCATGCAGGCCACATATGTGTGTTGGGATCACATGTAATTGATCAGGCAGGTCACAAGATATAAATGTAGGAATCCAGTAATAATTTGAAATTCATGCAAGTCACATATGCACCTCTAGGCATAGATAAGAGAGTACGGAAGACACATCAATTATTGCTATGTATGGAGTCAGACTACATTAGAATTCATGCATGTCACATATGTGGTTCGGGTCACAGGTAGGAAATTAGTAATAAATTCAATTCATGCAGGTGGCACATGTATTTCTGGTCACGGGTAAGAGAGCAAGGAGGTCACAGAAAGTAAATGTATGGAGTCAGTAATTCATTTGAATTCATGCAGGTCACATATGTGTTTGGGATCACACGTAATTGATCATGCAGGTCACAAGATATAAATGTAGGAATCTAGTAATAATTTGAAATTCATACAGGTCACATATGCACCTCTAGTCACTGATAATAAAGTACGGAGGACACATAAATTAGTGCTATGTATGGAGTCAGTACTACATTCGAATTCATGCATGTCACATATGTAGTTCAGGTCACATGTAGGAAATCATGCAGGACACATGACATAACTATGTCAAATCAGTAATTAAATTCGAATTCTTGAAGGAGAGCAAGCACATCATAGAATGAGCTCCGACATTCTGGATTTTCTATGAAAACTATATATAACAGTATCAATTGGAGTCACAAATTTATGAAATTATATAGAACAGTAATCGTCAATGGGATAGCCTGACATACCAATTGGACAATGTGTATTATCAGAGCCGGCAATGGAAATGTTTGTTTCCAATCTCGGAGCCACAAATTGGCGATCTCAATTTGAACTTCAACATAGACGAAACCCGACCGTCTAATCTCCACCTTATCGATCTGTGTTCGGCGACGACGAAAAGTGATTTGTGACCTGAAATTGCTCTTCTCTACCGTCAAGTTTTTTTCCACAATCGAAATCGTCTGGGGATGAAGCAAAATCTGTAAATTAAGGAGGTGATTTGTTATATTAGGAAATCTTAACTGGACGCTGAAATTAAGGAATGAAATTAACTAGATTAATTGTTAAATATAATTAATTAAATCGCGAAAATACCTGAGTTTTGAAAATCTAAACCATGTCGTCTGATTTTTGATTTCCTTAAACATAATGTCTGATCTGTGCATTTTTCCCTATGAAATATGGGGAGAGTTTTCAAATTAGCTGGGTCAATTGGATTTTTTGAGATTTTTATGAAAAAGTCTATTTTACCCTTAATGAAATGAATTTCTCTTATTGCAAAACACATCCTGCTTTTATGAATAGTTTTAAAAACTAGTTTTTATCTTATTTTTCTTTTATTTCCTTATTCGTCTTCACTAGGTATTTCTTTTGAATCTAATATTTTTTTTCAAATTTTTTTTCATTGGTTTCTATTTTTTCAAAGTTAATTTCTTCACATTCATTCCTAATTTGTTTAAAGTCTGTAATTAGTATTCTAACTTTCTTTTTTGGACATTCAGTACTTATATGTCATTCTTCATTACAGTTCCAACACTTACATCATTTTTTATCTAATGGGGTTTTATTATAAGATTTATATTTTCTTTTAAATATTTCTTTTTTGCTTTAAAAATTTTTTTTAAACGTTTTATATTTCTTATGTTTTATTTTTATTTTTCTCCTATAATTATAACATCCTCAATTTCCTGATGATTCAGTATCTCTACAATAAATTCTATCTTGTATAAATCCTGATTGCTTATAAATCATTTGATTACTACACATTGTACTTATTTCATCTTTTATAGTTCTTATAATAAATTCTAAAGTATAGGCTTCTGTGTTTCTTCCGATTTGTTTTTCTCTAATCTTCTGGTGGTAATTTTCTAATAAAAACTTCCTTATAATAATTGTTTTCGGCTCCTCTTCCGAACATCATATAATAATATTTGTTATATTCACATCATTATTCATTAAGATAACACATATTACAAATTTGTAAATGTTCCATCCTTTTTTTTTTGCATTTTCTATTTCTTTTGTTCTAGCTCTAGTTCTTTCATTTATCCAATCTTCTCCTGCGAATTCTCTATAAATTCTTATAACAACTCTATTTATACATTCGGCTATACTAGTTCCAAATCCTGCTTCAATACTATCTTTCCAAACACTTATTATTGTTTCTTCTAATCCATGATACCAATTAGCTACATTTTCTTTAAAAGTTGTTAATAAATATTCAATTCTATTTTTATTATCGGTATTACTACGATTATAATTAAAGTGTGCTATCATATTAGTATTCCATTCATTTATAACTTTTTTAATATCTAATTCACAATTTAAGTTTAAATATGATCCTACAATTTTCATTGAGCTTGATTCTCATAATACTGGTATAAATTGGTCTCTATATATTTTTTCTTTTCTAGTTTTAAAATCAACTTTTGTATTAATATATCTCTTAGGATCTATTTCAACTTCATATCTAACTGTGCTAGTTTCTCCATAATCTTCTTCTTTAACTGCTCGTGGTCCTCATATTCTTCCAACCATATGATTTTTAGTTATTTCTTCACAAATTTTTAAATCTTTTAAATCGAACATTAAGTTTTCCATATCTTCGTTCATTATTCTTCTATAATTAATTATTCTTCTCTTTCTTCTTCTTTTTCTATAAGATTTTCTTCTTATTTTCTAAGATCAATTAACAATCTTTCGATATCATCTTTTAATCCTCCATCAAGTTGTATTAGTTTTTCATACTTTTCAATTTTCTTTCTAACTTCTTTAAATTCTTCTGTATAATCTGGTTTAAATGGTTTTTCTTTGTTCAAATTTTCCATTATTCTTTTTAAAAGATTTTCTATCTTTAGGAAATTATTTTGTAATTTTTCTTTTTCTTCTTCATAACTTATTTCAAATCTAGTAATCTTTTCATCAATTATTTTTTATACTTTTTTCAATTAAATTGATTTTATCATTTATACTCATCCTTCAGGTTTTTTACAAGGTGGTTTAATAATTTCAAATCGTAATTTATCTAATAGAATATCAATTTTATAATTAATAATATATAATTTTTCCTCTAAAGTTGCAATTTTACTAATACTATTTTTATGTGTAATTTTTTATATTTGATTTTGATTTTCCTCAAGTTTAGCTTCATCAAGTATATTTAAATTATTAATTTGTTCTTTAATTTTATTAAATTGTTTAGACATATTTTTACTTAAAACGTCTAATCTTTGTTTAGCTATTTCATCTTTTGGATATATGTTATTAATTACATCTATAGCTTCTATGTCCTTAGATTTTAATTGTCCTAATTGTTGCCATAAAAATGCATTAGTCCAATTTGTAGTCATATTTAACAATCTATCTGTATTTTTCCATGAATTTAAAGGTTGAAACATAGTTGTATTCCATCCTCTAGTTTGATAACTTTATATCAGTAGTCTTATGTTTTCTATTTCTTGTTTATCAGATCTTATTTTTGTTGGTAGACTCATATTAGTATGATAGATTTAAGAGATTTATTAATTGTTTTATTTGTCTCCTTAATTGTTCTTCTTCTCTTAATTCTCTCTTAATTTCATTATTTATTAATTCTCTTTTAATTTTATTCCAATTAGAAATTTCTTTTTCAATTTCTATAAGATTATTCCGATTTATTTGTTCTTCTAAACTTTTTATTTTATTGTCATAAAATCTTTTAGTTATTCCAAGTATATAATTTTTATTCTTATCCTTTTTTATGTTTTTTGTATTTATAGGTATTTCTAAATATTTTATTCTCTATCATCAAAACTAAGATCAAAATCATATAATTCAGCAACTTCATTATAACTTTTATGTTGTTCTATATTTTCAAATGTTCTTTCACTACTTTCGCTATCTAACCAGAAAAATATAATCATTTTTATTATTTCTTTAGGTAATATTTCTTTTAAGTATACAATCTCCTAAAAATTCTTATATAATAATTTTCAGACAAATTTTCAGACAATAAATTTCTTTGTAGCTTAAAACAAGGGCCTTACCACGCTTTGCCAAATAGCAAGAATGTTACATGATCCTGGTCACCTTCGTCAAGAGAGTTGGCCAAAGTCCAAAGCAGCACAAAAAACGGACCAAAGGGCACTTAAAACTCTCAAACAGACTCACTGTGTAGAACAATACTCAACGTGTAATAAAAGATTTATTTCAAACTCAAAAACTTTATTGATCTGATGATAGCTTGAAAGCTATTAAGAAAGATTTTTACATAGATTGATACACCGAAGAGTGGTTTCTACTCTCTAATGAAAGTGATTACAAAGATCATTTCAAGATGGTGGTTTCAATTGGTTTTTTGGTCATGTCTCTGGTTATATTTCTTCAAATGAGAAGAGTCTCGATTTATAGAGAGGCTGGCGCTTCACCGAGAAGCTTCTCGCCAATCAAACTTTTACAACACAAAAGTTAAAGTACAATAATTTCTTCAAAATGGTTGAAATAATTAAAGCACTTGTCGACTACTTTATTCCAGCTTTAACGACTGTCTTTTTCTTTACAACTCACATTTTGCTGTCTTGGTTTCTACTTATCGTCCTTTACTTATGGATGTGCCCCATCAATCTACAAGCTTCTTTGATGGATTCCTCGCTTCTAAGAAATTGGTCATATAAGATTTCACAAATCTTATCTTCAAGAATTTTTTATTATTTATCTCCTCTGCAGATAAGGATCCAATTATTACTCATTCCATACACCATATATTTTTCTCCATAGAAAAATTGCATGGTTGAACAAACTGATTTTATTCCAAGGGCTCGCCTGTAAATCATCCATTTTTTATCAATTGTTGGCAATTCTTTGAAAATTTGAATCTCCTTGAGCGAATTTCCATTATTTTTTCTAATGGTGATCAAATGATGTTCTCCATACAATTCTGGTTCTTTATATTCTAGATTGATGGTGTAAAATCTCAATTCAATTGGTTGTTTATCACTATATTCTTTTTAATACAATTGATGAACTCTTTATCAAATTGCTCAATTTCTTTAAGATCGATTCCTGGGAAGAGTCGATCTAGGAATCCAAATATTGCTAATTTTTTGACAATGGTTGGATCTTCTCCTTGAATAAAACTTATCCTTAGGTAAATCGTCGTAGGAAAGACTATGAGATAAAGAGAACCTCATTCTCTAAAATTATACACTCATTCTGAAAATTCATAATAATCTTTTTCCATGGGATGAAGATTGGTTCTAACGTGATGAGTCGTAATTATTCCTCTTGGTGCTTTTTTGTCTCTAGTAAAAAAAATTTATTTTCTTGGAATTCACTAATTACAGTGGGTTGTTACAGTGGATCCTTTGATAATGATGTTTCACCTAAAAGGTGAGTGGCTCATTTTCCACTTTTATAATCTTGCAATTTGCTTGAAAGAGCCGATGATTGCAATGGACCTTTTGTTAAGGAAATTTGAGAATTCGTCTCAACGGTTCCTTTTCCGTTTTCGAGTTTTTCCAACAATTTGTCCAAAGGGATTGACGACTGTTGTGGGCCTTTGTTAATGACCTTTTCTTCTTCGGAGGCAAGATAGTCAATTCTCTTGAATTTCGATTCTCCACTTTGAGTGGATGTATTAATTTCTCTATATGGATAATAACTAGCCTTTTGGCTATATTCACCTTTCTCCAAATGAGGGAACTCCTGGCAATAAGCTGCAAAATAATCAAGACATTCTGATAATTTTTCAACTATTTTTTGTTTATTATCATTTAATTTTTCAATCTTTTTTCCACTTTCAACAACTTTGTTTGATAAATCACACAAAGTTTGCCTTATGTCCAGATGATCCTCTTGAACTGCAAGATAATTGGTGTTAAAACTTGTTAAAAGTTCCTGCAATTCTTTTGTGAATACTTCAATCTTTTCCATACTCGTAATTCTCGCTCAAGAAATCATCAAATAAGTTATCTTTTCCTTTAATATATTTGATTACGCCCAAAGAGTTACGCGGTGTTATAGTGTAATTTTGGGGTGTCGTATCCACAAGGAGATGAGAAAGTGGTTCAAGGGGTTCAAAAACTTAGGATTCACGTGAATTTGATGAAGGGAATTTGTTTATTGCATAAAAATGTAGTAAATCACCGAAAATAATGATGAGAATTAAGATAATATGTAAAATAGTGAAGCGTTAGGATTCCCTCAACTAGATTGGATCAATCAACATCAATCATTCATGCATTTTCTACTCAATTAGAAGTTTTTGTCCTAACTCTCTAATCAGATGATTTCACAATACAAACCAATTAAATTTCACATATAATCCTAGAATTTATGATTCCCAAATCACAATTATACATCAATTTATTGAAATTAGATTTAAAAGGCGACTATATATCTCTAATATATAGCAGTAATTAAATCACACCAATAAATGATTTGAAAATTAAACTTAAGCAAGGATTTTAATTATTCAATGGAAAAAATGTGATTAAATTCATGAAAATTTGAATAAATGTTAAATCTAACTCAAATCTAATTCAAAATACAAGAAACATAAACCATATAATTATTTAGACAATGAAAAATGCATTACATGAATGAAAGATGTCGAGATAACCAATTCTAATTGAGTTTCTCCCTTACTTCACCAATGTTTTTAACTTTCCATGGAGTTCTTGATGTCAAAAATATGGAAAGAATGGTGTAGAATGAAGAATGATGAGGAATGGGGAGTTTTGGGATGTTTTTGGGGTTTTTTTTAAGCTTCTCGCGGCCTAAACATAGAAAAAAATCAGTTTTCCGTGGCGCGGCGCCTAGGCGCGATGGGAGCAGCGCCTAAGCGCTAAAAAGCTGTAATTTTTGGGTCTGTACAGCTCCCAGGGGTAGCACCTGGGCGCTGAGTTGCTACATCATTTTCAGTATTTTCGTCATAACTTTCTTTCTTGATGTCTGATTGAGGCGATTCAAGTTGCGTTGAAAAGCAAACTCAAAGGGTTACAACTTTGCTTCAGAGACCACTGTCAAATTTGATCATTTTCCATGTCAAAAACTGGTCTCATTATGAGGCTGAAAATCGGTGTGAAACTTTTCAACTTGAAAGCTGATTTGTGATCATGTTTTGACTATATTTCATCCCTTTGACTCATTTCTTCATCCAATTGACCTTTAACACTCTTAAATCTTCATTACAAGGTTAGAAACAAGTTTAGAATATTTGTACTTTAGTCCCTGAACTTTCACTTTCTTCCATTTTGATCATTTTTCACTTGTTTCTTCCATTTTTCACCGTTTTCACCCATTTGCAACCTAAACCAAGATATAGAAGAACGGATATAAAAACTTAAATATTTCCAAACACATAGTTAGGTATCTTATCAAATATTCATCAACACATTCATCAATATTCCAAGCCCTAAAATAAATATATGTTTTTTTTCTCTTTTTTTTTTGTGGGCCGCCTTATTTGAGCACATATCAACTTTTATTGATTTCTTTACTTCAATTCTTCACAAATAAACATCCATACCTACTACATACTTGGAAGTAAAAAGATGGAAAAATATGCGGAAAAATTGTACTCCAATGTGGAAAAGTATGGATAACATAGGTACATGAAGAAAATGATATATATGTGTATGGCTCAAAGTGGCTACTAGGGGTATTGAAAAGAAAGGTTGAAGGCTCAAATGTCAGTCCTAAATTGACCTTTATCATTTCCCAAGTAATCCATCATCTTACCACTAACCATGTAATGTTATTCCCAAATGAGTTTCCAATTCACAAGATCAATAAATGCTTCATGCCATATTTTAGTATATTGTGGCTCTCAATACTCATCAAGTACTTCACAACAAAAACTTCAGCAAGAGACTCCTCCAGCTACATGTGTTAAAACACCATCTTACCACAAAGCTTGTGTGCACGAAAAAATTAGCAAGTGTCATGACATCTAGATTTTCATAACAGAATTAACTCATAGTGGCACATTTTTGTCATTCAAAAGCATAAACATGTAGCAGATTAGAGGCTCAAACCATAAAAATTTTGAAAATTCACATACAATTCACAATAAAATCCAACAGATCCTCCTCCCAACTAAAATCTTGCATTGTCCTCAATGCATAAACATGAAAGCCAGATGAAGAGATATCACAAAAATGATGCATTGAATCAACATAAACTTGAATGATAGGAAGCATAAAAGTACTCAATGGACTGGTAATACAAAGAAAATAACAGAAATTAACTAGAATATAAATGCAAAAGTAAACAACAAAAGAAAGGAACAAACTCTCCTTGGGTTGCCTCCCAAACAGCGCTTTTGTTTATTGTCGTTGGTTCGACCCAATGCTCCCTCCTTTAGCCTGCATCCAGTAAGCGTCGTTAAAAACTGGTAATGTAAAATAAGAACTATTACCTAACTCTTGATCATCCCTCTCAAGATGTTTATTGATGGCGACGTCCAATCCATCCGGTTCTAGAAATTTATGTGTTGGTCTAAGAAATATATTATCAGCTATCTCCTGAGTGAGTGCATCAATCATGTGGGTTTGATGACACTCATCATCCTCCTCTAACTGCTTAGTGATATGGAAAATATTGACTTCTAGAGTCATATTCCCAAATGATAGTTTCATAAGACCATTCCTACAATTAATCAAAGCATTAGCAGTAATAAGGAAAGGTCTACCAAAAATAATATGAATTTTAGAATCAATAGTAACATCAACTTTTACATCCAAAACCAAGAAATCAACGGGGTAGTGAGATTTATCAATTTGAACCAAGACATCATCAACTACTGCCCTAGGTCTAATAGTGGACCTATTAGCAAATTGTAGAGCTACAGATGTAGGCTTCATCTCATTCAAGCCTAACGACAAGTAAATAGCATAAGGCATAAGATTGACACTAGACCCTAAATCAAGAAGAGCTTGTCCAAACTCATGATTCCTGATGACATAAGATACAGTAGGACAACCTGGGTCCTTATACTTTGGCGGGATCCTTTGCGCAATCACAACGCTCGTTTGCTCAGTTAAGAAAGCAGTTCTCTTGACATTGTGCTTCCTTTTGATAGTGCATAAGTCCTTGAGGACTTTAGCATAAGTAGGAACCTGTGAAATTACATGCAAGAGAGGCAAATTGATTTTTACTTGCTTTAAATGTTCTAAAATCTCACTATGTTGACCAGCAGATTTTGAGGTAGACTTAAGAGCTTGTTGGAAAGGCACTCTCACTGGATTTTTCACTAACTCCTTATTACGGTTACTCTCTTCAAGCTCACTAGACTCTTTTTAAGTTTTCCTAGGTTTGGGAATTGGTTCTATGACTTTTCCTGATCTAGTGGTTATGACATTTACTTCCATAAGATTCTTTTCATTAGATCCCGAGGTCTGTGCCTTGTGCTGTCTTTTAGGATTGGTAGAGCTTGAGCCGAAAATTTCCCATGTTCCACTACTACTAAGGCACTAGTTAGTTTGGAGATATGGCTTTTGATTTCCTTGTTTTCCTCAACAATTTGGGTAAGCATAGTCTCAATTTTTTTATTGGTTTT
This sequence comes from Fraxinus excelsior, assembly GCA_019097785.1. Taxonomy (NCBI): domain Eukaryota; kingdom Viridiplantae; phylum Streptophyta; class Magnoliopsida; order Lamiales; family Oleaceae; genus Fraxinus; species Fraxinus excelsior. Next base: position 77,122 of record CM032638.1, on the reverse strand, counting down.
ACTTTGCACCTCAATAAATGCATGTAGGGTGTCTTCTAAAGAGTTCCTAGAAGTTGTGGGCTAGTATGAAGGTGTATTAAAACTCTGGGTGGCTGGGTATGTTGCTGGTTTTCAGATTTCCAACTGAAGTTGGGATGATTCCGCCATCCTTGATTATAGGTATCAGAAAATGGAGCATAGGCTCGTTATACGTGCCTAAGGCATTGCAGTGTTCCTCATAAACCCCCCTCAGCTCAGTTAGAGAAAAACACTCATGTGCTGGATGATCCATTCCACCACACACACCACACGGTCCAGAAGACTCAACAAGAGCAACAGTAGATGTAGGCTTTGAACTACTAGTGTGTAGGTTCTCCATTTCTCTAATTAGGGCTTCTACCTTAGCTCTAAGATTGTCTTCTTCCCTAAGATGATAGATGCCTGCACTAGAAGGATTTTCTACAGCTCGTGACCTATTGGTGCTATCAGTGGCACTAGGGCCAGTCCAGGTGTGGGCTTTCTCAGCTAGGCCATCTAAATATCCTATAGCCTCATTTGGATCTTTTTGTAGGAAATCACCATTATACATCATTTCAACAAACTGACGCTCTCTAGATGTTAACCCTTCATAGAAATAGCTCACGATCCGTTAACTCTCATAACCATGGTGCGAACAAAGAGCTTGGAGTTCTTTATACCTTTCCCATACTTGATATAAGGTTTCACTTTCCTTTTGGATAAAAGAAAAGATCTGCTTTTTCAAAGCAGTAGTTTTGTTGTGGGGAAAGTATTTACCAAAGAAAGCTTGGGTCATTTCAACCCAAGTTCCAATCGAACGTGGTCTCAATGAATACAACCAACTCTTAGCATTCACTTAAGAGAAAATGGGAAGAATTTGAGCCTAATTGCATCCATTGTACCATGTTGATTGTGGAAGGTTGCTACAACCTCCTCGAATTCCCTAATATGCACATACGGGTTCTCATTTTCAAGTCCATGGAAATTTGGAAAAAGTTGAATCATTCCAGGTTTAAAATCTATGTGTGGCATATTGGGTGGAAACATAATACATGAAGGTGTAGATGTGCGTGTGGGGTGCAGGTAATCATGAAAAGTTCTATACGGTGCATCGTGCTCACTATCAGACATTGTGTTATGTGATGTGGTGTTCGTGTTAATAGATGCATAATAAAAAACAAGGTTAAAAAGATGTTCAAACTCTATGAGAGGTGTTTCCACAAATCTTCCTCGCTCGTCTCTATACCTGCTCATAAAACAAGTAAACATAAATAAAAATCTAGAATAATAAAGAAATTAATTAACTGAAATAAAAACAAATTAGCAAGGGAACGAGATCACCCTTTTATGATTGAATTTCTTGACTTCTATACCGTCTCTCCGGCAGGAGCGCCAAAGTTTTATTACGCTAAAAGAGTTACGCGGTGTTGTAGTGTAGCTTTGAGGTGTTGTATCCACAGGGAGAATTTGATGAAGGGAATTTGTTTATTGCATAAAACTGTAGTAAATCACCGGAAATAATGATGAGAATTAAGATATTATGTAAAATAGTGAAGCGTCGATATTCCCTCAACTAGATTAGATCAATCAACATCAATCATTCATGCATTCTCTACTCAATTAGAAGTTTTTGTCCTAACTCTCTAGTCGGATGCTTTAACAATACAAACCAATTAAATTTCACATGTAATCCTAAAATTTATGATTCCCAAATCACAATCATACATCAATTTATTGAAATCAGATTCAAAAAGCGACTATATATCTCTAACATATAGCAGTAATTAAATCACACCAATAAATGATTTGAAAATTAAACTTAAACAAGTATTTTAATTATTCAATGGAAGAAACGTGATTAAATCTATGAAAATCTGAATAAATGTTAAATCTAACTCAAATCTAATTCAAAACACAAGAAACATAAACTCTAGAATTATTTAGACAATGAAAAATGCATTACATGAATGAAAGATGTCGAGATAACCAATTCTAATTGAGTTCATCTCTTACTTCACCAACGTTTTTAACTTTCTATGGAGTTCTTGATGTCAAAAATGTGGAAAGAATGGTGTAGAATGATGAATGATGAGGAATGAGGAGTTTTGGGATATTTTTGGGGTCTTTTTTTAGGCTTCTCGTGGCCCAAATATAGAAAAAACCTAGGTTTGCGTGGCACGGCGCCTAAGCACTGAAAATCTATAACTTTTGGGTCTGTGCAATGCCTGGGCACTGAGTTACTGCATTCTTTTCACTATTTTCGTCATAACTTCCTTTCCCGATGTCCGATTGAGGCGATTCAAGTTGTGTTGAAAAGATACTTCAAATGGATACAAATTTGCTTCTGAGACCATTGTCAAATTGGATCATTTTCTATGTCAAAAAATTGTCTCATTATGAGGCTGAGGTGTGAAACGTTTCAGCTTGAAAGCTGATTTGTGATCATGTTTTGACTATATTTCATCATTTTGACTCCTTTCTTCATCCAATTGACTTCTAACACTCTTGAATCTTCATCACAAGGTTAGAAACAAGTTTAGAATATTTGCACTTTAGTCCATGAACTTTCACTTTCTTCAATTTTGATCATTTTCACTTGTTTCTTCCATTTTCCATCGTTTTCACCCATTTGCAACCTAAGCCAAAATATAGAAGTACTTAGTGCATTTAGGCGTCTAATAATCATAGAAACACAAATATTAATTGGTGAAAAACGTAACAGATGTACTATTATTAGTATTCAAATTTAAAATTATAGAAAAATAATAACAGTTGACATCTGTGCAATCTTCTATATTGAGGTGAATTTGGTAATTTATTATTTACTAGTCCATTAAGTTGAGTATTATCAATTTGAACAATAAATTCTTTGGGTAACAAAAATATTTGAATTTATTTATTCCTTTAACAACTGCTAATAACTCTTTTTCATTGATTGAATAATTTACTTCAGCATTATTAAATATTCCACTAGTGTATCTACAAATTTCATTTAAAGCACTCTAATACAAATTTGATGCATCTATTTGTACAATTAGTTTATCATTTTCATCCGGGAGTCTAAGTTCTGGTAAATTTTTACAATCTTCTTTTAAGTTTTTAACACAAGAATATGTTCTTCATTCAATCCAATCTTATTTGATTTAGTTAATAGTTTCTGAAGTTTATTCCTTTTTTTTCTGCAAGTTTTTCTATAAATCCGTGGTGCATTTTTTCTACAAGTGACACGTCGAAAATGTATTCGACTTTTATTATTTCAAGTGTACAGATCGTTCAAGTAATAAAATGAGTTTTTTAAGTCCAAGTATCGTTCCCACAGAAATTGAGTTAGTTTGAGTTTTACCTATCTTAACCTTAACCAAAACTAAGGAAATTCAATGAGATAATTGAACTATGGAATTATCTAAATTAGACTACGAATGTAAGTTTAAATGAAAATGAACAACTAAATGCAAATTACGATGTGAATGCAAATGTTTAAAGAAATCTATGAATGAGAAGTGTACTAGGATCCCGAATCGCTAAGTAAGTTCACTTTTAACCTTTATTTCACAATTTGATAGCACGATGAATCGGTTGAAGAGTCAATGTTCCTAAAATATTCAACAATCTCTCTCGAGTAGAGTTAAACCTATTCTCGCATATCATTTGACTATATTTCTATGACAAATGCCAATATACAAGAATGCATAACGTTTTATGAACACTTAAAGACTCACGTAAAGTATAGAGGTATATTTCTATTCCCTATCAAACCTTACGATGATTTATACCTTGTAGAATCTATTCCCCTTCTTTCAAATGCATGAAATAGACCACCCAAACTCACATAACCATTGCGCATATAATTATGGAGACAATAAAGTGAATATAAACCATTCAATATCCAACATTCGTGTTTAAAATCAAATTGCAAAACAAAGAATTAAAAGTTCATATTATGAGGTTCATCGTTCACCTAGTACAATAAAAGTCTAGCCTAGCATGTATAAATTAAAGCAACAAAGAAAATATTTAGGAGAAGATATCACCCAATTCTTGAATGTAAAGCTTGAGATCTTGGATCTTGGAATCAAAATCTTCGTCCTTGCCTTCGTTCTTGCTCAAAAAGCTCGTTTTTCTCTCTAAGAAGGTGTAACCCTAGTTTCTGGACGTATTTTAGCTTTTATAGTTGCCCTAGAATCATTACCATACAATTTGGAGTCGGATAAGGAAACTAGAAAATTCGCGCCGAAATCCTTACTTGCCGCCGCAAGAACAAATTCCTTACACCCGCAAGGAACAACTTTTTTCCTCACTTTTTTCCCTGTCACCATGCTTGCGGCCGCATGGTTAATTATACCTTGCGGCTGCATGGTATAATTAACTATACAAATTCTTCATTTTGGTCCTCCAACTCCATTTTTCTCTTGTCTTGACCTATTTTGTTCATTTTTTTTTCCTCCAATCATCCCATGTATTCCTCAATTTATGATTAAGCTCGTGTCCGCTCTTGAGTTGGCCATGGGTCATTTTTTGGTTATTTACATTTTGGTCCCTGAACTTTCGTTTTCCTCGTTTTTAGCCAATTTTCTCTATTTTTCCTCTAGTTTCCACCAAAATCTTCATTGTTGTCCTACAAACACAATTTACACAAATTAAACTCTATTCCAAATGTTTATCGACAATTATTCATGTTTATGAACCAAAATAAACGTATAAAAACGTCATTATCAACAAGTTTATTTCTTCTTTTGAGCAAAGTGTAGCAAATCTTCTAAGATGTTTAAGATGATCTTTATATGTTTTGAACAAACAAGACTAAATATGAACTGGTACTATAGGTAAATGTAAATTGATGGTGAAAGAGACTAAAGAACCAATTTATCGAGAAAAATATTCTTGATCCAAATTTCAGTTCAGCAATACACAAACCAATAGCATATGCGAATTTGATGGTCAACAAAAAGACCGTTCAAATACAAACATCAACTCAACATGCATGTTCTAATCTAAAAAGAATAACTTGGGGTGAAATGAGATCCGTAATGTACAACAAACAATTGTTATTTTGTTCCGTTTTACAAAACTAGTAAATAATTGCTTCAGGCAGCACCCTTCATAAATACAGTCTAATTTTAGACAGTTCTCAAGTAGCTCATATTCCTCATTCCAGAACAATATGGAGGCTAACTCCGGATGATCTAAGAGCATTTTTGAGGTCAGGTACCCAGCAATAGTCCATGTCTGATGTAGTGGAGCTTCTTTCCCTGTAAACCTGCTGACATAACCCGTCCTGAATTGCCCTAATGGACCCGAAACGTGATGTGCACCAATGGTAGATGCTAACTAGATGCCAGATCCAACACCAAGGCTGACTACAAGTTACTACAAAATATGCGCAAGAATCAAATGTTTATGAAAAATATAGTGCGATGGGCTCAAAATAAATATTTTGTGCTCTACCAAAATGCATCATATCGTGTGGCTATAACTCTGAAATCATTAGGATCCTCAAGAACCAATACTACCTGTAAGGAAAATTGTGGAAAATATATATGAGCTAATAGCTCAGTGAGTGGAAGATTTTAAAATAATTATACTTTCTCATTTATATATTTTTATCGAAAATCAAGTGGAAATCATTTAACAGTTCACATTATAATAATATAATAACAGTAATAATCATGATGTGAGACATCTCATAACACTAGAAAATATTATCTTATAGTCATGATATAATTATCAACTCAAATCCATATCGTTTCATCACATCACATGTAATCTACCAGAAATGTACCCACTGCTCGAAATCTATAATCCGCCCCTCGGGCTAAACACTTTCGACACGGGCCTTTGGCCCCTCCGTGAACGGAAACTGGTCTAAAAAATCTATAATCCACCTCTCAGCTAAATACTTTCGCCATGGACCTTTGGCCTCTCCGTGAACGAAAGTTTATATAATTAGGGGTAAATTTCTGGTCAATCTCAATATCACGTCTCACATTCCAATTCACAAATACCACATACACAATCTTTGAATTCCACATACATCATAGTGAAAGAACATTTCTATATTAATCATGTAATTGAACAAATAATTCATATAATAGCACGCAATATAATAATGTAAGTACTTTATCAATATTTGAAAACATATAAGTTTTTCCACTCACTAGTCTTTGGATAGAAATCTTGCTAAATTTATGAACATTTCCAAAATTTCACATCACAACTTGAGATAACGGTATAATTTTCCAAATTAAAACTTGACAATTAAATTAATATTGTTTACGAAAATATATTCTGAATTAAAACCACTGCAAGTTTACTATTTGTTAACAAGTAATAAAGTGGTCTTTTTGAGTCCGAGTATAGTCCTACAAGGATTGATTAGTTTAAAGTTTAATTACCGTGACTTCAACCAAAACAATGAAAAATGAGAGTGTTTGTTTTGATGGAATTATAACTAAATTAATGATAAGTATGCAAGTATGAACGAATTAACTAACTAAATGTAAATTGACGATGAATGTAAATTGAAGTGTTCTCTAATATGTGATGAGTGTACTAGGATCACGAATCCTTATATAATAATCATTTTAAATCTAGTTATGTATTTTGACACACGATTGAAATATTGATGAATCAATTCTCCTAAATTATTTAACAATTCATCTCGAGTAAAGTCAAATATATTCTAAAATGTGTCCCGACTATATCTGTATGATGGATGCGAACATACAAGAATACATGTATTTTTGAGAGCACTTAAAGATTGATATAGGGCATAGCGGTATATTTTTGTCCCCTATCGAACCCTATGATGAGTTATACTACGTCGAACCTATTTCCTTTCTCTCGAATGCATGAAATAAATTACCACACTCACACAATTATCGTGCACTATAATTATGGAGAAAATAAATTCATACACACACACACACAGAAATGGATTGGAATTTAGTAATTAACAAAATGAACATGTTCAACAGTGCAAAATTAAATCAATTTCCACTTGTCATAAACATAAGTCGACGTGTGTATGTGAAAACTCATGTCAACATATCAAGCTCATGATTTGCTCAACACCTGACCCATAGTAGTCAAATATTTCCTTACTTCACTCGAGAGATACACACCCCAAAGTTATGATTTTGAAGAAGCTCCCAAACACGAGTCCGAAAATTCTACCACAAAAGATGAACCTGAGTTGGCCCCACCTACATTCGAAGAAGGGGGACAAGCTACGGTGGATAACTTGAAGCAATTAAATTCGGGGATTGAAGAAAATCCAAGACCAGTGTTCGTAAGCGCTCTCCTCGATCAAAAAGAGGAATCAAAGTACATCCATTTGCTTCAAAAATATTGCGTGGTCTTATAAAGAAATGCCAGGGTTAGATCCGAGAGTTGCAGTACATCACCAGCAGTAGGCATGGAGTTCAGCCGATCAAGCAACCTCAAAGAAGATTTCGACTAGAACTCATTCCTCAAATTGAAGTGAAAGTCAACAAACTTATTGAAGTTGGATTCATGTGTGAATTCAAGTACCCAACTTGGATTGCGAATATTGTTCCTATCAAAAAGAAAAATGGACAATTACGAGTCTGTGTTGACTTTCGTGATCTAAATCAAGCATGTCCCAAAGATAACTTTTCGCTTCCAATAATAGAGTTGATGGTGGATGCAACTACTAGGTACGAAGTCTTATCTTTCATGGACGGATTTTGTAGATACAACCAAATACGCATGAATTCGAAAGATGAAGAACTCACAGCATTCTATACCCCTAAGGGCATATATTGCTATAAAGTTATGCCGTTTGGATTGAAAAATGTGGGGGCTACCTACCAACGGGCAATGCAAAGGATCTTCGATGACATGCTACATAAGAACGTAGAATTTTATATAGATGACCTTGTCGTTAAAACAAAGAAACGGGATGATCACTTACAAGATCTACGAGATGTTTTTGAAAGGCTTCGACGACATCAATTAAAGATTAATCCGCTGAAGTGTGCATTTGGTATCACATCTGGAAAATTTTTTGGCTTTATTGTTCGACATAGGGGCATTGAAATAGATCATTGAAGCCATAATCAACATTCCAGAACTAAGAAATGTGCATGAATTGAAAAGTCTTCAAGGAAAACTCACATACATTCGGAGATTTATCTCTAATCTTGCTGGACGTTGCCATCCATTCAACAAATTGGTGAAGAAAGATGTACCATTCGAATGGGATGATACTTGCTGAAGTGCTTTCCAAAGCATTAAACAATATTTATCTCATCCACTAGTACTTGCAGCTCTGGTCCCAGGAAAACCACTGACCCTTTATGTTGCAACACAAGAATATTCTCTAGGAGCACTTCTTTTCCAAGCCAATGATGAAGGAAAGGAGAATGTACTCTATTACTTGAGCCGAACACTGGTAGGCACTGAGATGAAGTATTCGCCTATTGAAAAAATATGTCTTGCGTTAATCTTCGCAGCTAAGAAGTTAAGATATTATATGCTATCACATACGATCAGTCTTGTTTCAAATGTTGATCCTTTAAAGTACATAATGTCTAGACCGATTCTTTCCGAAAGGATTTGAAAATGGGTGTTGTTATTGTTCGATTCGACATCAAGTTCATTCCACAAAAGGCCATCAAAGGGCGAGTTTTGGCAGATTTTCTTGCTGACCATCCAATTCTAGCAGAATGAGAATTACAGGAAGACTTCCCGGATGAAGAAGTTCTATTTACGGAAATCATACCATCATGGAGACTATACTTCGATGGGAAGCCCGAAGTTATGGTGCAGAGGATGGAGTTATCTTTATCACTCCCCGTGACCTTGTCATGCCGTACTCTTTTGCCTTAACCGAGAAATGTTCAAACAACGTGGTGAAATATCAAGCCCTTATCATTAGCTTAGAGATAGCTATAGATATGGGTATTCATCTGCTGGAAGTCTTTGGGGATTCTAAATTGATAGTCAACCAACTTCTAGCCGAGTACGAAGTCCGTAATTCTGACTTGAAGCCATATCGTGAATATACATCAACACTTATGAAATGATTTGATTAGTTAAAAATAAAATTCGTACCTAGAGCCGAAAATAGGGAAGCGACGCCTTAGCTAATCTGGCCACTGTTCTAGCCAGGTCAGATGAAGATTTCTCCCACTCCATATCAATTACTCAGAGATGGGTGCTTCCGTCATTACTACCAGACAATCCACGGTGAAAAACCGAAATCAAGAGGTGTTCAACCCGCTTTATCTTTTATAAGGGAACAATTTATCGACGATCATTTGATGGAGTTTTCCTTCGATGCCTAAGTAATGATAAAGTAACACATGTCGTGGAAGAAGCTCACTCTGGGATTTGTGGTGCTCATCAATCTGGACCTAAACTCCATTTTTGAATAAAGAAGATGGGGTATTACTGACTGACCATTGTACAAAACTCCATAGATTATGCAAAAAAAAGCGAAGCTTTCCAAGTTCACGCAAACTTCATCCATCAACCTCCAAAACCATTACATCCGACAGTAGTTTCATGGCCATTTGATGCATGGGGTCTCGATGTAATTGGACCCATAACTCTAAAGTCTTCAGCTGGACACTCATAATCCTTGTTGGAACCGACTACTTCTCTAAGTGGGCTGAAACCATACCATTGAAATAAGTAACGAAAGAAAATGTTGTGGATTTTATCCGTATCTAAGTCATTTATCGATACGGGGTCTCACGATACATCATCACTGACAATGGAAAGCCTTTATGCAATAGACACATAAATCATTTATGTTCAAAATTTGGATTCACATAGTACAACTCTTCCATGTACAATGCAGCGGCTAATGGGTTAGCAAAAGCGTTCAACAAGACTCTATGCAGTCTACTGAAAAAGGTTGACTCCAAATCATAAAGAGACTGGCATGAAAAGATTGGTGAGGTCTTATGGGCTTATCGAACTACTTATTGAACTCTAACACAAGCCACTCCTTACGCCTTAGTGTATGGAGTGGAAGCTGTACTTCCTTTGGAGTGTCAAGTTCCGTCACTTCGAATTGCTGTCCAAAAAGGTTTGACGACATAGGAAAATGTCATTCTTTGATTGGATGAGCTAGAAGCTTTGGATGAAAAGATATTAGAGGCACAAATGCAATTGGAGTGTTATTAAGCCTGGATGGTGAAGTCCTTCAACAAGAAGGTGCGACCAAGATCATTTCAAGTCGGAGATTTCGTACTTTGCATACGTAGACCAATCATAATTACAAGAAAAACAGGGGGCAAGTTCCAACCTAAATGGGATTGTCCATTTGTTGTTACTTATGTATTTACTAATGGAACATACAAGATTTTCGACAGAGATGGACTACAAATCGGACCTATCAATGGAAAGTTTCTAAAGCGTTTTTACGCTTGAATTTTTTTTTTTGTTTTTTAAAATTTTTCATTGTAATACCCCCCTCCCCTAAATAAAAAAATTGTTCTTGTAACGAACTACGCTCGACTTGATCCCATTTGGGTACGTAGGCAGCTTGAATAAATTTATAAATTCAAGTTCAGTCACAAGTAATAAATTCATTCAATTTGTGTACCATTTTATGCAGTAAAAAAATGTACAAGAAACAAGAAAAAGGAAAGGTCATCGTAAAAAGACAAAAAACGATGAAAAAAAATCAAAATTCATACAATATGGTCTTTCAGAAAATCCTAACTTTATCAAGATCACTCGTCGTTGATCACTTGCAGGAAACTATCTTCAAGGGTCTTCGTTCTCTGGTCAATGGATGTTGCACTATAAACATCTCTAGTCTGCAATTCTACTAAATCGGCCTTTGCAGTTCCAAGCATGCTTTTCTGTTCTTGATGGGTTTGAAGTTCATCACAGAGTCTATCCAGCTCGAAAGTTAGCTGACTAATTTTATCTTCTAATGAAGAACAAGGGAATCCTCTACTTCCAAATGTTCAAAAGCTTCAATTTCTCAGTCTTCTCTTCAGTAGTTGAAAACTCTAAGTGTTGCTTCCTTTCAGATAAATAGATGTCAACTTCTTTAAGAAACACGTTCATGCGTTCCATCAAATATACTGGATCTGTACGGAATGAACTGGTAATCACGTTTTGAAGAATTAAATTATTCTCATCCCACCAAGATCAGATATTGGAAAATCCATGTTTCAAGACGTCCCTGAAACACTTTTGAAGATAATTGATCATGGCTTCTTACAAAGCAGCCTTCAAGTAAGGAGACTCTTAAGTTATCCCATGCGGGGGACCAGCTATGAAAGAATAAATGGGAACTGCCCGACGATTATTTGTTTCCAAAGGCGGAATGTTAACCAAAGCCAATGAAGGTGGAGCAACTGGAACTTCTTGATTGACCTCTGAAATGTTAACTCTCCTAGTCTCAGAATTCACTTCATCTTCATCTTGGAAAGCATCTATGTTGAGCGCCGAAATGCCTTCGTTCATAGTATTCGGGTGTTTACAAGGTTGGCCGTGAAAATCATGAGTACCATCTATTCCTTGAAGCACACCGATTATCCCATCATTCTCGCCAGTCTGGTTTTACAAAGAGTTCATATCCATAGAGAAATTCAATTCTTCGGGAATGCTTGGAAAACCTACAATAAAAGTAGAGATGTAAAAATAAAAAAGAAGAAAAATAAAGATAAAAAAGGGAGCCTACCCGCATTTCGTGTTGTATGAGACATATCTAAAAACTCATCATCTGATGGTATATTTGGGAGGTTGATGTTAATGTGAGAGACTCCGACGTTGCCTTTTGAAGAATTTAGAATAGCTTGAAGCGACATTGATTTTACCGGTAATTTAATCTTATATATTCGGGAGAGTGGAGCCTGAAATTGAAGTTCGTTGCACGAGACCAAATACAAGCGGTATGTTAAAAATAAAAAAAAAATTAAAAACATACATGATCTCCAGAACTTTCATCTCCCAGAGTTAGGATTTTTCCAGGTGTGTGCGATGATCTCCAGGACTACTGCGGTCTGGAATCAAAACTACTTCAGGTATCTTCTCGACAGGCTCAGAGGTGAAATCAAACTTTATCGAGAGAACTTTAAATTTAATCTTCTTAATGCCTCTGTCATTTCGAAGATCCAATCCACTCTTTCGAGAAATCTCTTTAGGAATGATATGTGGAGGATTTACCCCTTTGGTTACAACCCTGTTCGGAACTAGATTACGAACAAAGTCACGACTCTCACTAAAAGACAAAACGTGCACTTAAGCATTGGTCAGGATCGACAACACTCGATTATTCCACCAAGTTTGATACTTTGAGTCGACGCTTTGATGTGTATCCTTCACGTACTCTGGAATATGAAATGTAGGGTCAGTCATCATTTGAGTCAAAGACAACAAAACGCGAAACATATCGCCTGTATTGAGAGCGATATCCAACTTTCTTGGTGAATCGGGAAGTTTCTGTCTAAAGCCAAGTTGCCTCGCAAACCTGTGAGGAATATATGTCTCGAGAATGAAATGAGAGTTTCCTCGATGATAAGAAACAAATCCAGATCAAATGCTCATCATAAATTCTGAAGTGTCTATAGACCTTGGTTGGTCATCCACTCATACATCAGGATGAGACAATGGGAAAAATGGATTCGAGCAAAAGTCATTGGCATCTATCATTCCACGGATAAGGTCCCGACAATCAACAACATTTTTTTCCCAAGACTGGAAAGTATTCAAGGTGCCAGCTATCTGCTGATTATAGGACGAGTGTAACTTTTATCAACATTAGCATAAATACCTCAAACAAAATAAGTTGCAGCCCAAGCATAAAGAAAATGTCCAGGAAATAATTGTGAAATCGAGCCAAGGTCCAGGTTTAACTGATGGTTCGATGTCCGTGTAAGTCCTCTATAAATGCTCGCTAATACATGAGGAACTAAACTGTAAGTATACCCACCTACCATTTTAGAAGACACTTTAAAAGTCCCAACTCCTACATATTCATCCCTAGATGGAAGAACAAAACGACAAAGCCACAAGGAGAGATAAGCTGCTGTCTCTAATTTTTCTTCTTCTTCCATAGACAAAGATAATGGCAAATCACCCCAATGACTCTGTGATAGGAACGTAAAATACATATTTTTCCTCTTTATTTTATGTGCTCGTATGTTTATTTTGTACCAAAATGTACCCATTACACTCATATTTTGATTTAGGTGGCAATTCTATGAATATGGCGTAATTTGGAACAAATAGGTAAAAAGAGACCAAAATGAAAAGAAATGAAAGTTCAGGGACTAAAGAGAAAATACTATAAATTTTTTTCTAACCTTAGGATGAAGATTCGAGAGCGTTAGAGGTCAATTGGATGAAGAAAGGAGTCAAATGGATGAAATATAGCCAAGATATTTTCACATATCAACTTTCAAGCTAAAAAGTTTTGCATCGATTTTCAGCCTCATATTGAGACCAATTTTGGACATAGTAAACGATCGAATTCGAAGATATGTTTTGAAGTAAAGTTGTGAACCTCGGAGTTATCTTTCCAACTCATCTTGAATCACGACAATTGGACTTTGATAGAGAAAGTTATGACCGAAATACTAAACGCTGTCCGGGAGGAAGTTTCGTAATTCTTTGCGGCCGCAAGCCTTTTAAACCATGCGGCCGCACAGACCACTTCCGAGAGTTAAAGTGCTAAGTTTATTTGTTCCTTGTGGCCGCAAGCCTCTAAACCATGCGGCCGCATGATTCATTTTTGGGACGCGAATTTTGGTTTTCGAATTTAAGTTAACTACTTATTGAAACAATTATAAATACATATTTTAAAATTCTAGAACACAACCGGAACGTACTAGAGCGCCTCTAACCTATTTTCTCTCTATTTTTCTTAGATTTATCATGTGTAACTAAACCTTTATACTTGGTCGAAGGAGATTGAAGCCTCGAAACCACATTTTGTGAGATCTAAATAGTTTTTCTTAATTTAATTCACGTTTTTGAGTATTGAATATCCTTCTTCACTTATTTCTATGATTGTTATGTTTAATTTTTAGGAGGCCTACTAGTTTATTATTCGTTGTAATCTACCACTAAGTTAAATATCAAATCCGTAATTATTTGATTCTTTTAACTTGTGAAGCACTAGGATTTGATGATTTTCTGCGACAGAGGTTATTAAATCTTAAGAAGAATGTTTAAATAGATTAAATGCAACCGCTGGTGTTTATGTTATCTAGTTCATCGATTTCTCTATTGTGTAAAACTATTATTAAATTGAATCTTGAACGCTGGTCTGGGGTTATTTAATAATTAGGATTAATTAGAATGTTGGTTTCTAACTAACTAAAATTAAAGAGAAATAGGAGAATTATTCCAACGCTAAATATTCAAAATATGAATTGAATTATCCTTGCATCTATGATCAATTGTCGATTTTTGAAGGTGGATATTGACTTGGACCAATGTTAGTCTTTTGATTGTTTTCGTTAATCTAATTTTCATTGTTATTAATTGTGTTATTTACAATTGTTTGTATACAAAAAATCCCCAATCACTGTACAGAGCATAAAATATTGAATTACACACTTTTCGTGGGATCGACCCTTACTTCCATTGCTACATTAGTTTTAGAGGTTTAAGAACTATTTTTGGGTACCTACGACAGCACACCACTTCGATCTCGGCGTGGAATATCTCTCGACTTGTCTACAGTCGCAAGCTTCCGTATTTCATTTGAAGCTCTTTGATGACGTCTCTTGAATGGATTTAGACTCATAATACTCTTGTAATTTTTATGTTGTCGAGGATTCTGGGTACAACCATTCTCGCGAAACCAAAAATTAATCCATTCTTCGTGACTAACGCAATTAGAATCATTTGCATCCGCAATCAATGCGAAAACATTGAAGAGGTACATGCATGACTTGGAAAGTTGATCTGTCAGCTCTAAAAGGCTTGGGACTAATTCCTCATAGTAATTACCCATGATCGAAATTTCACTTATCTCAAGGATGTCCCGAAGAGAACTACCAATTTTACCACAGGTGGTCGCAAAAGTGTTGGTCTCCGGGCACCAAACCTTACAAAGAGCTCTGTAGACGGAATTTGGGCTATGGTAATCCCTTGCAGCGGAGCTGACTGCTTAAGATAACTGGCGAAGATTCCTCTTGAGCAGAAGTTTTTGGACCCATGAAGACCACTCCCAAAACTTCGGCTCTCCCCACGACTGACAATCGCACTTCCCCATCGTATTTTTTTGTTGTTATTCCTCTCACAAATTACGGTCCTTGGGATGTATTCCATGCTTTGAGAATGATGAGGTAGGAGACACAAAGAGGGAAAATGAATGATGGAGCGGTTGGATGTGGTAGCTTCTGAATTCTCTTGACATTCACTAATAATGGGTATATGCAACTCTGACAAAGGCTCCAAGAGTTTAAGAGAAGGATATGTAGTTAGCTTATGGATGCTAAGTTTAAGTTCATCTCGTATGTCAGGTTGAGCATGGTACTTCACATCAGTATCTTTGAAACGAAGATGGCTTTTAAGCTCGGTGATTTCATGTATATCTGAATACGCTCTGTTATTAGAGCTCATCCCAGCCATTTCTAAAAAAATAGGAAGAACGAAGAGAAAATCATCAAAAAAAAGGATTAACGGGCAGTAAATCTTTTAAATTCCATGTTGTCTAAGTCATAGGCCTCCCAGATATATGGATGATCTCAAACACAAAGTGCCTTAAATGATCAAAGGAGCCAGTCCTTGGTCCCAAACACAAAGTGTCTTGGATGGTCGAAGGAAGGTCTTTGATCCCAAACACAAAGTGTTTTGGACGGTTGAAGGAGCCAGTCCTTGGTCCAAAGCACAAAGTGCCTTGGACGGTCGAAAGAAGGGTCCTTGGTTCCAAACACAAAGTGTCTTGGACGGTCGAAGGAATGGTCCTTGGTCTCAATCACAATGTACCTTGAATGGTGAAAGGTAGTAGTCCTTGGTCTTCAATGTGCATGAAAAAGTTGGCAATTTTGGTATTTTTCTGAACCTTAAAATAATTGCAGTACAAAATTTTATTATACATCAAAAAAATCTTGAACCTCGAAATCTTTGACTTGTTTCAAAAGTTGAATCCCTGAAAATAAAAAAAAATAATGTTAGTTCCATTCTTATAACAACCGTACAAAAAAAAGTTATTATTCACGTGAACTGTACGGTACTATTCACGTGAACAGTACACGGTACTGGATTAAAAAAAAAGGTTGGGGACACATGAAATAGAAAACCAAGAATTGGTTTACACGGAACCACTTTCTTGAATTTATAAAAGTCCAACCAAGGTTGTCCAGTTCAAAAAGCATTTTTCCTTCCCTCACCACCCCAGGCAAATGGCCAAGTCGAGGTAGTCAACAAGACTATAAAGCAACTTTTGAAAAAGAAGCTTGATGCATCGAACGGTGCATGGGTGGACTAGCTCCCTCATATGTCATGGGCGATCTGTACCACCAGTCGAATTGCGATGGGAAAGAACCCCTTCTCTATAGCATACGGGGCTAAATCCATGAGCCCACTCGAAGAAGGTCTCTCTTTGTCCCGCTGCCTACAGTTCAACGAAGTATCCAATGATGAAATAACGCGATGCAAGCTCGATTTCCTTGAAGAAAAGAGATGTGATTCACAAATTAAATTGGCCTTATATCACAGGAAAATGGCGAGGTACTACAATGCCAAGGTTAAGAAGAAATCATTTAGGAGAGACAATCTAGTGCTCAGAAGGGTTTTTCCGTCCTCTAAAGAGCCAGGAGTTGGCACGTTGGGCACTAACTGGGAAGGCCCCTACTGCATATCAGGCAATGTTAGGCCAGTGACCTTCTTGATCGAGAACTTGGATGGGAAGATGCAACCCCACACCTTGAATGTAAAACATTTAAGAATGTATTACTAATAAGACCCTGATCGTTGTACCTTTCATGATTAATATATGAACTCTTTGTTTTTTAATTATGACAAGCTCATACCGTTATAACCAACCACAAATATATAAGTTAACTCGCATTTATTATGACAAGCTCATATATTATTTGATTAATTATGGCGAGCCCATGAAGTTGCTAAAGTCTGATTAAATATGGGAGCCCATGAAGTTGCTAATGTATGATTAATTATGGCGAGCTCATAAAGTTCCTCATGTATGATTAATTATGGCGAGCCCATGGGGTTGCTAAAGTTTGATTAATTATGGCAAGCCCATGAAGTTGCTAAAGTTTGATTAAATATGGCGAGCCCATAAAGTTCCTAATGTATGATTATGGTGAGCCCATAAAGCTACTAAAGTTTGATTCATTATGACAAGCTCATATATTAAAATGACACAAGTTTGATTAATTATGGTGAGCCCATAGAGTTAGTGATGTTCGATTAATCGTGGCGAGCCCATAGAGTCACCAAAGCTAGTTGTAGAAATGGGATGAGTTACAAGTAAAAAAGTGAGTTCATTACAAAAGAAACCTAATCTAAACAAACGGTGTCGTTCTGCTGAGGCTTTTCTTGGTACCCACCTCTTTTACTTGGTCCCTTCCTTCATTGGCAGGAGTTGAGGGTTCATCTGTCAAAACCTCATCCTTTAACAAAGATAGCTCCAACCGGGGGTGTAGCTCAGCCAACCTTCCAAAAACTTCGCTATAGGCGACCCTCCTCCAATATATGCCAAGGCCATCATAGTGGATGTCTAGTGGAAGTGGGCAACATACTCATTCATGGCCGCCTCTCCTGTCCTTCTCAATTGTTCTCCCAGGGAAGATGCCTCAACAGTGAGCTCGTCAACGCGAGCTTTCAGATATCCCTTTTCCTTATTAGCAGCCTCCAAGGCTGACGAAGCAATCCTTTGAAGATTATCAAAGTTTTCCACTTGCTTCGTCAGAACGTTCAACTTAGCTTTGCAAAGATAGGTTTCCTTCCTCAATTCATCATTTTCTTTGAAAAGTACTTGCACCTTCGATGCTGCTTCAACTTGATTCACATTGGAAGCCACAAAGGCATCATTGACAGAAGATGCCTCAACCTTAGCTTTGCTCAGGGCAGCTCCAGCACCCTAGGCCCTTTGAAGATATTCTTTATTGAGGCGTTGTAGTTGCCTCGCTTCCATTTAAGCATTTAAAAAGAAACTTTGAGAACGAGTCTGCAGGGCGAACTCGGGTCAACCGCATCATAGGTCTCAACTTATGCTGAACCCTCACAGCCCATTAGACCTCAGCGGGAAACATTTCCATAATTGTGGAGGCGATCTCATCCGACCTCCCGCCCAAGAAGTTTTGGGCCTTTCCCTTAAAGGGGACATTCATTGCCTCATTCCCTTCATCTTTCTGACCAAACTGGCCCCCTCATCAATCGCCTTTCTCTGCTCTCTACAACTTTAATGGAGGATATTGGTTCGATAAGACTAGGTCGTCAAAGTGACTCTCCAATGGTAGTCTGGCATTTAGGGAAGGGTCGAGCCCAGTATTCTTTGACAGTACCAATTTCCTCTTAGGAGGCCTCTCCAGTGAAGCCTCGACCTCCTCCTTTTCCTTTTTCCTTTCTTTTCGGGAGGGGCGGTAAGTTCATTTTTTAGAGACAGGCCATCTCGTCCCGTTGGTTTTTGTAGGATGAGGAGCCGAAGCTTAAGGGCTTCTTTTTCTGAGCCTCTCATTGACTCCTCAGTTGGAGCAAGTTAGGCTTCACGTATTTCTTTTTTTTCATGTTGCCCTACATGCAAAAGGAACATTTAATAAAATTGTACAAAAGAATAGCGAGTGAATAAAGGGCAAACCATCCTATTTTACCTTCAGTGTCCATCACTTGGTGTGTAACAAAAAGGTTCTGCTTGCCAATAACATTCTTAAAATACCTATTCTCCGAAGGTAGCTTATATATTGCCTTGACGATGGCCCATTCAGATGACTTGAGCTCGAACTGGTCAACTACAACTGCATAAAGCTTGCGTTATATGAGAAACAAAGTGAGACAAACACAGCAAATAAACATCACGTTAAATAAAATTCTCGACTCATTATACTCGTGGTATTAGGTCGGCACGGTGATCTCTGAGACCACATTTCCTTCCATTGTCTGCCAGCGACCCCTAACCTAAAACCAGGATGACTTCCAATTTTTTTTATAGAGGTTTGGGTCCACCAGATGATAGGAGAGAGAAATGAACATATTTTTGATACTCACATGAACTCTAGAAACAAGACCTTGAACACTTTCAAACGAGAAAGAATGGAGCTATTCACCGGAGACAGTAGGAAAACACTAAGATAAGTGGGAGTATTTTCAGCACTCAGGATTTGTAATTCTTGTAAAGTGAAGAAAATGGGAAAAAGTAGGTTTTTAGCCTTTTATATATTCGTAAAGAATGAACCCATATCGTTGGATCTTCCTCTACTTTCATCTGGGTCATCCACCTGTAGTCTCATCTATCACGTTAAAACTAAGGGGCACTAGCTAAGAATTTGAATCAAGGGCCTAGATGAGATCGTGCTGACCAGCACCACCAATTCGCGTAAGCCCCCCCAGATGTCAATCATCATCATCATTGTGCATTAAATGCGCACGTAGCTCGAGCCTTGGAAATTGACACACCACCCAGCTGTTTTTTATTGGGAATCAACGCGCCCTTCAAATCACTAGAGCATGGCACCTGGCAGACGTCGACTACTAAAGAGTCTTGGCATATGCTCTAAAGGCCTCGTTTCGTATCATTCAGCTTTATCACATGCTTCAGTTACTAAAGAGGCTTGGCATATGCTATAAGGGCCTCGTCTCTCATCATCCATCCTTGCCATAGACTTCAGCTTCTAAGGAGGCTTAGCACCTGATCCAAGTTTTTCCACCAACTCAAAACTCCACGCATTATATGAATAACCATACCTATACTTCGGGGAGTGTTGTTATGCCATGAAAAACTAAGACCACTAAGGGACCCAATTAGCCTACGTGGCAGCCAGTTCGAGTGCCCATGCTTCACGCTGGCACAGGGGCGACCCAGATGCATACGAGCGAGTCAACCTGACTCTCCTGCATAAAATAGAACCCATTAACAGAACTGGACAGGACGAGGTAGTGGCAAGGTCTCGGATTGACCCCACATGACATGAATTGACAAGACAATCCACTACCACCGCCGCCACCACCATCTTATTTAGTCAAGTCCAAAAAGTACAAGATAGGCTTTATGAACATAAAAGTGGCCTTAGCATTTAATGCTGTGATTGATTGAAGCATATGACAAGAGGGGCCAATCGTTATGATAAGGCCACGTGCCCTATCATCTAACGGACCTTGCTCGTCTTGCTCAAGTATAAAAGCTTTCACTTAGCACCATTGGGGGATGATGCAAGTTTGGACTTAAGAACGATATTCTTATTACATATATTTTTAACTATCTACTCCCAAGCTGACCCCTTTTTATTCATTGGAGGCTCACGTTCAAAGCAATCCCATACCTTAAATCATCCCTCTAGTTGACTTGATCGTCGGAGAAGGCCACGTGCAACCAACGTTAGTCCAAGTGTGTTGAAACTCAGCTTGTGTGGACATGAGATGTCTTGGGATCTGTTGACCACATCATTGATATATTTTTTGAGGGTAAATAATTATTAAGATTAATTTTTATTACTCATTATAGTGTTTGGAAATATTTATAATTTGGTCAACCTTTATTTTTGAACACACATGTCATTGAATTCATAATTTTTATCCACTTTTTAATAACACCTTTTATGAATCCACATTTTATAATCTAAAAAATCTATATCAAACTCAATTAATCGTAACACAATTCTCCACGTGCAGGGTTAGGGCGTGCACCAAATTTAAACGATTTTAGAATATTGTCAATAATAATAAGTTGAGGGCCTATTTACTACAAGGGCTATAAATAGGAACTAATAGTGCGAACGCCTACATATTTTGCCCTCTCCTCTTCTTCTTGATACCTGTACGAAGGCATAGAAATTTCGCCCCCTTCAGTGGAAGCTAAAGAAAGTTGAGCTTAATTTCAGTCACACTAGACTACTGTTAAGCCTTCACGCGAGAGGTAAAAATAACTTTATTTTCCAAGCTACCCATATGTGCAATGCGCTCATTGTGATATCAACTATGTAATTTGTATGAATCTTGAATTGTGCTTCGATGGGTAAGTTTTAAGTTTTTTTTATTCAATTGTTATCTTGTTATCCGGAATTTATATGGGATTAAATTATTTATTGATTTGTTCACTTCTCATAGTACTCTGTATATTTGGGTATTGTTTTACTCCTTTTTTTTTTTGCGGGATCTTTTCGTTTTTTATTTTTATTTTTGAAGACTGTTGTGTTTCCGTGATTTAATCGTTTTATTTCTACTAACTTGTAAATATAGGTTGAATTTTAAGATGTAACTCACCTCCTCATAGAAAACTACTGCTTTGTTTGGCTTGGCTTGGCTAGCGTCGCACTGAAATTTGATCCAATCTTTATAAATTGTACCACACACACTTGTCCTTTAATGATGGAGAGTAAGAAAATCATAGCCATATGCCAATCGGGAGGTGAATTTGTGGCAAACATAAATGATGAGTCTGTCTCTTACACTGGTGGGGAAGCTTATGCTCTGGACCTCGATCAGCAGACACAATTGAAAGATTTCAAGCAAGAACTCTCCGAGACTTTTCAATGCAACCTTAATGGCATGACGATCAAGTATTTTCTTCCTGGAAACAGAAAGACCTTGATTACTGTATCCAAAGATAAGGACTTCCAGCGTATGGTGAACTTCTTCAAAGATTCTGACCAAGTTGAGATATATATAATCTCAGAAGAAGTTGCTGCTGTTCAGATTATGTCCAACATGCCTGCCAGTAGGTAATTGCTCTGTTCCTAATATGTTTATTGTTTGCATGACCCAACCTTTTAGACTTTTGATTGTCTGCCAGTAGGTACTTGCACTGTTCTTACCCTTCTTTTGTGAATATTATGTGTCAGTGTGGTCTGTGTCAACTCATGTCCGTATCCATGATTAATAGATTGTTACGATTTAAGGAAGATGAAGCTAATTTATGTTAATGACTTCACTGAGTACTGTGCAGTCTCTTTTCCTTGTAAATAATCTTAACTCACTGCTTTATTGGATACATTTCCATTTATTCTCTGCTTTGCTCTGACATGCAAGTTCTAGATCTGTGATTTACTATGTCATCAACGCTGGCTTCATATGAAGGAAAATGGAAAAGAATAAGTTAAAAATTTAAAGTTCTTCCTTCCAGCAATGTGCTTTTGTTTGGTGCCATGAGACCATGAACAAATTGAGTTTGCAATTGTGATACCAAAAGGGACATGAATTGAATGCTTTAGAAACTTATATCTGCATTATTATGCAGGTCAAGCAGAACCACTTCATCAGAGGCGATTCCTTCTGATGACCCTATGGATATTATGCAAGATGATGATGCAATTGTTTTGAACGAGCCTATTGAAATTGCACCACTGGACGTGTCTATTTTTAGCACTGAAGAGAGGCATCAGAGAGCAGCTACCCAATGGGAGAACATCATCACTGGTGTGGACCAAAGATTTAATAGTTTCACCGAATTCCGTGAAGTGCTGCATAAATACTCAATTGCCCATGGATTTGCTTACAAATATAAGAAAAACGACAACCATCGCGTAACTGCCAAGTGCAAAATGGAAGGCTGTCCATGGCGTATATATGCTTCAAGGTTGGCTACCACCCAATTAATATGTATTAAGAAAATGAATGATACACATACATGTGAAGGAGCTACCATAAAAGTAGGATATAGGGCAACTAGGGGATGGATAGGAAGTATCATAAAGGAAAAATTGAAAGCATCTCCAAATTATAAGCCAAAGGATATTGCAAGTGAAATCAAGCGTGATTACGGGATTCAACTGAACTATACTCAGGCATGGCGTGCAAAGGAGATTGCGCGGGAGCAGCTTCAGGGTTCTTATAAAGAGGCGTACTCTCAGTTACCATTTTTCTGTGAGAAGATAATGGAGACTAATCCTGGTAGTTTTGCTACACTCAGCACCAATGAGGATTCGAGCTTCCGTCGTCTTTTTATCTCATTTCATGCCTCAATATCTGGTTTTCATCAATGTCGTCCTCTTCTTTTTCTTGATAGCATTCTTCTTTACTCAAAATATCAAGGGACATTATTAGCTGCTACAGCTGCAGACGGGAATGATGATTTCTTTCCTGTAGCCTTTGCTGTTGTAGACGAAGAAACTGACCAGAACTGGCATTGGTTTCTATCACAACTGAAATCTATTTTTTCAACATCAGAACATATTACTTTTGTTTCAGATTTCCAGAAAGGCTTAACAGAATCATTGCTTGATATATTTGGCAAAGAGTGCTATTATGGTTATTGTTTACGATATCTTGCTGAAAAACTTAATAAAGATCTGAAAGGACTTTCACACGATGCAAGACGTCTATTGGTTCAAGATTTTTATGCAGCTGCTTATGCACCAAAACTCGATGCTTTCGAGCGCTGTGTTGAAAATATAAAAGCTATCTCAGCTGAAGCTTATGATTGGGTCATTAGAAGCGAACCAGACCACTGGGCTAATGCATTTTTTGGTGGTGCAAGATATAACCACATGACATCCAACTTTGGTCAACAACTCTACTGTTGGGTGTCTGAGGTGGATGAGTTTCCAATAACTCAGATGGTTGATGTATTACGTGGTAAAATTATGGAATTGATCTATAGAAGACGACTTGAATCCAGTGAGTGGGTTACAAGGTTGACCCCCTGTATGGAGGAGAAGCTTCAGAACGAGTCATCAAAAGCACATTCACTTCAT
This sequence comes from Fraxinus excelsior, assembly GCA_019097785.1. Classification (NCBI taxonomy): domain Eukaryota; kingdom Viridiplantae; phylum Streptophyta; class Magnoliopsida; order Lamiales; family Oleaceae; genus Fraxinus; species Fraxinus excelsior. The sequence goes on along the minus strand of CM032638.1, from coordinate 53,315 downwards.
GTATTACTCTCTCAAGGTAGCATATTTGAAGTTCGTAGTGAATCCGTTGTTGACATGGTTGACATTGATAACTGGGATTGTAGTTGCAGAGGATGGCAGCTTACAGGATTGCCTTGCATTCATGCTATTGCTGTTTTTGAATGTATTGGTAGGAGCCCATATGATTTTTGCTCCGGGTACTTTATGACTGAAAGTTACCACTTAACTTACTCAGAGTCAATCAACCCAATACCAAATGTGGATAAACCAGAACTACGGATAGGAATTATAGTAACTCCTCCACCTACTAAACGTCCACCAGGCCGACCAAAGCTGAAATCAGCAGAGTCGATGGACTTCATTAAACGCCAGCTCCAGTGTAGCAAGTGCAAGGGCTTGGGCCACAATAAGAAAACGTGCAAGTAAGTTTCTCTGTAATACTTTCCATGTAGCATCTCTGAGACAGTATTACTTGGGGCTATTCAATTTTTCTACATATCCTTACAGGCTATAGCTGGAAAGAATAATTGTAATTAATGACTGATCTAAATATTATGAACTGCAAGTCATGTGAATGACATTTTTCTGCTCCAGTATTATTGAGTGGTACATTGTTTTTGGAAAATTTCCATATTCTAAAGATTCGCTTTGCCTTGCCTTAAACAAAAAGGTCTTATCAAGACACACTGTGTTATATTTCTTATTTATCATGTTATATTTCTGTAACTGAAGCATTGTTTTCGTTCTTTCTTTTTCTTATTCCTCACCTTTTTGTTGTTTCAACAGCAAGGTGAACATGCTTGACGAACCAGAGCCCCATACCCCAATTTTGACAGGACTGATCGCTGATAAACCTGAAGGAAGAACTTGAATTTTGGTATCTTCCTTTGTAATGTATCTGATGATGTTCTTTGCTCAGTAGGACTTTGATTTATAATCTTAGATAGTTCTATTGAAAATGTGAACGGGTTAGTTGACTTTTTAGTAAGAAAATATTTCCCTTTATTTTTTTTAAAACCAGTTCATGCTATCAGAGAACGCAAAATTAGAAGATCCTGGCATATGCGTAGTGGTGCAATGTGTTATTCTAGAATCTATATGGTGCCCTAATAATGACTGTAGGGCATGCCCAGGCCGGCATGATCCTAATGATGTAGGACCCGCATGGACATGAAAAGTCCTAGGCCGGTTCTTCAGCCTATGCATATCTATATCTATACCATATAAAAGAGGCAGTTTCTTTTTGCCCCGTGTCGCATTCTCCTATCCTCATCCAAAACGACGTCGTATCGACTTCAGCATCCAATTCGTCGCTTTTTACCTTATCGGAATCTAGCAATACCGTTGCCTTCTCCGAGATGCTTCCTCATATTTGTAAAACCGAAGCAAGCAGCCGCCCTTAAATCCCATGAAAAATAGCAAATATGATATTCGAAATTTTAGACATTTTTTTTTTTATAGATTGATTGTGAATTGTGAATTGGAATAATGATGATTTTTCAAGGAGTTCTGAATTTGAATTTGAATTTGAATTAGAATTGATTTTATAAAAAACATTTGTTTTGACTACAAAAAAAAATAAATAAAAAATGGCTGTCTCTGTGAGGCACGGGAGACACCGTGCTCGTGCATGAATGAATTTTTTTTATTTTTTAACATTGAGAGAAATGAAATAAGCTTTTTTTTTCCTTTTTTCTCTAAAATATAATTGATAACTATATGTAAAATTCTTTTCCTATATTTCATCGCTACGGACAAAACATTTTGTAGACATGTAGCGATTTTCGAAATTATTAATGAATTTTTTTTTACCAAGCCCATGTTTGAACCACATTATTTTTTTCATTCTTATTCTTATACTCATTTTCAACAACAAATTTTTCAATAAAATAATATTTTCAATCACATAAATAATTTTTCCTTCTTTTTCAACCATACATTCTCCATTAATATACTATCTCAAAATACTTTCTTTAAAAAAAATGTGGCTCAAACACACCCCAAATATTGAATTTCATTTTTTATCCTGCGCCCCTCGACTCCGTGACCTGACCGATCAGGTCGATCACCGCCTAGGGCAACCGTCCGGGACCCCACGAGGGGACGCAACCCCCTTGGCTCCTGCGATCACAGTTGGGGCGTTTCCCGAATCCAAGAAATAAATGTTAGTTACAATGAGTTGTGGTTCAACTTGGAATGACGACTATCATGTAGTTAATATATAAGTTGTGTATTTGTTGACCTTGGAATTGAAGAAGCAATCGACTTTCATTAATTTAAACTTCCAGATTCTCTAGATGAGATTTATGCTACATACGAATTAATAAACAATTTGTAACATGGTTCATTTAATTGGAAGTGCAATAGATAGTGTCCAAAATTAGATAGGGAAGTTGAGATTTAAACAATAAAAAATTAAGTCTCCTTAGCTTCCTTTTTGTTTATTTGTATATTTTTCGTAAAGTTTTGCTAAATAAGATTTAATTAGTAATGTCTTCAAAAGTAACTAAAAATCAATCAATACTATTACATAGCCAACTATACTACAGCACGTGCAAGCGCGTGCCTTGCACGTGGGTTCACTATTTTTATCGAGAAAATTAGATCAAACCCTTTCTTTTAGAATTGTATGGATGAGTTACTGTTATAATTTTTGACTTTTTGTGATTTCAAAAAACTTATTTTCATTTGATGATTTTCTGTAAAATTATTAAAAAAAAAAAAATAGGTGGATCTCTATTCGATCTTTTGACCATTGACCTTTACTCTTTTACGGATCACTTTTTAAAATATTGGTTTTTATGTATAAGATGTGTTCACGTGTAGTTGTCTGAATTGTAGAGTTGTTCTCCATATGTTCCTATTGCAATGCTTATTAAAAGTAGTTAATAGTATTTTTAAGGGAGGAAATAAAAAGAAGGTATGTAGAAAAATTTAATTTTAAGATCTGTACCTGAGCTTCACAAACTCTGGGTGGACAAATGTAACAAATCTAAACACAAAATTCACCAAAAAAATAATAACTCATTGAGTTCCTTCAATATCCATTTTGATGTCATAAATTTACTCTTTTTAACCGTAAAAACTGAAGAAAAATGAAATTGAGAGAAATTTGTGTTAGTATGGGGGTTGATGATAGGTAGAAAAGAAAAATTAACGATTTTTATTTTACATTTAGTAATTTAAGATAAAAACTAAAGAAAAATGAAATTAAGAGAAATTAGTGTAAGTATAGAGGTTGAGGGTGGGTAGAAAAAAAATTAACAATTATGATTTTACGTTTAATAATTTAAGATAATTTGTATATTTAAAGTTAATCGACAATATATTTATTATCACCACATTTTAAGTTTTTTTAAAAAAAAATTAAATCGATCCAAATGGATATTTACATCGCGAAATATCAAATCAAACGTTGCAGAAAAAATAAAATTTGAAAAAAGAACATTAGAATGAGGTTGAGATTGAAAAAAACATAAACAATCACGACTTTACGTTTCACAATTAATATAAAATTATTTTTGATATTTAAAATTTATCGGCCATATATTTATCATGGCCGCACTTCAAGATTTTCAATAAATTTTAAATCGCTTAAAATGTATATTTATAACTTAAAATACTGAATCAAACGTACAAAAAAATCAGGTTAATTTAAGATAAAAATTGAAGAAAAATGAAATTGAGAGAAATTAATGTGAGTATGTGGGTTGAGGGTGGGTAGAAAAGAAAAATTAATAATTATGATTTTACGTTTAATAATTTAAGATAATTTTTATATTTAAACTTAATCGCCAATATATTTGTAAGTTTTTTTTTATAAAAATTTAAATAGATCCAAATGAATATTCATATCGCGAAATATCGAATCAAATGTTATAGGAAAAATAAAATTCGAAAAAAGGACATCTGAATGTGGTTGAGATCGAAAAGAAACATAAACAATCACGACTTTACGTTTTACAATTAATGTAAAATTTAAAATTTATCGACCATATATTTATCATCGTCGCACTTCAATATTTCCAACAAATTTTAAATCGCTTAAAACACATATTTGTAACCTAAAATACTGAACCAAATAGAAGAGGTTGAATAAGGAACTACTGCAATCGATGGATGTTTCTCTCTATAATACTTGCCTAGTAAGAACTACACCCAAAGAGAACTATGAGATCTTAACAAACACCATACTTTAGTGAGAATGTGTCCACCATATCTTCTAATCGTCGAAAGCCCATATTACCTCATCAGTAGGAATGCAAATCTCCTTCCAACTCCGCCAATGTAGATGACGCTCATGATCCTTGGAATCCCAAAGGAATTGCAAAAATATACTCTCCAATTTTTTCAGGACAGCTTTCAAGGGTACATAAACTAAAATAGGTATAGTGTTAAAGAGGAGAGGGCAGACCTCAACAAAGTGATCCTAACTCTAGGAGAAAGAATGCGAGAAGCCTATCCAGAAACTCTACTCCTGACCTTCACAATAAGATCGTCATGCAGAAAGCTCCTCTTAGCCCCCTTAAACAAAGAGACTCCTAGGTAAGTAAATGGCTGTCTATGGCGTGAAAATCCAGTAAAAAACACTAGTCTCTGAATCTGAATATCCGATGCCCTTCTAGGCAATATAAGACCACTCTTGTCTCTATTTACCAACTAGCTAGAGACCCATTCGTAGTGTTCCAAACATTTAATGACCCTTCGGATAGACTTCCTCTGGCTATTGGTAAATATAATTATATCGTTAGCAAAAGCAAGGTGAGAGACAAGAGTAATGCCTCCATGTCGATACTACATACTAGAATAGGGTTTATGGTTTAGGGCTTGGGGCTTAGGGCTTGGGGCTTGGGACTTGGGGCTAGGGTTTAGGGGTTAGGGGTTGGGTTTAGGGTTTAAGGGTTTGAGGTTTCGGGGTTCGGGTTTATAGAATGGTTTAGGGGTTTATGGTTTAGAGGTTCGGGTTTAGGGTTTCGGGGTTTAGGGTTTAGGGTATGCGGTTTGGGGTTTGAGGTTAGGGGTTTAGGGGTTTGGGGTTGGGGGTTTGGGTTTGGGTTTGGGTTTGGGTTTAGGGTTTAAGGGTTTATGGTTTTTTTTTTTGTTTTTTTTTTAAAAAGAGACCACTAGTGTGGCTATTTTATTTCATAACAAAAAGAAATACATGAAAGGAGGGGGGCATATACCTGACCTCCAACAAGTGAAAAATGCTAAAAGTACTCAAAAAATGAAAAGCAAGTAAGAGTAAATGAAAAGTGAAAAAAAACTAGTGAAAGCTAATCATGGGTACTCCCGAGGGTTAATCTTCGGGTGGTAGTACATGGACATCGACCGAGTCATACGTCTGCTTTGAAACATTTTCGGATCGTAGTAGTGTGCGTAGTCGGGCTCGCTCACTGGGGATGGGTCTCGCCTGTGAGAGGGGACCCACTTAGGTGAAAAAGGCTAATCGGGTGATGATGTACTGAATGTCGGGCGAAAAGCAGGTGCATCTGATCTCATGGTGCTCTGTGCCGCAACATCTGAGACATGTGAGAGTGACCTGGTGACTGTAGGTACGTCATCCTCTAGATTTTGCACGCTATCTCCAAGTCCCATACCATCCATGTCTCTCTGAATATGTTCCTTCACCATATCCTGGGTAGGAATAGTGATGGAAGGACTAGGTGAATGTGTATGAGTAGGAGTCTTACTCGTTGAAGGTCTTTCACCAAAGAGCTTCATAACCAAGTCGTCAATGGCAAGTCTCATGGTGGATCCAACCTTCATATCGTGGTCCTTCCTAAAGTGATCAATCAACATATGCTTGATATTGTGCCGCTCTGAGTTGGTCTCAGCCAACAGTCCATGTGCAATAGCAATATGATGAACGGTCACTGTACCTGATCCCTGTGCTGACTCAGTACTATCTGTGTGTCTTCAACGATGGAGAACTAGTATGTGTCGGCTCAAGGGCTGCCTCAGTAGTAGGGGTGGGAACATGAGCTATAGTAGTGATAATAGGAGAAGTAGGTACCTCAATAGGAGCATTTGGAGTAGGCTCAACAACTGAATGAATAAATGTGGTACCTCTGGATAAGTTGTCCCTGTACTGATCTGTAAAGCTGATCCTGATCTCAGTGAGGATTGAGTACCCTCTGTATGTGCCCCTAAACAAGGAGAACTGATATGTGTCGTCAAAGTCGGTGCCTCAGTAATTGGGAGAGGAGTGACAACTGTAGCAGTGATAATAGGGGGGTGCGCTACCTTGATAGGAACTTCTGGTGTAGACTGAGTAACTGAAAAAATAACTGGTGGTACCTTTGGAGCTACTGTCATGGGGGTCGAGGTAGGAACTGTCGATGTAGTCGCTGACTTTATTTGTACGCCGACAGGAGTAGTGGGGAACATAGTAGGCATTGCTGAAACTGGCACCCACTGCTTCCTCGATTCTACAAACGTTACCTTGCATTTACGTTTGTCAACCCTACTAGCAGTAGTCGAGTGCTGAACAGGGGGAGGCACAACAATTGGAGGGGGATGAGGTGTCCTCGAAGTGCACTTATCGTAGGAGTGGCCCATATGTCTACAATTGAAGTAAAAAATCGGCCTCTTTTCATAAATGACCATCTGCCAAAAGCCACGATTACCACCACGCTCAATCCAAACCCTGTCAGGCAATCTAAGCTCCGAATTTACCTCAATGCACACCCTAGCTTCACTAGGTCGTCTCAAGTCCGAGGCGGCCTCATCAATCCTTAGGGGTATTCCTATAGCCCTAGATAAAGCAAAAATGAACCCCTTGGCACGCAAGTGTACTGGAAGCAAAGGAAATGAAACCCATACGGGAACTATCGGGGTCTCCTGCTCTGGTCTGAAATCACACGGCCACTTAAAGATCTTCATCGGACACCCATCAATGTACCAGGAAGGCTTAAGAAATAGTCGGTTGTAGTCTTCATCGTGTGTAAGGTGGATAAGTATATGTGCGGTGTCGATCAATCCCACCTCAAAGCAACCATGAAATCCAAACTCAGAGAAAATTTCACGTACCTTCCTCATGGTTGGCTTACGATGGGAAAATTTCCCTACAAGTGTGTACTTATAAGGATCAACCAAAATAGCCTCCTCTGAATCTGTCAAATCAACGGTCGACTCACCCAAATGTATAAACGGCTCCTTGGAAGCGAACACAATAGTAGAAGAGTCATTTGTAACCTGTAGAACTGATGCAAATGACTTCCGTGCACTCTTTGTAGCTTGAGATAGGCTTGGACGACTAGAAACTGCAGTAGCATAGGTCTTTCGGGCCTGATTGATCCCTGTCTGGACCTTGTGTGGAAAAACCGATGGTAGAAATGAACTCGGATTAATAGGAAGAACATTCTGAAGAATTTTTGTCGGAGGGCCACTAGAAGTCCACCGGAGGCTCCGTTTTCCAGCCAAAATCATTCGACGTCAGAAAATTATGATTTTTTTGCAGAGTGAAGCGGAATTTCATGCTGATCATCATGGTGTGGAGCGTTTTCCAAGGTGACACTTGTGGTGGTCAGAATCTGTAGTTTTCTGGCGAACTGGGCGTTCGCTGAATCGGACGGTGCGCGCTCGTCCAACCTCCGATCAGTCTGATTTTTCTGTCGAATCTGTTCCATATCATGAGTAAGACGCTGGTTTGGTGCGTGTACAAGATGGGGCTATTGATTAGGAATAATTGAAAAATCCGTTTTCAGCTCCTCGGGATTCGTTCTTTCAATTTCGGCCAAATCAGACTCCGACGACACCACCCCATGGGTTTTTGGGCCTTTTGAGTTCATTGGTGATAGTCCTATTTCAAAATTCTGATCGGAAGTGGTCGAAACAGGCACATTGGAATGCATGCCGAATTGTTTTTGAATTAAATCCATTCCAAAAGCTGCTGAATCTGTTATTGATTGCTAAATATCTATTTTACATGATGTTGGGAGCATCTTGTCATTGATTTGAATAGTATTTTGCATTGGTGGATCAAGAGTATTGATTTTTTGGAGTTTTTCTCCCATTCTAGAGAGAAAAGAGAGCGTTTGGGAATAGAAAGAGAAAGTGTTAGGGTTTAGGGTTTTTTTTAGTTGAAGGAGGGCAGTACCTCCGAGAGTTTATTAATGTCCTCACCTACATCGGAGGAATACCGTGGTTACAATTGAAAAGAAACAAAGCAATAAATGAGGAAGTGCTACTTCCCTTACATCAAAGGTAAGGATAAACAGTAAAAAAGGAAAATGCTGAGAATGCCCTAATGCAGCGCCCTGTGTAATCCCTAATGATGCCTCCGCCACTCGCAAATCCCTCTTTAACGCATCCATCAGTGTTAATCTTGTATGATCCCACTGGAGGAGTGCGCCAGACAACCATAATAGGTGGGGGTGGGGGAGGGATAGACAAAGAACTACCAAAAGTGGGTGCAAGTATGACGTCACCTTGCCAGTACACAACCCGAAAAAGTCCTCCAATATAAAGAAAGGATATCATGCGGTAGACCCTCCAAATGATACGTTTGGCCACCATATGAATCCTCCTATGCTTTGCGTCGTTCCTCTCGGTCCATAGAAACCAGAATATCAGAAGGGGAATGATAGTGCGAACGTGTCCACAACGAACATAATGTCCGGAATATCGCCATCTCTGGAACCTCTGTCGGACCCCTTCTCCTGCGTATCTGAATGTCCGATGATCGCTTCAGCAATATAAGGCCACTTTTGTCTCGGTTCACCAATTGTCCGGAAACTCCCTCATAGTGTTCCAAGCACTCGAGGACCCTCTTGATAGACTTTTTCTGACCATTGGCGAAAATAATGATATCGTCAGCAAAAGCAAGGTGTGAAATAGGAGACATACCTCCATGTCGGTACTGCATACTAGGATATGTATGAAACTTCTGAATGAGGAGTCGAGAGAAGTAATCAACAGTAATAATGAATAAGGACGGGGAGATATGATCCCCTTGTCTGAGGCCATGTGTGGATGCGAAGAAACCATAAGGACGACCATTCAGGAGCACGGAAAAATGACATTCTGAGATACATCGTCTGATCCTGTCAATCCACAACTAGTCAAAACCGAATTCCACAAGAATGGAGTAGATAAATCCCCAATCCATACGATCATATGATTTAGCCATGTCTAGTTTCAGCATAGTATTCCCTCCTCGCACTTTATCATCCAGCATATGAAGAAGCTCCTGAGTAAGTAAAACATTGTCCCCAATGAGGCAACCGGGGACAAAGCCACTCTGTGGAGGAGATGATACGAGGTAGTAAAGAACTCAATCTGGTGTTCAGTAACTTGGTGATAAGTTTATTGAACACTGTACAAAGACTGATAGGTCTAAAATTCGTCCATTTGCAAGCATTCTCCCGCTTAGGGAGCAAAACAATAGATGTGGTGGAAAATCCTCGCGGAAAATGACCTCCCTAAAAAAAAATGAATAACAGCATCAAAAACGTCGTCTTGAATAATATCCCAACAATGCTGATAAAACAAGGATGAAAATCCATCTGGTCCAGCTACACTATCAGCATCGATACTGAATATAGCCTCCCGCACCTCATCAATCAAGGGGAGGCGGTTAAGTTCCATATTATTTGACTTAACCAGTATTCTGGGTATGATATTAGGGCGAATGGGGTCCAAAGGTTGCGAGGTAGCAGCTAATAAATCCTGAAAAAATGAGATGGCCGAGTTCTGAATCTCAGTAGATGTAGATAGGGCTTTCCCGGTCTCACTAGTGATATTCCTGATCCAAGATTTGACCTGTCTACCCTGTACAATAGAATGGAAATTTCGTGTGTTGCGGTCACCCTCACATACCCAACGGGAGCTAGCCTTTTGCTTCCAAAAAGCCTTCCTCAATAGATAAGTTTCAGTTCAATTTTGCCTGTGCATGATGAAGTGAGCCATGGTGTTCCGGTGTAGGGTCACTATCAAATTCAATCTTAGCATGGTTAACTCTTTCCTCGGCTTCCTTCACTCGTTGGAAAACATCACCAAAAACTTGTAGATTCCACCATTGTAATCCCTGTTTCAACCTGAAGAGTTTCTCCTAAAGAGCAGCCATCCCCGTAAGATGAGTAGGAAGTGACCATTTCTGAGAGACGAAGGTTAAGAAATCGTGATGCTTTGTCCAAACATTGAGAAAACGGAATGGACGTGGGCCCGAATCATTATCAGAAGTCCAGTGAAGAAGAAGGGGTGAGTGATAGATGAGGTACGATTCAGATGCATCACAGTAAATTGTCTACAAAAATCAGCAGCTATAGGGTTGATCAGGACTCTATCCAATCTTTTACTGACCCTCCCATTAGTCCAAGTGAACTGAGACCCAAAAAGCCGGCATCTTCAAGACCACAATCGAGCATTATATCAGAGAAGGCAGTGGACCCCCGATCTCTCCTACTATGACCAGTACGCTCGCCATCATGAGCAATAACATTAAAATCTCCTCCAACTAGCCAAGGATCGTCTATGGAGATGGATATGTGGTGAAGACCCGCCCGCAAATCCCTCCTAACGGAAGCCTCGCAATCAGCATAGACTGACGCAATACAGATAGGTCTTGCAAGTCTGGGATCAACAACTTTAACATGTAAGAACTGTGTGTGGTCCTGAAAGACAGTCAGATCCGTGCCAACACACAAGAAGCACCAAATCTTATTTGATTCATTTTGGACACTGTAGTCGAAGTACAAATAGCGACGAACAAAATCACAACTTTTCTCCAGAACCATAGGCCCCAGAATAACTAAGAAGTAGACCTTATGAAGCTGTATGAGTTTCTTCAGGCGTCTGTGAGTAGCTACACTAGCTACACCTCTCACATTCCAGATGATGGCACTCATCTGGAAATGTGCGGTAAGGTATCCTGCGATCGACTCCTGGTCGCCATCCTAGAAGCTAAAGTGCCAGTAATTCTCGAAGTCCTCTTATGACCAACTAGGAGAAAGCCATCGTCCTTCATCCTATCAACCATGCCAACTAAATCATCAGACGAAGATCTACGGAAGAGACCCTGGTGGTGAACTTCAATGTGAGAGAAACTCTCAGAGTCAGACTGAGTAGATAAAGAAGCCTCCAAATTCTATTGACAATGTGTAGGTAAAAATGGCACTTCCAAACCAATCGAGTTCCGTGGCCTCTCCATCATATCCTCTAACAGAGGATCAAAGTATAAAGAAGCACCACTCTTGTAAGTACTGCTGATCGGGTCCGAAGATGGAGCAAATGGTTGAGCATCTAATGTGGAAACTGGTAGGCCATGATGACTCATGCGAGTGGGATCAATTGTGGACTGATCCGGAGCTAAAGAAGTAGAAGTCTGTGGATCAGTAGTTTTAGTAACCGGTGGGGCAGTGAAAGTATCAACTGTCTGATCAGAAGTAACTGTTAAGTAGGGTAGCGAGATGAATAGAAGTAATATTCTCCAAAGTACCATCATGTCTCTTTTGAACGCGCTTACCAGGTGTCCATCTCTGGCGAGGCAGAGTCGCAGTCTCCTTGGCCTTACCTTTATCCTTAGCCAAAACTAGAGGAACCTTTGGAGTGTGGTCAACAGCGATGGGGACAACAGGTGGTGGAGCATGATACGAACTACTAGAGAATTTTTCATCCTTATGTCCAAAATATCTGCATTTGAAACAAAAATTGGGCACCTCATCATATATAACGGGCTGCCAATATCCTTCCCTCTTCTCTTTCTCGATCCAAACTCGATCAGGGAGTTTACATTCTAGGTCAACCTCAATACAAACTCTCGCTTCACTGGGTCGGCGAAGGTCAGAAGTAGCTTCGTCAATACGAAGCTACTTCTGGCCAATGGCCTTAGCTATAGCAAATAAGGCGCTCTTAGCGTGAAAGTGAATAGGGAGTAGAGGAAATGAAATCCAAATTGGAGGAATATGAACCTCATACTGTGGACTAAAACTATGAGTCCACTTGAAAACCCTCATAGGACAACCGTCAATGTACCAAGTGGTTTGAGGAATAATCGTGAGTAATCATCTTCGTGCGCCATGTGAATAATAATGTGTGCATCATCAATTAAGCTAATTTCATAATCACCAATAAATCCAAAGCGCATAAAGTTCTCACGTACTTTGGCCATAAAGGGTTTGCAATGAGTAAATTTACCTACAAGTGTGAACTTGTAGGCCTCCGCAAGAAACAGCTCATCAGATTCGTCAAAAAATATAGCAGGCACACCATGGTGGATGTATGGTTCTTTAACAACCAGCATATGATCTCTAGAGTCCTGGGGAGCACGAAGAACAGAAGCAAACGACTTCCTCTAGCTCCTTTTCAGCCTGAGTCACAATAGGCTTGTTATTAACCGCAGCTACATAGGACTTATGAGTCTGAGTATTAATTGGGGCTCCAAAAGGATTACGGGCCTGCTGGTGTCGATTCTGAGGTTCGTTGGAGGGAAGAGAAGCAACACCATCAGTTTTAACTGAGTTCTGAGCCGGCAAAGTAGGACCAGGTCTATTGTGCATTTTTTGGCCTGTTGAGTTAGACCCTGAGTTTCATTGACCAATTTGGATGCAGACTGATTAGTCTTGAGTAAGGCTCGAGAAGTGGGTTCAAAGTTAGTGGATATTTTCAATGAGCTGTTGGTAGGTTTTATAGGCATTGAATGTGTAGCGGGGGGAGCATAAATAATTGAGGATGGTGCTTTAGAAAGTGGATGGGATTCCTTAGCCATGTGTGTAGGAATGGAATTTGAATTCAATTGATCAACAATTCTACCAATAGGCGCATTACCCATGATTTTTTGTCCTTCATTAACATTAGTACAGTTCGAATTTGGAGCCAAACACTCAACATCATTACCAACCAAAGCATCATAATCAATTCCAAAATCATGCACTTGTGAAGATTTAATTTCATCAATTTGAACATTAATTGGCACAATTGGGTGTTGACCCATAGCAATACCATCATCCATAGTGTTTTCCCCAATCGAATTAACCATTTGTATAAGTGGAAAATCATGAAGATCTTGAACATTGAGTTTTTCGAAGAATACCTTGAGGGCAGCCCAAAATTGACCATGTTTGGAGTGAAATTGGCTCGGACCTGGGCGGGGCTAGGTGCACGAAGGTTGGGAAGTGCTGGTCCAGCTGGTTGGTCACCGGTAGTAGTCCTGGTTGCACATGAATCAGCAGAAACAAGTTTCTGCTCGCGGACTGCCTCGACAGCGAGCTGTTCAGGGTCAAATTCGACCAGATTGGCTTCAAATTGGGAGGAGCCCATTAGTGCACTAGGTGCGCCAGGTGAGGACGCACCCAACGTCATAGGTCCGCCACCTTGGTTCGTCCGGCCGACGAAGAAATCGAGATTTTTCTGGGGCGATTTCGCTGTCTCGCCATGGAAATTTTCTGTCAAAAATTCAGGCCGTTTCAGGGGTGATTGAGATGAATTGATTTAGGGTTTAGGGTTAAGGGTTTGGGGTTTGGGGTTTGGGGTTTGGGGGTTAAGGGTTTAGGGTTAGGGGTTAGGGATTGGGCTTCGGGTTTGGGGTTTGGGGTTTGGGGTTTGGGGGTTGGGGGTTGGGGGTCTAGGGTCTCGGGTCTCGGGTCTAGGGGGTTAGGGGTTAGGGTTAGGCGTTAGGGTTTGGGGTTTGGGGGTTGGGGGTTGGGGGTTTGGGGTTTAGGGTTTAGGGTTTAGGGTTTTTTTTTAGTTGAAGGAGGGCGGTACCTCCGAGAGTTTATTAATTGTCCTCACTTGTGGCGGAAGAATACCGTGGTTACAATTGAAATCAAGAAAGCAGTAAATAAGGAAGTACTACTTCCCTTACAGTAGGAGTTATAGATAAGCAATAAATAAGGGAGTACTATTACCCTTACAGCAAAAGTAGAGAAAGCAATAAACAAGGAAGTACTACTTCCCTTACAAATGCAAATGAAATGAGAAACTAAGGTGAAATTAATAAACAAGAGGTCAAGTTCTGATGCTAGGTAAGCCATATCTGTCAATCTGAATAAGAGCCTTAATATGCCGAGGTAGATTGGATGGTCCATACTCCTGATAAAGTCGATGATCCCAACCCTCTGAGGCAAAAGCATCAGCAACTTGGTTCCCCTCTCTGAAAATGTGGGAGATCGTGTCTCTGTCGAAAGAAATGATGTCTCTGAGCTGTCTAAGAATGCCCTGAATCGTCCATGGTCCGCCGCCTCTGGTGATGCAGTGAATGGCCACGGCTGAATCTGCCTCAATCCAGATAGCTGAAATCCCAAGTCCTCTGGCCAATAGAATCCCATCAAGTATGGCTCTGAGCTCGGCCTCCAAAATAAGACATGTACCATAAGATGCTGAAAATGCCCTGATGCACTGGCCAGTGTGATCCCTAATGATGCCTCCACCACTCGCAAATCTCTCTTTGACGCAACCATCAGTGTTGATCTTGTAATATCCCACTGGTGGGGTACGCCAAAAAACCATAATAGGTGGTGGTGGGGGAGGAAGAGTGATAGAAATACCAAATAGGGGTGTAAGTGTGACATCTCCTCGCCAGTGCACAGCTCGAAATAGTCTTCCGATATACAAAAAAGATATCATGCGGTAGACCCTCCAAATGATACGTCTAGCCACCATATGAATCCCTCTATGCTTCGCGTCATTCCTCTCGGTCCATAGAAACCAGAATATCAGTAGAGGAATGATGGTGCGAATGTGTCCACATTGAACACGCTGTCTGTCCAGAATACCGCCATCTCTGGAACCTCTGTCTGACCCCCTCTCCTGCACTCATAGGTATCTGGAAAATATCCCCGGTTTAGGGTTTGGGGTTTGGGGTTCGGGGTTCGGGGTTCGGGGTTTCGGGTTCGGGGTTCGGGGGTTTCGGGTTTAGGGTTTAGTGTTTTTTTTTTTTTCCGGAAAGACCACTAGTGTGGCTATTTTATTTCAAAACAAAAAGAAATACATGAAAGGAGGGGGGCATATACCTGACCTCCAGCAAGTGAAAAATGCTAACAGTGTCTAAAAAATGAAATGCGTGTAACAGTAAATGAAAGGTGAACAAAAACTAGTGAAAGCCAGTCACGGGTATTCCCGAGGGTAAATCTTCGGGTGGTAGTACATGGACATTGATCGGGTCATGCGTCTGCTCTGAAAGTCTTCCGGGTCGTAGTAGTCTGCGTAGTCGGGCTCGCTCACTGGGGAGGGGTCTCTCCTACGAGAGGGGACCCATGTAGGTGAAAAAGGCTGTCCGGGTGATGATGTACTGAATGTCGGGCGAAAAGCAGGTGCATCTGATCTCATGGTGCTCTGTGCTGCAACATCTGAAGCATGTGAGAGTGACCTGGTGACTGTAGGTACGTCGTCCTCAAGGTTTTGCAAGCAGTCTCCAAGTCCCATGCCATCTATGTCTCTCTGTATATGTTCCTTCACCATATCCTGGATAGGAGTCATGATGGAATGACTAGTTGAAGGTGTATGAGTCTTACTCGATGAAGGTCTCTCACCAAAGAGCTTTATAACCAAGTCATCAATGGCAAGTCTCATGGCTGATCCAACCTTCATGCCGTGCTTCTTCCTAAAGTGATCAATCAACATATGCTTGATACTATGCCGCTCTGAGCTGGTCTCAGCCAACAGTCCCTGTGCATGATGAACTATCCCTGTACCTGATCCCTGTGCTGACTCAGTACTATCTAAGTGTGTCCTCAGTGATGGAGAACTGATTTGTGTCGGCTCAGGGGATACCTCAATAACAGGGGTGGGAATAGGAGTTGTGGTAATGATAACAGGAGAAGTAGGTACCTCAATAGGAGCGTCTGGAGTAGGCTCAGCAACTGAATGAATAAATGGTGGTACCTCTGGATCAACTATTCCTGTACTGATCTCGATAGGAGCCTCTGGTATAGACTTAGTAACCGAATGAATAACTGGTGGTACCTCTTGAGCCACGGTCATGGGGGTCGAGGTAGGAACTGCTGATGTAGTAGGCACTGCTGAAACTGGCACCCACTGCTTCCTCGGCTCCACAAATGTTACCTTGCCTTTACCTTTGTCAACCTTACTAGCAGTCGAGGGGTGAACAGAGGGAGGCACAACAACTGGGGGGGATGAGGTGTCCCCGAAGTGCACTTATCATAGGAGTGGCCCATATGTCTACAATTGAAGCAAAAAACCGGCCTCTTTTCATAAATGACTGTTTGCCAGAAGCCGCGGTTACCCCCACGCTCAATCCAAACCCTGTCAGGCAATCTGAGCTCCAAATTCACCTCAATGCAC
>CM032638.1:0-36997 GCA_019097785.1 Fraxinus excelsior | reverse complement strand
GCATGGCATAGATCTATCTTTATAATATAGAAATGCGAAATGCACAGGCATAGAACTCCAAGATCTAGACCAAAACCTTAAATTACATGTTCCAAGCTGCTTCTAAGACTAGGCATCCAGAGAAAGCTCATTCATACTCGGCGATATCATTTTTTACCCACTTTTGGGTGGAAGGGGTGAGTACCTAGCGAACTCACCCTATCCATGTGGCCAGACAAGATTTCATGATTGTGTCTTTGACCTAATTTTACTGGAAGTGCTTGATAGTATTAAGAAACAAAAAGAATCAAAATCTTGTCTACATTGTTCTGAACATTTCAGTAATACAGAGAACACATGCCATGAAAGTGTGCCTTTCAAATTCTCAGGCTTCGCAATGAACTCAATAAACACCGAGAATAATAGCGCTGCTTTGCGAAAGCGAGCTAGAGGCTACTACAGTGTTTTGATGGCAACGTGTTCTCTAATTCTAGCCTCACAAAGTAATTCGAGTCTTTCAAGTCCATATCGGTTTGCAGCAGATAGTATATGTGTTATCGCAGATTTCGACCGTTTTGAATTGAGACTGAAATTCTTCCACTTCGGAAAAGACATTTAGTATAGAATATAGATAGTGAAGTAATGCCTGCAAACAACCAACCAAATGACTCAAAACTTGTAATTAGCAAAAGAGAACCCGAAAACCAAATAAAAGTTTCCGATTTTGTGTTAAATCATCCACGATATAACTAAGAAAGAAAAGCAAGGTGCACGAACAATATTACATCTGTAAAAGACTAAGAAAAAAAGGAGAATATAGAGATTCTTGAACCTTAAAAACTGGAGCCTTCAATTCTTCAACTCTATGCACTCCATGTCATGTTCCTTAAATGCGCCAAAAAATTGTGCCTTAGAGTTAGACAAAGAGGAGCGTGTTGCAAGGATGAACTTGTGAGCAGAAAATATTCCCCCCTCGACTTGAAATTGTACGTCACTTTCCTCCGAACTTTCTAAGAGCGGCCCAAAATTTCGTCCAATGTGAGACAGTAATTGTTTGGTTCAACTTCCGGTTTTGGTGCGGACTTTGGCATGAGTTTTGAGTGAGACCCGTTTGACTATTTTGAAAAATCAAGATTGATTTGTGTTCTCATTCGTGAGTATATCGAAATCATATATTTACTTGCCAAAATTGATGCTCGGGTGAATGATAAATTGAAGCTTAAAATGTGCCACTTAAAAAGAGTTTATGTTGGTGAGAAAACTAAAAAGGAGTGTCCTACATAGAAAGTGGATGAAAACAAAAACCGTTTTATAAAGGATTACACTTTAGAATGGTATAATCATGTGTAGTATAGATGCTCTTTCCACGTGTGTGCGCAAATGGTGCAAATCATGGACCGAAATAGGCTTTGGTCCTTGAACTTGTGTGCGGACGCGACCTGCGTAACGAATGTCGGACCTTGAACATATGTCTCGTTTTTTCTCTTTTCAACACACGAATCTCATCTGCATACAGTACAAGTTTGTCTTCGTTTTTCAATTTTTATTTCAATCTTTGTGGTGATATTGTTCGGGCACTAACTCAGTTCGCCAGAATATCCTAGGAAGCACACGCTTGAATTATACATCAAACACGTACGGTAAGGGGGCGAATCTACTTTCAGGAAACTGTGTAACATAGACATCGGGTTAAAAGTTTACTGTTTAATTTGTTTTCCAATTTTATTTCATTTTTCAATTGTTGGATTATTAAATCTATTATATATAATTGAATCTATTATATGTAAAAACGGTACGTGGAAATTCGGTGTTTAAACTGTTGCATATACGGTAATTCTTATATATACGATTATTGTTACATATACAGTAACTGGTGCATATACGGTAACTGGTGCATATACGTTAACTCTTGCATATACGGTATATATCTTGTATATACAATATCCAGTATTGAAACGCTTGTCTAACAATCAATGGATATTTAGTCAAGTAAATTCTCTTGTTATCATTATGGAATTTTAATTATGAAATTATCTGATAGTTCGGTTCTGTTCCATAACTAAATTTGAAATAAATGATTTTATTAATAATATTCTCATTGATTTGCCATTTAGTTTGATTCCATAATTAAATTTGGAACCCCATTTATGAGATTATCGCGGGTTCTCGGTTCGGTTCGATCCGAACAATGTTAACCTCTATTCGCTTTCAATTTAGTTGGAGCTGTTGATGCTTGCATATGGTTTCGTCCAACTTCTTATTCTAATTTGGAGGAGCACCTCATGTAGATTTTTTACAAAATTCGACTTTAACCCAGTTCAAATGAGATTAAGAACACTTTCTCAGTTAAAACATTAAACAAAGTTGTTGTGAACATTGGGAATTCAGAACCTATAAATCCCAAATCTAGGGTCCAAGGGGAAAATCAAGAAAATATGAAACTCCAAATCACAAATGTTTATACTTATGGGTCCCAAAAATACAAAAAATATCAGCATCTCCAACAACCCAAAATCATACATATGAAACACAAATTTTAACACATGTTAGACTGGATTTGTCAATGCCATTAAACCTTTTTGTGGCCTAGTTTGCTGTCTGTTCCTTCTGTATAGCTTCAGTTTCTGTGTGTTCTTACATAACAGTTTCCCATACTCTAGTTATTTTTATTCATTTGACAAGGCTTTGGGACGAATATCGAATGTATGAATACGAGTTATGCTTTAGAATGAAAGACAATTTTGAATTCACTTTGTCTAAGGAAGTTAAAATATAATTCTTATATAGGACTTCGATCCAAACTTATGATGAATGCTAACAACATGTTTAACACATGCAAATCGAACAAGAAGTGACGGAAGGGGTAAATAATGACAATTTAGTGGTCTTAGCAGCCAAAAGTCTTTTGCCTCTAGGCGAGACCATTTCTTTGTTGAGGGTCGACTCCATAAATCACTATTTTTAGTGCATATTTGGTATGCAGAGTATTGAACATCGTCGGATAGTATAATATATTCACATTATAGAACACGCATTTGCATTCTCATCACTAAACATCATATGAAGTTCACCACTCTCGCAATAGCGATCGAAAATCAAAGAATTTGTAATTCGTTTTTCATTTTCTTCAAGTGCTAAATCTCCTTCTGCTTTCTTCCCATCTTCTTTGTCAATATCAACAATTTCCACTTTTTTCCCAGTCTTCTTCTTCACTTTCTTCATTACTTTATGTGGATTGATCTTCCCCGTCACTACCACTTTGTGATTTCTCATGTCAGTCACAAACTTCTCTACTCCTGTTCAACCATTTCAATGATTTCGACGGATCAGCTTTATTCCCGATAAATTTTAGGTCCTTAACATTTATCGTTTTCGCAACTCCATTATGTTCATTGCTACAAACAGCATCCAAAGGAGAAAAGAATATAGAAATAGAAATATTCAAAAATGTCAATGAAACAACTATTTAAAATAATTGGACAATCCACTCAAATCACGACATCTCGATTGACGCCTCGGACCCAGGACACTAGGTGTGCACCCAACCCAACCAGCATTTGAAATGTCGTGATTTAGTGGATGGTCCTATCTCACGTGCATATATGAGAATCTCATTGAGATAATACATAAACATAAACATAGAGAAACAAATGGGAGGAAGACAACCTTTGATTTTTGAAATGGCTTTGGCTACACTTCTTTCGCATGCATTACAATGCATGGAAACTTTGAATTCTGCAACCACAACCTGTTCAGTTTTAATGTTAAGACAGTAAATTATTCTTTTTCAGAAACATTAATTAATTATATTAATGTAAAATACATACATATATTTTTTTTTCTTACTTTGTCGATTTTTGTTTTCTTCTTCTTGTCTGCCATTGGAATTGAATTCAATAAAAGAAATGGTCTGAACAAAATTTAATGGAGGGTCAAGGGTAGTTTGGTAATAACATCAAGCAGTTATTGCAGTTATTTAATTGTCCAATGATAATTCTTCCACAAAAACAGGGTCGGAAATAATACGATTTTTTAACCTTGTCCAAAGAGAAAAACTAACTATTGATATTATGAAATTTAAAGAGTTTTATATAATTTTAATATGTAGTTTTGATTATGGATGGGAAAAGATCATGGTTAGGCTCGTCCCGCTCTAAATCTTATTTTTATTTTTAAGTTTTTATTTTAGAAAATAATATTAAAAATTAAATAAGTAAAAAGATTGAAAAATGAAATATTTTAATCCTTGTACCCATCCCTGTCCCGCTTTGTCTCTCGAAAATCACTAGCAAGAAGGCTCGCGAAGACTCATTTTCCATTGTCATCCCTACTTTTGATAGTCATGTATATTTGTTTAAAGATATCACAATGTTGACTTATGCCGTCGTGTTTATACTTTGTATATAAATATGAGAAAATCATTGAAAATTTGGGGTCAGAACTCTTTAGACCTAGTCTTTTATCATCATAATGATAAATAGATATGTCGGTCTTGTTATAGCCCTTCAAGTCGGTGGCTCGCTCATCTCAATGTTTTTTACAAGACCCTTTTTTTCATTTTTTTCGACGAGAGAGAGAGAGAGAGAGAGAGAGAGAGAGAGAGAGAGAGAGAGAGAGAGAGAGAGAGAGAGTGGGCCGGGCTTCTCCATTTTCTATTGGACCTGCCAACTGCCATATTCTATAGAAGCCAGGCAAGTTGAATAAATGAGAAAAGCGTGTTTTGCAATTTACAAAGTGCTGAAAAATAGAAGCGATTTTAGTATGAACCGGAAAAAACCGGAGTGCAACTATAGATTTCTGGCTCCAATTCTCCACGACTAAACCCTACAAGTCTCTCTATGAATGAATGAACGAATGAATGTTTCTATGCACACAATTTATATGTATGTATCCATGTATATGCGCCATAATACAAATATTTCGATGCCAAGTTTTTATTTACATTTTCGTTAAAGAGAAAGAATTTACATTTTTAAAAATCAGCAAAACTGAATGTAGATGGGAAAACCTCCGTTGTTTTAAAAGAACTAATGGAGAGTATGGAGAATTTGGAAAGAATAGGCAAAACCTTTTTGTAGTTTTTACTCGAGGGATCTCCAAGATTATTCAGACCTGGTCCAGATGGGAACATATTCTTTTATTGGATATACCGGGTGTGAATTTCGTGGATCCTAATGTTTACAACGAGGTATTGACGCAGCAGAAAAATGTATTTGTTAAGAAATATAGTAGTATTATTTTGTTATTTTGTTTTATTGTTTATTAAGGGTAGAATAGTCTTTTTAGTTTCCTTTATTTTAAACTATATATAGTCTTTTTATATTTAGGTTTTGTATTCACTTTTCATTATGCATAATTAATGAAACATTAGTCTCCCTTTTTTTATTTTATTTTCTTTGAATTGTTTAACATGGTATCAGAGCAAAATTTCATGGGACAAGGTTTAATATCAAACACAGTTTTCGCGAATTTCGAGACATAAATTTTTTTTCGGTGATTTCGAGACAATTTCGATAAGGTTTTCTTTCAGTTTTTGCAATCTGATATTTCGTTTTCCTTTCTTTTGAGATCTGTTTTTTTCCTTATTTTTTGATTATGGTTATTGAAAGAGACGATTCGTTTCAATCTGTAAGTGTGAGGTTGGATGGAAAGAATTATTCGTATTGGAGTTATGAGATGAGAAATTTTCTTAAGGGTAAAAAGATGTGGGGATGCGTTAGTGGAACTTTTGTGAAACCTAAGAATACCGATGAAGATTATGCTGGTTTGGTAGATGTTTGAGAATCAAATAATTCGAAAATCATTACTTGGATTATCAATTCTGTTGAGCATTCCATAGGCAGAGAGTTGGCGAAATATGAGACAGCAAAGGAGGTGTGTGATCATCTGCAAAGGTTATTCACTCAGTTAAATTTTGCAAAGCAGTACCAATTGGAGAATGATATACAAGCTCTTCAGCAGAAGAATATGAGTATTCAGGAGTTTTATTATGCTATGACAGATCTTTAGGATCAATTGGCTCTTACAGAATCGGACGAATTAAAGGCATGTGCTGCATATATTGCTCATAGAGAGCAGAAACAGCTGGTACGATTTTTAACTGCACTTCGCAGTGGTTTTGAAAGATTTAGAGGTTCAATTTTGCATCATTCTCCACTTCCTTCTGTTGACTCAGTTGTTAGTGAGTTATTGGCTGAAGAAATACGTCTCAAGTCTTATTTTGAAAAGGGAATCCTTTCTGCTTTTAATCCTTCTGTGTTAGCAGTGCCTTCTAAGTCACTTTCTAATAATCAGAATAAGTTTTATGGAAGAGTTGCCCCCGACGAGTGCAGTTTTTGTAAGCATAAAGGTCATTGAAAGGCTCAGTGTCCTAAGTTGAGACAGCAAAATCAATCGCAGCAACAATTTCAAGCTTGAAAGCCCGACAACCAGTCACAACCGAATGCTCATAGACCACCTCAGGGCTATAAACCACCACAGTCTAATACTGCAGCAGTAGCTTCATCAGGTCCCTTCACCGATCCTAGTACCCTGGCTGAGCAATTTCAGAAGTTTCTCTCCTTACAGCCACAAGCTGTCTGCTTCTTCTCCTTCTGTAGGTCAGTTCCTCATGGTTCTTCAGGTATGTCACATTCTGTATGGGTTTTGGATTCTGGTGCTTCGCATCATATGTCTCCAGATTTTTCAACTTTTGCTTCTGTGTTTCCTTCGTCTTCTATCCCTGTCATGACTACTGATGACACTCCTATGCCTTTAGCAAGTGTTGATTCTGTTGTCACACCTCACTTGTCTCTCCCTAATGTTTAGCATATACCGAAACTCACATTAAATCTTGCTTTTGTTGGTCAGTTATGTGATTTTGGTAATTTAGTCACATTTTCATCTTCTTCTTGTTAGGTGCAGGACCTGCAATCTCAGAAGTTGATTGGGACAGGCCGTAGGAAGGGTGGACTATATATTTTGGATGAGCTAAAAGTGTCAGTTGCTGCTTCTACTACTAGTGTTGATTTGTCTTCTTTTCGTTTGAGTCATTCTTCTTCTAGTTTTTATTTATGGCATTCTCATTTAGGTCATGTTTCGTCTTCTCGTTTAAGATTTTTGGCTTCCACTGGAGCGTTAGAAAATTTGCAACCTTGTGATATTTCTGATTGTAGTGGATGTAAACTAGCAAAATTTTCAGCTTTACCTTTTAATCAAAGTATTTATGTTTATTCTTCTCCTTTTGATTTGATTCATTTTGATGTATGGGGGCCTTCTCCTGTTGCCACAAAATGAGGGTCTTGATATTATGTTTCTTTTATTGATGATCATACTCGTTATTGTTGGGTTTATTTAATGAAATATCGTTCTAAATTCTTTGAGATATACTCAGCATTTCATGCTCTTGTCAAAACTCAACATTTTGCTGTTATCAAATGTTTTAGGTGTGATTTGGGTGGGGAATACACTTCTAATAAATTTTGTGAACTGCTTGCCTTAGATAGAACCATTCACCAAACTTCGTGTACGGATACTTCTGAGCAAAATGGTGTTGCTGAAAGAAAATATAGGCACATTGTTGAAACTGTTCGCTCTCTCTTGTTGTCTTCTTCTGTTCTTAGTGTGTTTTGGGGTAAGACTGTTCTTACTGCTGTATGTCTGATTAATACAATTTCATCTTCTCATATTTCAGATTTTTCTCCTTACGAAAAGTTGTGTGGGTATGTCCCTAATTATTCTTTCTTTAGAGTTTTTGGTTGTACTTGTTTCGTTCTTCGTCCTCGTGTAGAACGTAGCAAGTTGTCATCTCGATCTGCTATTTGTGTCTTTCTTGGTTATGGTGAAGGTAAAAAGGGATATCGTTGTTTTGATCCAACAACTCAGAAACTTTATGTGTCTCATCATGTTGTTATTCTCGAGCATATACATTTCTTTTCTATTCCATCAACTACTCATAATTTGACTCGATCTGATCTTATTCGTATAGATCCCTTTTCTGACGATTCTGATAGTTTGTCATCTTAGGTTCCTAGTACCTCAAATACCTATTCTCATGTTTTTACCCTGTTATCTTTACAATCAACTGTACCGATCATTCTGCAGGTACTGACACTTTACTCCCCGGTATACCTGAAGGTCCCTCTTCTCCTATGGTCCCTCAAGCTCCGTCTGAGATTGTGGATCCACCTCTACGTCAATCCACACGTATTCATAAATCTACAAAGTTACCAGATTTTGCTTATTCTTGTTATTCTTCATCTTTAGCCTCTGTTCATTGTCTCTCTGAGCCCTCTTCCTATAAAGAGGCAATTCTTGATCTTCTTTGGCAGTAAGCTATGGATGAAGAACATTCTGCTTTGCATAAGACCGGTATTTGAGATTTGGTTCCTCTACCTTCTGGTAAGAGTGTTGTGGATTGTCGTTGGGTGTATAAGATCAAGACTAATTCTGATGGATCAATTGAGCGATATAAAGCTAAGTTGGTTGCAAAGGAGTACTCTCAACAGTATGGTATGGATTATGAGGAAACATTTGCTCCTATTGCAAAAATAACTACTATTCGTATTCTTATTGCAGTAGCTTCTATTCGTCAGTGGTGTATCTCTCAACTTGATGTTAAAAATGCCTTCTTGAATGGAGATCTTCAAGAAGAAGTTTATATGGCGCCCCCTCCTGGTGTTTCACATGATTCTGGGTATGTTTGCAAGTTAAAGAAAGCGTTATATGGTCTCAAACAAGCACCTCGTGCTTGGTTTGAGAAATTTTCTAGTTTGATCTCTTCCTTTGGATTTACCTCTAGTAGTTACGATTCTGCTCTTTTTATTAAGTGGGCTGATGCAGGTCGTATCATTCTATCTTTATATGTTGATGACATGATTATTACTGGTGATGATATTGATGGTATTTCAGTTTTGAAGACAGTGTTAGCTAGACAGTTTGAAATGAAGGATTTGGGTTCTCTACGATATTTCTTGGGTATTGAGGTAGTCTGCTTGCCCAGAGGTTATCTTCTTTTTCAGTCTAAATATGTTGCAAATATTCTTGAGCGGGCTAGACTTACTGATAATAAGACCGTTGATACTCCCATTGAGGTTAACGCGAAGTATTCTTCTTCTGATGGTTTACCTTTGTCGGATCCTACTTTATATCGTACTATTGTTAGGAGTTTGGTAGATCTCACTATTACTCATCTAGATATTGCATATGTTGTTCATGTTGTTAGTCAGTTTGTTGTTTCTCCTACTACAGTTCATTGGGCAGCTGTTCTTCGTATTTTGCGGTATTTTCGGAGTACAGTCTTTCAGAGTCTTTTACTTCAATCCACCTCTTCCTTGGAGCTGCGTGCAGACTCTGATGCTGATCATGACAGTGATCCCACAGATTGCAAGCCTATTACTGATTTTTGTATTTTTTTTGGGTGATTCCCTTATTTCTTGGAAGAATAAGAAACAATCTATTGTTTCTCAATCTTCAACCGAAATAGAATATCGTGCTATGACATCTACTACCAAAGAGATTGTTTGGCTATGTTGGTTACTTGCAGATATGAGAGTTTTTCTTTCTCATCCTACTTCTATGTATTGCGACAACCAGAGTTCTATTCAGATTGCTCATAACTCGATTTTTCATGAACGAACTAAGCACATTGAGATCGATTGTCACATTACTCGTCATCATCTCAAGCATGACACAATTACTCTACCATTTGTTTCTTCTTCTTTGCAGCTTGCAGATTTCTTTACCAAGTCGCATTCGATTTCCCATTTTTGTTTTCTAGTTGGCAAACTTTCGATATTTGTAACTGCCGCATCGTGAGTTTGAGGGGAGATGTTAAGAAATATAGTAGTATTATTTTGTTATTTTGTTTTACTGTTTATTAAGAATAGAGTAGTCTTTTTAATTTCCTTTATTTTAGATTATATATAGTCTTTTTATATTTAGGTTTTGTATTCACTTTTCATTATGCATAATTAATGAAACCCTAGCCTCCCTTTTTTTCCTTTCTTTTTTTTGAATTGTTTAACAGTATTGACCCTTTTTTCAACTTTTTTTACTAAAAACGAGAGAGAGAGAGAGAGATTGGGCCGAGCTTCTCCATTTTCTATTGGGGTACTTACAAAAATACCCTTAATATTATGGATGTTTTGAAAAATCATATGAAAGGTTTTTAGGAAGTAAAAAATACTGTGTAAAATGAAAAAGTGACACACTGTCACTTTTTTTTATAAAGACAATTTTTATAAAAAAAAGTGACACTCTCAAAAAGTGATACAAATTCAAAAAAGTGACACAAATTCAAAAAAAGTGATGAATACCAAAATAACACAAATCCACGTGTTGATTAAAAAATGATGTTTGTTACTAAAAAAAGTGACAAATTTTTAAAAAGTGATAGGAAAAAAGTGACACAATAAAAAAAAGTGATAGAAAAAGTGACATGAATTAAAAAAAGTGACAAAACGTTCTAAAAAATGACAAAAGTTAAAAAAAAATTTGCAAACATTCGAAAAAGTGACAAATCATTCATTCACAACTCTTCTTCTCACCCAACCCCCAGTTCTCTCTCTAATTTCCAACCAAGATTCAATCAAAATTGCTAGAAACAAAAATAATTTTGTAGCTTGCTCAAGTTGGCAAAATGTTTCAAACAAGTTAGCTTAGTAGCTCTTGGATAAAATGAGCAAAAGTTAAACACATTCCACAAAAATTGCATCTGTTTAATAAAAGGTAAGGAAAAAAGCTAAACTAAAGTTTTGGAGTTGGTTAATTTTTAGCTAGCTGGTTAATGTTTTGGAGTTGAAACCTCAATTGCATCAGCATTACTTGTCCCTTGGAAGCTGCCGCAAAGCTTTGTTGCAGAGCACTACAAATTCCAGGTGTGTTTTTCCTTTGGAATTGGTAGTGACCAAAATGTTGCCAAGGTTCATGAAAAATAGGTATTTTAAATATTGGGCCACTTAAAAAATATCCTTAAAATTAGACGTCTTTTGAAAAATTATTTGAAAAATATTTTGGAAGTAACAAATACTGTGTAAAATCAAGTGCTACTTTTTGATATAAAAAGTGACACTATCACTTTTTATAAAAAAGTGACTAACTTTTTTTTTATTAAAGTTTGATATATAATTTTATTAAAAAGTGACGTTTGTCATTAAAAAAAGTGACGGATGTTAAAAAAAAAAAGTGATAAATACTAAAAAATTGACAAGCTATATCACTTTTTTGATTAAGAGGCCATACACTTGTGACATAGTAGTTTTCATGGAAAAAGAAACTTTTATTGCTTGTGAAACTAGTGATTTTTCTTCATAGAAATGTTTGGCTAAATTCACTACGTGCTTATGGTAATCTTTTAACTAATATTTTAGGGTCTTTTACTAATTTGTTGTGTTCGATTTTTTTTCAATCCATAGTTTTCGAAAATTCTTGATTTTTTTTATATGGAAATTCATTCAACACATTGAAGTTACAAATGTGACTTATCAATACAGGAAACCCGACAATAAACCAACCTACGCAAATTTCACTTTAGCACCCCGCACACGGAGTGGCAGACATTGTCTAAACTTCATGATCTCTCCGAAGAGAGCAAGAGCACTCTGCAAAGCAAGAGTCTCAACCATGGACCCAAAGTCCAAAAGCCATAACAACACAATTACTAACTAAACAACAAACTAAACACCACCAAACAACAACCTAAAAAAAACACAGAAAAACCAAATAGTAAATACCGCCGGCAGAGCCCCGACGGCATACCCCCCGGCAGGCACCGGCAACACGAGACTCGGCGAAAACGTGGACCCAGTTCGCTTACGGAACCCACGCCTCCAAATCAGAGGCCAGCCATACATCCCCGACTATACCTTGTCCGCCAAGCTCACCGACCGAAGCACGAACACACACAGCCACCACAGACAACCGAAACACCGCCAACACACCACCGCAACCACCTAAAAACTGTCAACACACCACCGCAACCACAGGCAACCTAAACAAAAACAAAAGAGACGGAAGGGGGAAGAAAGAGAGGAAGGGGGAAGAAAGGGAGGAAGGGTAGCCGGAGTTCCCCCCCCCCCCCCCCCCCCCAACGAGCTTGTAAGGGTTTGGGTTGGTTAGAGAGAGAGATCTAGCCAGGTTCTGGACAACTGTTCTAAATTCTTGATTTTCTAATGCAATGAAATCGTATTTCTTAACTGTTAATCTAAAGTTTGAAATTACCGTGTATTTTTCAAATTTTTGGAGGAGAGGAAGTAAAGAGCCTAATTTCCCCTTTTCTATTGGACCTGCCAACTACCATATTCTATAAAAGCCAGGCCAGTTGAATAAATGAGAAAAGCGTGTTTTGCAATTTACAAAGTGCTGAAAAATAGAAGCAATTTTAGTATGAACCGGAAAAAACCGGAGTGCAACTATGGCTTTCTGGCTCCAATTCTCCACGACTAAACCCTACAAGTCTCTCTATGAATGAATGAACGAATGAATGTTTCTATGCACACAATTTATAGGTATGTATCCATGTATATGCGCCATAATACAAATATTTCGATGCCAAGTTTTTATTTACATTTTCGTTAAAGAGAAAGAATTTACATTTTTAAAAATCAGCAAAACTGAATTAAGATGGGAAAACCTCCATTGTTTTAAAAGAACTAATGGAGAGCATCGAGATTTTGGATAGAATAGGCAGAACCCTTTTGTAGTTTTTACTCGAGGGATCTCCAATATTATTCAGATTTGGTCCAGATGGGAATAAACTCTTTTATTGGATATACCGGGTGTGAATTTCGTGGATCATAATGTTTATAATGAGGTACTGACGCAGCAGAAAAATGTGTTGTTATCGGTTCGGCTCTATTATTGGGTCAGGTTTCAAAATGGATTCTTGCGGGATCCTGTTTGTGAAGGCCAAGGCTGCAAAAGTTGCAAAGAGTTTTCTTGAAGAAACGAAGTTTGAACCAGACCGGGATGTTTGGAGTCGAATCTTGAGTGTCTTTATGAAAATGGTTGGTTGAGGAAGCCTTAGATGTGTTTAAACAATTGGAAATGGCTGGCCATTGTGTGTCATTTAAGACATGGAATTTGGCTATCTTGTAGTCTGTCAAAGCGAAAAGAGTCAGACATTGTCTGGAAATTGTATAGTGACATGGGGGTTGAGATGTTGTTGATGATGTGGACACGATTGGATACTTAGTCCAAGCTTCTTCAACAGTTTCTGGAGGCGGGACATGCCTTACGTGCAGAGAAAATAGATTCAGAAACTTCCACAGCTTCCGGCCAAGTCAGAAACAGATTCAGCAGCTCCAGCTAAGTCAGCTGCTCCCATGACAAACAAGTAGCAGTTGGCAACTGGCAAGGAAATTAGTTAGATACAGTCGGAATAAATACAATTATTCGATATGGTAATTTTTTATAAAGTCAAACGAATGATAATCGATATGGTAATTTTTTATTATTTTTTTTGGTAATTGGAACAAATTTGAGATCCAATGGTAAAAACAATTATCACGTTAACGGACAATTTCAATGAAAAACAAAGTCAAACGGACATCGAACTTTCAACATTTTTTAGGTGAAAAATTATATCAATAAAACACGATTAATCAGAATTCTTGATAAAATAAATTTTAGATAATTCAATTCTCTATAATTCATTTTCATTTCACCCAAATTTCACCTCCACAGTGGTTCGCATGTGCATAGAATTAATTCCGGCAATTACCTGCACTAATTACAGGTACAGTGAAGTAAAGTTAATCGTGGCATTTTGATGATGTAAAGAGACAAAAATAAATAAATAAATTAATTAAAAAATGGGCTGTCAAATCTCCTGTCCCTGTCAATCAATAAAAATGTCGTCATTTTAAATATCCTTATATTATTCAATTAAGTAATTCGCGGACTCACGCAATTCAACAATTATCAGGTGCAACCACTCTCCCACATATTTGGTGCAACCACCCCATCTAATCATTAAATATGTGGACTGTGGAGTGGTCGCGAGCTTGACACAAAACTAATAGGGTTAATTTCACAAACGATCATTGAATTTATCTAAAAATTATAAAACGATCACTGAAGTTTAAGATTTACAAAAACAATCACTAAAGTTTCATGTGCTTTCATAAGCACTGAACGACCGTTATGATTTTAATTCAAACTTAAATGATCAAAACACGTGGACATAAAAGTTTGACCACATGAAGTGTAAATTTCTTTTAAACAAGAATATACTATATTTTTATGTGAATTAAAATAAATAAAAGTGTTTTGATCATTTAAATTTGAATTAAAATCATACCATTTGTGAAATAAATTAAAACTCCAGTGGCTATTTGTGGAAGTACATGAAATTTCAGTGATCGTTTCTGCAAGCTTTAAACTTCAGTGACCGTTTTGTAACTTTTAGGTAAGTTCAGTGACCATTCGTGAGATTAACCCAAACTAATAAGTTTACAAGAAACAATTTTTTTTTGAAGTACGAAAACTAAATTTCGTATATTGGGGTCGTGCTTCTTGTCATCGTGTGTATGGCAAGATATTTGGTAGTGAGTCATAATATTGATTCATAGAGTCGGATATTTGGTAACTCGACCAGCGTCCATAAATTATGCTCGATTCGATCTTTTGACATGTGGTCCGAGTTGAGTCGTCCATGATCCACTCGTATTTTTCTAAAGAAATTACTAAATGAAGCCCAATCAATAAAATGGTATTGTTTTCATGTCGAACCCTGTTCGAAAAAATAAAAAATAAAAAATTCTTCTTTTTCCCTATAATTTTCTATTTTTTATTGATATTTGGAGACTCTGGTCACTCTACGGACACCTTATAGAAGCTTTTAAGAAATTTTTAGTAAAAAATTAACAACCTTCGATAGTGCCCACTGACTAACGAGTCTTAACCCATAATCATTTGATTTCAGACAGTACAATCTAATTGTAAGAATTAATCTAGTTGTACAACTACATTAATTTTTGCAATTAGTTTGATAGTCAATGTCGTTTATTTTAAAAAAATAGTTTTTAAAACAAATAGATACAGTCCGATAGTCCAATCAAGTGTGAAATTGTAAAGAAAACTGCACAAATAGTATGATTGCTAATTGTAAAGAAAACATTATAGTGGAATTATTCGAGTCAAATTATTCAATATGCCTCTAATTGATGGCCATTATCGAGAAAAAAAATGATATTTTGAATGGTGTCTTTTCGGAGAATGTGTAGTTAACGAGTAGAGAAAAAATTGATTTTACGTACAAAATATTTTATTGTGCGAATGTATAATTAAAAACGAGTATAGAAATTAAAGAATTTCGTTTTAAATGAAGATAACAAGGGATAATATTTGTCCAACTTTATGCGTTAGTGTGCGTGTTTTGTATTGAACCTTCTTTTTCTTTTATCATTATTATTATTAAATGTATAGTACTATTCAATTCCTATCTACAAGACATTTTACAAAATTTGAATTTTTTTTGACATAAATTTAGCTAAAGTACTAATTTTATAATTCACAAAATTACCCCTAAATTTAATTTTGTCAAATAGATTAGGGTGTGTTTGGTGGATATTATTGAAGAAATAATGTAATTTAAATAATGATATGATGAGAAATATGTGGTTAAAAAGTAAAGAAAAATTATTTATGTGGTGAAAAATATTATTTTATTGAAGAATGTGTGGTTAAAAATGAGTTTTGAAAGAGTGTACTTTCAAAGAACATGTGTCAAATAAGGGCTAGATGGTTGTAATCACGATATAAAAGTATCTATTTATTGAGTATAAGTCACATTTTCTTTCAAACGGAGAATGTGTTCATGTTATCTTAAACTTGTGCTTACATTTAATTAGTTGAATTATGCTAGTTACACATTATTCGTACACAACTTGGATGACATTTGAATATGTGATAAAATCGAGATCATTGATTATCTTAAGTGTTAGAGAAATCAATGATAAAATTGTGTGTCACATGGTAGAATGTCAACTAGAATGTATGTGTAACAACACTATAATTAGTTAGACAAAATAATTTAGGATTATGCTGTTTTTACAACCCTCCTTAAAATATGGATGACATTTGCTGTGTTGTTAAAAAAGAATTGACTGAAAAAACTATTTTTTAAGCTGTCCAATTAAATGATGTCACGTGGCACCATGAGGGATGATAATGTACCCCAAGAATGATTGAATAAATTATCCTATAAAAATTATAAAATCTTATTTTCTTATACCATCTAATTTAAAATAATACTGTTTATCGAAGTAATGATATTCATCATATGATCATATGTTTATGTGACAATCACATCAACTACGTTGTCATATGATTCGATGATTATTTGCCATGAAATTGAGAGGATGTTCGATGTGGATTAAAATCAGATTTTTAGTAGAGTGTGATAAATTTTTTTGAAATATGTGGTTGAAAAAATGTGAGACACATAAAAAATGTGGTTGATATTTATTATTTGACTTTCACTTAAATTAAAATCAGATTTTAATCCGGCTCAAACATACCTTGAATTATATTATTCAACATGAATAAACTAATGATGACCCAAATGCAAAGAAGAAAACATAATACACAAATAAAATGAAACAATTTTAGCAAATTAATTATGCTACATGCACGTCATTTTTTATACAGTGCCTCATGATAATACGTTATTAGACCGTTAAAAAAACACTTTCTCAATTCACAATTTTTTAAAAACAAAGATAATGCAGAATGTAGTTCAATGAATCTACTTGTTCACCAAATTAATATTTTAGGGTGCGTTTAAACCACATTATTTTAGAAAAATGTATTCTGAAATAGTAAATTGATTGAAAATGGGTGGTTGAAAAAGAAAGAAAAGATATTCATGTGATGAAAAATATTATTTTATTGAAAAATATGTAGTTAAAAATTAATTGAAGAATGAAAATAAGAATTTTTATGTGTCCTAAACATAGCCTTATTATCAATGAATTCTCACCAAAGATCATCAAATTGGTGGTCGCGTAGCACCCAATGATTGCCGCTTGCAGATTCCCACTCCACCGTGTCACCACCTAACGCCATCACTTCCTCCCGCTCCTACCCCACCACCTCCGCCTACGACTCTTACGTCTCCCAGGAGACGCACACAAAAACCTGTAAACACCAAACCCCCTTTTTGCCCTTTTTCTCAGGCAAAGAAAATGCAACAAAAATCCATGTCGCCGCCGGCGGAAACTCCGGCCTACGTGCCTCAAACCCTTGAGTTTCCGTCGGCCGACGCCGGTAATGTAACCGGTGATCCCAACGGTTCCTCCCTCTTTGACTGGTCTGATTTTCTTGATTTCGACATGGATGATAACTTAAACCTCGCCTTTGACCCACCAACCATCAATGGACCCGAATCAGAATCCGGACCCGATGTTGACCCGGTTCAACCCCAAAGTCAACAGCCCAGCAATTCAACCAGGGTGAGGAAGAGGGATCCGAGATTGATCTGCTCGAATTTTTTGGCGGGGCGGGTCCCGTGTGCTTGCCCGGAGTTGGATGAGAAGCTGCAGGAGGAGGCGAGTGGGGATCTTCCGGGTAAGAAGCGGGTTCGGCCTGCTAGGATTCTGGCTGGGGCCACGGCCCGGTGTCAGGTTCCGGAGTGCGAGGCTGATATTAGTGAGCTCAAAGGGTACCATAGGAGGCACCGGATCTGCTTGCGGTGTGCCAATGCGAGTACAGTGGTTCTTGATGGCGAGAACAAGAGATATTGTCAACAATGTGGAAAGTGAGCTCATTTTTAATTGCTTAGTAAATTTACATACGCTTTAGATATGGTTTTATTGTTTAATTTAAAACAATCAACTGTGCTTTATAATTTTTCAAAAAGAATCAACAGTAAAAAGAGTTACAATAGATTGAATACTCGAAACAATCAATAGGAAACAAAAGAAGAAACATAAGCCATGGTTTATAGTTGATCTCTTTTAGTCGTAAACAGGAGTACAGATGATTAAAGATACGATATTTAGGTTTGAATAGATTGGTGAAGCGGGATTTATTTATCGGTTGGCTGGTTTTGATGTATGCACATTTAAGAAGTTCACATCGAGACAAATTAAAGATGTGATTTTGTGAAATGGATTACAAGTTTGATAGGCTCATATACGTCTAACCATCTTCTTGTGTGTATCTTTAAAATTAAAGCGGCATGGTTCTTTCAGTTTACGTCGTCTTTTGCCCTAAAGGGTGGGTTTGCTATAGCTTGTTTTTTTTTTGGCTGGTTGAGATGCCTCTCCACATGTAAAAGAACATGCACGACCTGAGAATACGATTTTGGGGTCTTTAAAATACTGCAGGCTTGGTGATTCAAAATGGAAATATATGCTCAGATGACTATAAATATTCTGCATGTAACTATGAATGTGGGGAAATTATTCACAGAAGTGATGTGTGCAAATAGTTTTTGTCTGAGTTCCGTTGTGGTTTTATGATGTTATGATCATTAATCACCAATTATAAGGATTTTAATGAAAATAGGTTCTTCACGAGGAACCTCTGTCGAGAATGATTTTGTTTAAACCAGGCTCAGGCATAGTATTTAAGCAATTTATCACGTTCTCAAATATTGACTGAATGATTGGTTTTTCTTGTATTGAATGGAAATAATCTATGTTGAGAAAAGATTCACGTAGCATTAAGATTTTGTCTTTACTGATTCACTGAAGAATTGGGAAAAGAACTTAGACTCTGAAATCACATTGAAATAAATTTGTGGCAGGATAAGCATTAAATAAAAAACTTGAAACAATTTAATCACTTGGGTTTTATTCCCTACATTTTCAGCGGTGGAGTATCTTCAGCATAACTACTTTGCCGGATTATATAGAAACAGTTAGATGTTCATGCGATTTTAAATCTTCCAGTTTTTACATTGGAACCGCTAAAAAGATGAAGATGCCCGTTGCTTTGTCTGACTAGGATTAATTGGCATTTGATTTTCATTTATACCTGCTCATGCTGTTTTTTCTACCCTTCGGTAGGTTTCATATTTTGTCAGATTTTGATGAGGGCAAACGAAGTTGTAGGAGAAAATTAGAACACCACAATAGGAGACGTCGACGAAGACCTAATGGCTCTAAAGGAAGCATTGAGAAGGAATCTCGGCAGGTTGTTTTAGTTGACGATATCAGCTGTGATGATGACACTGGAAAAGGTATGAACTTTTTCTCAACATGATTATTATGTTAACCTTGGAAAAAATTCTGTATATCTCTCCTTCGACAACTTCTCTCTCTCCTTTGCCTAGACATGTCTGTAGGATGGATGATCTTGTAAATGTTTGGCACTAAGTATACCTCTTGCCGGGCTTTCATCTCCATTTGTTATCTCCATACATTTGTTCATTTGACGATACTGAAATTTTGTGTGAATATTTTGCATTGTTGAAGTTGTTGAATTCTGGATGCCACAGATAGCATATGCTTGAGCAGTCAGATTGCTGAACCGGAAACTTTGTTGGAGTCGGGACATGTATCGACAATAAGCTCAGGTCTTGGTTCCCAGACCATCCAGAGTGACAGTTTTTTGTCATTTGCTGCTTCTGGTGAAACTAGTGTTGATGGGGAGAAAGAGAATCCCAAACAGAAATATTCTCTATCCTGTGAGAACAAGAGCACTTTCTCCTCTGTGGTAGGTCCAATGCTCCAGTGTGCAAAATATTACTGTTGCACCGGCTAGGCTTATCTAAATTCTGCTTTTATATATTGTAGTGCCGTGCTGGCCGGATTTCATTCAAGCTCTACGATTGGAATCCTGCGGAGTTTCCTCGACGACTTCGGCATCAAGTATTCTAAAGATTAATATTACAGTTTAGTTTATAAAGGAGATGTTAAATGTTGTTTGTATCAAAGATGTGATAGATTTTATTTAACACGCTTGTCAATGTTTGTGCAGATATTTGAATGGTTGGCCGGCATGCCTGTTGAACTAGAGGGGTATATCCGTCCAGGTTGTACAATATTGACAGCTTTTATTGCAATGCCCAAATTAATGTGGCTCAAGGTAATTTGAATTTCGTGTTGCACTTACGATTCATAAAAATACTCCAGGAGTAAATTAATTCCACTTTGAATGTGCTAGCATTCACTAACGGCAGTGTGGTCATTTCAATCCTTTTTTGCACTTGAAGAAGTTGCAGCCATTCCAACATTGAATTAAAGTCGTTAACGACTTCACTAACATGAAGGGCATATTTGGCATACTGGGAGTATAATTCACAAGATTTTCACTTTTTTTTTTTACCACCTTAGTTAGTAAACGAAAAAATCATAGAACTTACTGACCAATGTTATATATTTTTATGTAAAGATTGCTGTATCTTACTCTGTAGCACTCAGAAGAGGTGTGTATATGTCTGGAATTTGCATTAGTCCAAGTAGTCCATTTCATTGCCAATCTTCCACAAAAACATCTGCGAACAAGTCTCCTATTTCTCTTCTGCATCTCTTTCCCACCTTTTGTTCTGCTTGTTCTCTCTTTCGCAATTAAACTTAACTGCGACAGAGCAACTACTCAAGTGAAATCACATGTGATCTTACTTCTCACATTGCATGTCTATGTTGTTTTCTGACAGTGAAAACAGCTGCAGCTTTTATTTTTCTGTGCATTTCTTTTTGGGTGGATTGGGGGGCGTTAAATGAAACAACTTAAATCACTTTTAATGAGGTATGGGCTTTTCTTGTAGCTCTGCAGCGCATAGTGCCTAAAGAGAGAAATTTTTGGGGAGCCAAGTTCTGTATTCCCTTGATGTAATGTAACATCTAAATGGATACTTTTATATCTTTTCATGGGCACCAATTAGAGGATTAGATAAAACTGGAGATTTTATCCAATCCGTCGAAATAGTGATGACATCTTTTGTTTTCTGTTTTATATGTGATTATCTTATTTGTGGATGGCCTTGTAAGTTTTGGCAAAAATTTGAGCTTGGACAAATTATTTGATATCATTGTGTTGAGCAGGTATTGGAGGAGCCTGCCAAATGTATACAAGAACTTCTTGCCTCTCCTGAAAACATGTTGTCTGGAAGAATGCATGTTTATCTAGATAACAAGATACTTCGTATCATTAAAGGTTTGCTAGCTTCTCAAATTTTTATTTCTTTTATTGTCAATTGCATTTTTCTATGCTGTAGGGTTTTAATTATTAAATTACTCTCACTTTTCCTGATTTATGGATAGTTATTAAGAATGTTGTCTAGTATATTTTTGACTACCCATTCACAACCTACTACTTTTGGGTGGTTGATCCATTTCTTATTATTCTTATTACCGATTTCTTCTTTCTTCTTATTCTTGTTACAAACTTATTTTAGATTGTTGGTTTTATACGTTGATGATCATGACTATAGCATAATGTTTGCGGTCCAGGATTGGTTTTAAATTGATACGACAATCTACTATAGAAAATTTGATAGTTTCTTCATTATTTTGCTCCCTTAGTCCCCTTGCTTCACAAATATTGATGATATCCTTTTCTTGAACATCTTCTGATAAAATCATGGACAGTTGAAAAAGTATTCAAGTATGAACTCGAATGAGGAAAGAAGGGGAAATGCTTAATTTTCTCCTATGTCAAAGATGTAGTGCATGTTTAGCGTAGTTTGATTTTTAATTTTTTAATTTTTGAAGCTGGTCAAACATATTTTTTTTTCACAAATTTCTTATGACCCACAATTTACCACCCACACGTTTTGTAGGACCCACAACTTACAAGCACTTGAAAGCTTTCCCAAACTTATGTGTAATAATTTGGCGTACTTTGTAGTGTGTCCCAGGGGATAAGAATTAAGTGAACACGAAGACCATTAGTTTACTCTCACTTGTTACTAACACCATATTTGATACTTTGTGGAACAGATGATTTTGTAGAAGAAGTCAAGGTGAAGGAACGAGCTCCAAAGCTTCATTCTGTTTATCCAACATGCTTTGAAGCAGGGAAGCCTATGCAGTTTGTTGCTTGTGGAACCAATCTACTTCAACCACAATTTAGGTATGATGGAGATGCCTTTCCAATATGGAAAGAATTTGCTAACATTTCTTTTTGTAGCTTTTAAGTAAATATTTTCTTTGTTCTCAATCTTCTGTAAAATCAGATCGACTTTCATTTTTACTTAAGCTCTCATGAGTTAATTTATTTCAATACCTATTCTGCAACTGTTAGCTTAATAGCATAGTACATTTAACTGGTGGGAGATTGAAGGAGTGACAGAAAGGAAAGCGGAAATGGGAGAGGGAGGGGATAGGGGATTTTGTGTGCGCTATTTGCGGTTTGGCGACGAAAATGATATATTTTCATGGATATGAGGAAGTATTAGAAATTTTTTTGAATAGCAAACCATTTTACTTGTTGCCTTGTACTTCCAAGAAGATAAATGGAGTGAAGATTTAAAAATCGTGAGATAATTTTGTCTGTTCAATAAATGATGGCTGCATAATTTATGAAATTGATTAGTTTTTAGAATTGGCCGAGGAATAGGTACGCTTGATATTGCATTGGGCTAGGGTTTCAAGAATTGTTTGTTACTCTTTGAAAAAATCAACACTTTCGATTGTTCTCCCAATTATTCCATTTT
Organism: Fraxinus excelsior; assembly: GCA_019097785.1. Classification (NCBI taxonomy): domain Eukaryota; kingdom Viridiplantae; phylum Streptophyta; class Magnoliopsida; order Lamiales; family Oleaceae; genus Fraxinus; species Fraxinus excelsior. Next base: position 14,433 of record CM032638.1, on the reverse strand, counting down.
CATAGAATCAAGTTTAAGAAATTTTTCTTTCTAGATTGTCTTAAATAGTTTTTTATGGCCATGGCAGGTTTCTTGTATCATTCAGTGGACGGTATCTGGCATATAATATTTGTGTATCGTCTGTGGGCCGTAAGAAAGAAGGGAACAACAACAGTGCTGATCACCAGTTACTGAAGATATACGTCCCTCCAACTGACCTCAATGTTTTTGGCCCTGCATTTGTAGAGGTGAGCTGAAAGAGAGCTTCTCTTTTACCTTTCTCTGTCTTACATGGTCAATTGGTATTGATTCTGGCATTCTATACGAAGTTTTCAAGCTATATATAGTATTAGGATTAGGTTGACCTGTTTTCTACTTGTCTTGTGATTGTGTCGAGGTACCATGACAATTCTTTTACAACATCAATAAAATTGCCTTGGACCCAATAAATTTGTTGTAGGTCGTAGGGTACATGAATCCCTTTTCGCCACAACATTGTTTCATTGCAGATATGCACTTGAATCTATGTCAAAGATACTTCCACATTTCATTCAAATTATTTAAACCACACAATTTTAAAAACCTGTTGAATCTAGGATTTTAAGAAATTGTGCATCAAATTCAATCAACTAAACAAAATCCTTTTCTAGTGGTTTCATTCTTTTGTTAATTAGGTTGCGGTTTCAACTTTTTGTAGGTTGAGAATCAGTCTGGTTTATCAAATTTCATTCCCATTCTTATTGGGAACAAGGAAGTTTGTGAAGAAATGGTGTTGCTGCAACAAAAGTTTAATGCATCTCACGGCTTTGAAGAACAACAATTATCTTGCCCGAGGCCTGCATGTGAAAGTTTGGCCTCGAGACAAGCCGATTTCTCGGGGTTTCTTTTGGAAGTAGCATGGTCACTCAAAAAACCTGTATCAGAGCAACAGCTGGCATCTACTCAAATACAAAGATTCAACTATTTACTGAATTTTCTGATAGAACGGGAATCTACCATCATTCTGGAGAGTGTGTTGGATTGCATGAAATCTGCAATGGACAATACTTTGGTTGTTGGCATTTCTGATGCTGATATGAAGTTATTTCGCGGGAATATGGATAATGCGAGACATATACTTCATCAGAAACTAGAGGAAAAAGAATATTCAGTAATGCATGCTTCGGATGGAAAATTTTCCAGTCAAAGCTCCCAGCGTGATAGTCGATCTTCTGTTCCGTCTACTAATCAGGTGAGAACATCATTTGTTTGTTTACTTTAATCTACCTATTGTGTTTTTACTTTGTAATAGAAGGAACATCAATAAGAACTTAGTAATTAAACTTTTTTGTTAATAAATGGGATGGTCATTTGGACATTTTGCAGGGTTTCGAAAGGACAGAGAATAAGCTGGAGTCGAGAGTGGTTTTACCTTCTCTAGACAAAAGTGTAACCATTCCTCTTTTGGATGGAGAGGTAATGGGCCTAAACCTTAAGAAAAGGCCGGGTCGCTTATTTACAAGGACGGTTTTAACCTCTCGTCCGCTCGTCTTTGCAATTGTTGTTATTGGTGTTTGTTTTGGAATATGTGCAGTAGTTCTCCACCCTCATAAGGTAGGTGAGATTGCTACAACTATTCGCAGGTGTCTGCTTGACAACTCTTAGTGCCTGGCTAGTATGCAGTGAACAAGATTTTAACTTCTTTTTCGCTTGAATACTGTTCTGTATTGTACAACCTACCTTACTAAAAAAGTTACACAAATACAGGCAGCTCTGGTGAACTCATCCGTGATTGAGCTGAAAGTTGCTGGGAAGATACATATAATCCCAGGTTCATGACGTGAAATATTATCGTCCTTGGAGTAACCTTGTATAACTTCCTTGTAAAGATAATGTAACGGTTAATGGCACATTGGTTCTTTTGTACAAGAGAATTAGATTTGGTTCATAAGATGGCAATACTAACAGTTCACCTGTCTCCTTTCTAGAAGTACGTATATATAATCCTTTTGTCAGCAATGAGTGGTTAAAAATGAAGGATTTATTTTTGGTTTACACGTAATATTATTTTATGGGAAAACATGTGGTTAAAGAATATCATCAATCTTAATCCACCATAATATCATCTACCAAGTCCATTGTTTACCGATCTTGGAACTAGAAATACAGAATCAATTATTTTTTCACTTGAATTAGAATTCTAATCAAAACTCAAATGTTGATTGTATGTCTTTAAATTTTAATTTAAGCTGCGATTCATTTCTGGCTATCGATTTATTATCGACACATTGTGTAAAATCCACATCTTATAAACATTAAAAACACTGTCAAATGAACACGAAGTAAGCTCAAAACTTTCTAGTCATTTAAGAACCAATGTTCCCTCCCTCCAGGAACAGAACGTCAAACACGGCCCATGGGCCCTAATCAAGTCAATTCTCCCTTTATTAGTCAACGGTCCATTTACCAAATAATCAATGGGAAAATTAGGTTCCCTACTGTAAAAAAGAAACTAATTAGATTAATACACTAAACATAAATTTAAACCTCTAAATCACCGTAATTTATACTTCCCAAAACCAACCACATTCAATTACCTACACACAGAGACACAGAGAGCTAGCTTCCCTCACGATTTGTTCAAAATTTTCATCAACATCATCCCGTTTTTCTCCAAATTTCGGTGAGCTTTGAAGATTTATTATATTACAACATCATTCATCCACGAATTCACACTTCTATCCATAAAAATTTCAAGAAATCAAAGGTAAATTGGCTCAACTTTATGGGTTTCGAAATTTTTCTTCTTTGTCATGAATTTTTGCTCATGATTGGAGTTTTTTGAGTTTTGTTGGGAGTATGAGCGTAGTTGATGTTGGTTTTGTGATTGGTTGTGGAATATTTGGATTTAGCATAGAATCATGAGAAGATTTTACTCCTTTCAATTATTGTGCATATCAAGTGTTTGATTAATTGCTCCAAATGCATTTTTGTGTGAATTATGCCATGATTTTTGTATGATCTCGAGCAGCTTTATTCGGCCAACTAAACTGGACGGAATTGGAGGCAACCTCTGTAGGTTTTTTGGGGTGGAAATAAAGGATACTAAGATGTTTTTTACTGCTAATTTTTTGGAGAGTTCAAGGAATGGTAGCATGTGTCCAAATGCTAACCATGGGAACATCATTACATGCCATTGTTCTGCTGCCATGAATCCTTTCAAAAGATATAATTTAATAATTTTGTGTTGTTGAATCCTGCTTAAATAGAGAATTAGCAATTCTAAAAGTCATATTCTTTAGATGAGAGTTAATTTAGCCGTGAACAGTACATTTTACTATACTCAATCACAAGGATTCACAATCTTTAAGTTTTATCTATGATATGAAGAAGAGTAAGTTCAGATATAACTTTAAATTGTTCTGAGATTTTATGTGGGACGGAATTGTTGATAAGCAATGCAATGCAACTTTTTAAAAAAAGTTTTTAATGTCTTTCGCTTCACTAAATTTGATTTATATTTTGTGAAATTACCTCTGCCCTTTTCAATAATGTTGAACTTTTCATCTTCGTGATTTGTTTTTACAGTATCTATAGTGCTTCTGAGCTTGTTTAGGGCAAAAACTTTATTGTTCTGTTTAAATATAACCAGTTTTGAGAATCATCTACCAATTTGTAGAAAGATTAAAATTTGTCAGATGATCATTGTTTAGTAATATAGGTCAAATGTGTAACGTCATGCAATAATGTTGGAGCTTTTCGTCCTTGTGATTGGTTTTATTAGAGTAAAAATTGACCCGTCAAATTGTGCTTACACAAAATTTTCAAGTGTAGGCTTTGTGGAGACTCTTGAAAATGATCTTGCAAACTTGCGCGAGAAAGGTATTGATGCCCATATTGCATCTGGTGGAGGTCGCATGCATGTCACAATGGATCGTTATGAGAATGATTGGGATGTTGTGAAACGAGGTTGGGATGCCCAAGTGCTTGGAGAAGCACCACAAGTTTAAGAGTGTCGTTGAAGCTATCAAAAAGCTGAGAGAGGTTGCTGTTGTTACTTTCAACCTGTTCCTATTGCAATTGGTGGTCCTGGATTGGCAACTGGTGTCAGATTCCGCGAAGATGTTCCTGGTGGTGGGCTTGCCAACAGCGCTGCCACCGTGATGAACCTACATGGATTCGAGGCACCCAGTGATTACGAGCCAACCCTTATTGAAGTTGTTGACAACTAGGCCATCAAACATCACTCCAAGATTTTGACAGCAGGAAAAAGTGCTTCGAATGGACAATATTTATCACTTCGAATAATTACTTGTGATTTTACTGTTGGATATTCTGATTTTTCACTAAATCGACAATGCATAATAAAGCACTTATCCCTTATTGAGTTGTATGATTGGTAATGAAAGATTTGATTCTAATGTTTTAATTGAAGTTTTGTCACTTTTTTTGAATTTTGTCAGTTTTATTAGTGTTTGTCACTTTGTGTAAATTTTTGTCATCTTTTTTTAATGTTTGCCACTTTTTTAATCTTTGTAAATGTTTGTCACTTTTTTTTTTTTGAATTTTTCTCACTTTTTTTCTTTAATGCATGTCACTTTTTTCCTGTCATTTTCTTAAAATTTATATCACTTTTTTGCATAACAAACATCATTTTTAATAAAAGTTGTATATTACATTTTAGGCAATAACATTGTTTTTGAATTTCGTCACTTTTGAGCGTTTGTCATTTTTTTTTATTTGTCGCTTTTTAAAAAAAATTCGTCACTTTTTTGAGTTTGTCACTTTTTTTGATTTGTCACTTTTTAAGTGTCACTTTTTTCATCTGTATAACTTTTAATTTATGCCACTTTTTTGAATTCGTCACTTTTATTAAAATTTGCCACTTTTTTTAGTGTTTATCACTTTTTTTAGTCGTCTTCTTGATTTCTATCACTTTTTTAGTGTTTGTCACTTTTTTTTGAGTTTGTGTCACTTTTTTTTTTGTTGTCACCTTTTTTGAGTTTGTGTCACTTTTTTTTAAAAAAAGTGACATTTCACTTTTTCATTTTACACAGTATTTTTTACTTCCTAAAAATCTTTCATATGATTTTTCAAAACATCCCTAATTTTAAGGGTGTTTTTGTAAGTATATATTCAAAAAATGGGTCCTGTGATTTTCAAATGTCAGTTTTAGCACTTATATTTTCTTTATTTTTCGATTTTGTTTGAATGGTTGTGTCTGATCAATACAACTGCTTACCACAACCGACACAAAGGATAAGGATGTTCATTTTCTATATGAAGAGAAAATGTTTGATTCAAGATAAGTATAATCTTGCATTTCAATCCTTCGTAAAAAATTCTGTCTGAGAGAAGAAAACACTTGGTATAATCGTCAGAACGATTTTTGGGAATAGATTGTTGAATCCTGGTGGCAGACGCTCATCAAACTACAAACACGGGAGTAGGGACGAATTTCTCCTATAGAACATAACGTTGTGCTAGCCTCAATTTGAAATTCAAGTCAGTATCGTTTATATTAATGATGTTATTTATCTGTATATTGCTATAATAGTTGTTTGTTTATTATTTTCGTTCTGTCTAGTTCCTGATTGATTTCCAACAAGGGTCATATACGGTTAGCTTCTATAGTGATTTGTTGAAGCCCGAACGACTAGAATACATTGTCGATCAACCCCATCATGCTTTTTCTATCCATCCTAACACCATGAGATTTAGACTACTTCTTCCTAACGTATTACACAAAGAAACTGGGAGAAATTAACTTCTCTTTACATTTTTTTTTGCAAAATTCTTAGAAGAGATTTGATTTCTTCTTTGAATAGAGTTGCAAAACATCCTCAATTACCAATTTCTGTATTTTATTAATCAAAATCATGGACTTAGATTTGAGTCTCGTGATTGATGCTAACCATATTTGTTTGACAAACTATTAAAAATCATTTATAAAGGGCATCAAACAGTGCGGCAAACGTTGTTTGTTGTTGTAACTATTAAAAAGAGTTCGTCGTGATTTTGGAGAAAATCATATTTTCTATTTTCTTAGGTTTACATATATATACAAGTGACTTATATTACTTACATGCAAGTCTCTATAGATAAAACTATATAACAATTTAGTCTTTAACACTCCCCCTCAAATTGGAATATAGATGTTTATCATGTCCAACTTGTTACAAAGATAATTAATTCGAACCTCATTTAGAGCATTTGTGAACATATCTCCTAATTGTTCTTATGTTTTCACATATTCTGTAGAAACCAAATTTTGCTTAATCTTTTCACGAACGAAATGACAATCATCTCAATGTGTTTCGTTCGTTCGTGAAAGACTGGATTAGATGCAATATGAAGTGCAGCTTGATTATCACCCCATAACTTAGCTAGTATTGAAATTATGAGATCCACTTGAGTGAGGAGCTGATGTATCCACATTATTTCACACAAATTTAGCCATAGTCGTATATTCTGATTCTGCACTAGAACGTGAAACCACGCTTTGCTTCTTATTTTTCCATGAAACCAAATTTTCTCTAACAAATACACAATAGCCGGATGTAGATCTTCGATCTTCCTTGGATCCTGCCCAGTTAGCATCTGAAAAACATTTGATCCTGGTACGACCATGATTGCTATACATAATTCTTCTCACAGACGCTCCTTTTAAGTAGCATAAAATTTATTCTACAACTCTCTAATGATCGACAGTTGGGAAGACGTATACTGACTTACCACACTAACTGAATAGACAATATCTGGACGAATTACAATAAGATAATTCATCTTCCCAACCAATTTTCTATACCTCTCAGGATCTTTAAACAATTCACCACCTTTTGTAAGCTGCAAATTAGGAACCATTAGAATGCTATATGATTTAGCCCCCAATTTTCCTGTTTCAGTTAACAAATCAAGCACATAAAATTCTATTTTCATTTAGGTTTTGAACTCAGCATTTTATAGTAATAATACAAGTATTCCACAAGTACTACAACAACAATATCAAAAATGAATAACAATAAAGCCGTTTATAAGTTGTAAAATACTGAATCGAGCTATTTTAACACCCTGTTCTTCTATTGCTTTTACTTTCTTCAAACCATTCCTACAAAAAGTACTGAAATTCAATGTTCGATTCAATCACTACTGACTATTCTACTACTTAATTCTTAAATTCAAATATTCAAGAACAAGTAAACATGCATTATGCATAAACCAGGTTGGGAATTGAGTTTTAATTAATTGAGTTTGGGAATTGGGAACTTAGGTTTTGGATTGGATTTGGGATATTGATTTATTTAAGTAGCTATTGGATCTTTTGTTTAGATCTAAGATTTTTGTATTGTTGAATTTTAAAATGTAAGTTATTTACTCAATATTTATTAACGGAAAAAAAAATAAAAAATTTCAAAATTTTGGGGCGAGTCAAAATCTTGGGGGGGGGGGGGGGGGGGGGGGACGAAAACCAGACTCGATAGAGTGGCATACGTGAGCAATGACGCGAGCCTGAAATGGGTTTTCTAAGTTTTGGCCGAAATAAAATTTTGAAAGATTGTGCGTACTGTTCGGTATATATAATCAGTGGCGGATTTAAGTCAACCATTCATCGGGGAGTTCAGTTTACGAGAGGGAGTTAGCAATTGGTAAAAGAATGCCGCGAAAGTTGTATATACATATAATTTACCATATGTTTACCTATTTTTTAAGCACATTCAGTATAAATTAAAATCGGATTAGAATTGAAAAACTAGTTGTTATTTTTGACTTTTATTAAACGCGTGGGACCCGATAACGGCTATATTTTCAATTTTAGGGCTTATTCGATCATGCTTAAAATCCAATTAAATTTGAAAATATAACTGTTATTGGGTCCTACTCGTCTAGTAAAAGTCAATAATAACAATTAGTTTTTCAATTTTAATCCGATTTTAATCTCTATCGAACACGTTTTTAATTGGATTTTAATCTCTACCGAACGGGGCCTAAATATAATTTAAATATTAAGATATATATAATTAAAACATGCATGAAATATATTTCCTGCCCCCGCCATGATTCTTAGACCAACTGGAGCTTAATTTGGAATTTGTCATTAATTATAAGAGTAATGTTTTTTCTCAGACCAAGTGAAATTTAACTTTGAATTGAATTTATATTTAGACACTGAAAAATATGGTCGTGGAATCGATAATCATCTAGCAATAATTGTAAAGATGGATTCCATTCAAAAATATTGTAATGGATCGTTCACATATTACACTATTAAATACTACTCAAACTTTAACTAGGTTAAAAATAACAAAGAAAGAAAATATGTTATTAGAATGCACGATCAACTACAAAATTATGTCGTCCATACAAAGCAAAAAAAAAATTCTCTTTTGTTAAATTCATAAAGGAAACCGGCAATCACCAATATTGTGCATAAATATGGATTTGTTATGACTGATGCGTCGAAAATGAAGCTAGTGTTGGATAAGGTTAGCTCGGAGTTGTGGAATTGAGATATATGATACTCGGGTGAAGCATCCAAGAGGTTGAGGAAGTTTTCATAGCTCATGTTTGGTACGCATTAAAATTTTAATGTGTACCAAACATGGGCTAAAAAAGAGCAAAATGATGCAAACATGAGGACAGCGGTTGCAATTTTCCTTTTATAATTGATTATGGGATACCTACAAAAACACCCTTAAAATTAGGGATGTTTTGAAAAATCATATGAAAGATTTTTAGGAAGTAAAAAATACTGTGTAAAATGAAAAAGTGACACAATGTCACTTTTTTTTTTAAAAAAGTGACACAAACTCAAAAAAGGCGACAACAAAAAAAAAGTGACACAAACTCAAAAAAAAGTGACAAACACTAAAAAAGTGATAGAAATCAAGAAGACGACTGAAAAAAGTGATAAACACTAAAAAAAGTGGCAAATTTTAATAAAAGTGACGAATTCAAAAAAGTGGCATAAATTAAAAGTTATACAGATGAAAAAAGTGACACTTAAAAAGTGACAAATCAAAAAAAGTGACAAACTCAAAAAAGTGACGATTTTTTTTTAAAAAGTGACAAATAAAAAAAAAATGACAAACGCTCAAAAGTGACGAAATTCAAAAACAATGTTATTGCCTAAAATGTAATATACAACTTTTATTAAAAATGATGTTTGTTATGCAAAAAAGTGATGTAAATTTTAAGAAAATGACAGGAAAAAAATGACATGCATTAAGGAAAAAAAGTGAGAAAAATTCAAAAAAAAAAAGTGACAAACATTTACAAAGATTAAAAAAGTGGCAAACATTAAAAAAAGATGACAAAAATTTACACAAAGTGACAAACACTAATAAAACTGACAAAATTCAAAAAAAGTGACAAAACTTCAATTAAAACATTAGAATCAAATCTTTCATTACCAATCATACAACTCAATAAGGGATAAGTGCTTTATTATGCATTGTCGATTTAGTGAAAAATCAGAATATCCAACAGTAAAATCACAAGTAATTATTCGAAGTGATAAATATTGTCCATTCGAAGCACTTTTTCCTGCTGTCAAAATCTTGGAGTGATGTTTGATGGCCTAGTTGTCAACAACTTCAATAAGGGTTGGCTCGTAATCACTGGGTGCCTCGAATCCATGTAGGTTCATCACGGTGGCAGCGCTGTTGGCAAGCCCACCAGCAGGAACATCTTCGCGGAATCTAACACCAGTTGCCAATCCAGGACCACCAATTGCAATAGGAACAGGTTGAAAGTAACAACAACAACCTCTCTCAGCTTTTTGATAGCTTCAACGACACTCTTAAACTTGTGGTGCTTCTCCAAGCACTTGGGCATCCCAACCTCGTTTCACAACATCCCAATCATTCTCATAACGATCCATTGTGACATGCGTGCGACCTCCACCAGATGCAATCTGGGCATCAATACCTTTCTCGCGCAAGTTTGCAAGATCATTTTCAAGAGTCTCCACAAAGCCTACACTTGAAAATTTTGTGTAAGCACAATTTGACGGGTCAATTTTTACTCTAATAAAACCAATCACAAGGACGAAAAGCTCCAACATTATTGCATGACGTTACACATTTGACCTATATTACTAAACAATGATCATCTGACAAATTTTAATCTTTCTACAAATTGGTAGATGATTCTCAAAACTGGTTATATTTAAACAGAACAATAAAGTTTTTGCCCTAAACAAGCTCAGAAGCACTATAGATACTGTAAAAACAAATCACGAAGATGAAAAGTTCAACATTATTGAAAAGGGCAGAGGTAATTTCACAAAATATAAATCAAATTTAGTGAAGCGAAAGACATTAAATTTTTTTTAAAAAAAGTTGCATTGCATTGCTTATCAACAATTCCGTCCCACATAAAATCTCAGAACAATTTAAAGTTGTATCTGAACTTACTCTTCTTCATATCATAGATAAAACTTAAAGATTGTGAATCCCTGTGATTGAGTATAGTAAAATGTACTGTTCACGGCTAAATTGACTCTCATCTAAAGAATATGACTTTTAGAATTGCTAATTCTCTTTTTAAGCAGGATTCAACAACACAAGATTATTAAATTATATCTTTTGAAAGGATTCATGGCAGCAGAACAATGACATGTAATGATGTTCCCATGGTTAGCATTTGGACACATGCTACCATTCCTTGAACTCTCCAAAAAATTAGCAGCAAAAAACATCTTAGTATCCTTTGTTTCCACCCCAAAAAACCTACAGAGGTTGCCTCCAATTCCGTCCAGTTTAATTGGCCGAATAAAGCTGCTCGAGATCATACAAAAATCATGGCATAATTCACACAAAAATGCATTTGGAGCAATTAATCAAACACTTGATATGCACAATAATTGAAAGGAGTAAAATCTTCTCATGATTCTATGCTAAATCCAAATATTCCACAACCAATCACAAAACCAACATCAACTACGCTCATACTCCCAACAAAACTCAAAAAACTCCAATCATGAGCAAAAATTCAAGACAAAGAAGAAAAATTTCGAAACCCATAAAGTTGAGCCAATTTACCTTTGATTTCTTGAAATTTTTATGGATAGAAGTGTGAATTCGTGGATGAATGATGTTGTAATATAATAAATCTTCAAAGCTCACCGAAATTTGGAGAAAAACGGGATGATGTTGATGAAAATTTTGAACAAATCGTGAGGGAAGCTAGCTCTCTGTGTCTCTGTGTGTAGGTAATTGAATGTGGTTGGTTTTGGGAAGTATAAATTACGGTGATTTAGAGGTTTAAATTTATGTTTAGTGTATTAATCTAATTAGTTTCTTTTTTACAGTAGGGAACCTAATTTTCCCTTTATATAACCTATCAAGAAGCCCAATCAAGTCCAAATTATATGGTTCAGACCCAAAGCCCATTTATGTGGTCTTTTATCCAACTTATTAAGCATATAATTTTCACACTTATAAATAAGTCTTCCTTTCTATTCCTATCCTATGTGGGACAAATAACATCCAGAAACCTCTATTTCTATACAAACTCTCCAACAACCCTATCTTGATTTTTAGCCATAAAATTACAGTATCCCATTTTGGAAGTCTTTCCAATTCCACGTGCATTAGTGGAGATTCCTGAACTCTTTTGCTACATTTGCTTGTTTGTAGGGATGGCAAAAAAATTCGGCGGCTCGCACGGCTCGGCTCGGAAAAAGCTCGAGCCGGGCCCGGCTCGGGCTCGGTTCCACCGAGCCTCATTTTGAGGACTCGGGCCGAGCCGACCCGCGAAAAAAAAAATCAAAATTTGCCAACTTATTCCACTCATCATGAAACTAATAAACTAATTATAAGTGACAAATTTATCTCATAATATATCACATAGATTATTTTGAAAAATGGGTGATATTTGTTTGTTTAATATTTATTGTATTATTAGTTTATTACTGTTTTCATTTCTCTAAAACTCTAAGTACCTAAATATTTAAAGTAAGCATTTTCTCATTTACACAAATGTTTATTATTCTATATTAAGTGAAATTATTAGTGATATATATTGCTTAATTACATTTAAAAATTTAGCTAATTTCATCAATGGTTACTAAAATTTGTAAGAAAATTTAAATCGATCATTAAAAAGATTTCTTACTTTGTTATAATGGATATTTACTCATTTATAAATCTAACATGTTATCCGACATAAGCCTATAAGGTGCCACAAAAAAAAAAAAAAAAAAAATCCGAGCCGGCTCGGGCTCAGCTCGGCCCGCTAAGGCTCGGGTCAAAAGCTTGGGCCAAGCCTCATTTTTTTTGGCCAGGCTCGGCTCGGCTCGGCTCGAGCTTTTTTTTTCCAGCTCGGGCTCGGCTCGTTGACATCCCTACTTGTTTGAATGCATTGACCATTAGGAAAACACGACATTCAGAGCAATCCCTGTTGGTTGTAAACATGAAAAGATTGCTAATTGGCCAACAAATACGAGGATTCAATGACATCTTTTATTCATAATACATACGCAACATGTTTGGTAAGCAGTGCTTAATTGTTCTAAATAAAACAAAATTTTAACTTCTTTTTCTAATTCAATATAGCGTTGTACTGTACAATTCAGTATCCTAAACATAAACATACTGTTACTAGTGACTAAACTCTGTTTTTCTCTTGTATAGGTGAGTGGAGATCAAATTGCAAAACTCGATTTCCACGAGGATACCGTAAGAGACTGCCATTGGCACCCTTTCTACCCTATGATGGTCACCTCTTCTTGGGATGGTGCCATTGCCATATGGGAGTTTCCCGGTAACAGTGAAAGTCCAATACCTGTGAGGCAAACTGGGAGACGAAGACGATCTTTCTATTAAACTGCTTGTCCATCTACTGGTGATGTTTCATCTCGTGTTCCTTACAAAGTTGTCTTCGCTTCCAATATTATCCCATGTAAATTCATCGTTTCATGACTATTATGCGTAGAGTATCATGGTCTTACAAAAGAACATAAATGGTAAAAACATGTCATTAATGTTTTGTTACTTTCCCCAACATAAGTGTAACGATGTATTAATAGTTTATGCTATCGTCTAAATTTCTTGTTGAATATAATGATGACACATGGCAACACTAGATAGGAGGAACAAATATGACAGTAACAAATATTTTGCACAAAGTATGTTAAATACTTCAATCCATAAAATCCACAAGATATAGATCCCGCTCGTGTTGCCTAGAATTTACAAAACTGGTATGAGCTTAACCACCTTCTACTTCTGGTGGTCGATTCTACTCTGATGCTCAAGTCTTGAAACACTTTCATGTACAACCGATACTGGGAACACTACTATAATGAATAACTAGGTGTATTAAGAAAAAATATGCATTTTATGGTAGTTCATCTCCTCTCTTGTACATATTAGTTGAATATTCACAACAGAGAGCTCACTCCTAAAAATCTTCCTTATGATTTGGAAGCCCAATTTCTTGGAGTCTCCAATTCAAATCTTCAAAGGGTAATCGGCAAGAAGCGCAGTGTACATAGATTCCAAACATTCTTATTAACATCTTGTTTTGGAAGTTATTTCTATTCTCTCTCTCATGTTGAAGATTAGGCTGTACATTGTTCTTCCTCAATGAACTTAATAGGATATGTCCTCCTAAGTGTAGGTCTCTTCTGGAACTTTTTCTTGATCGGTTGGATGCCTTCGTTGCATTTTAACATCCGTACAACCTACATCAATTGGAAAAGTAACAAACTAAGCCTTATTTTAAATAATTTTGGAGTCAGCTGTGTGATCACATAAAACACTTGTTAAATGGAACAGATGCCTGGCTCATTTGAGGCCTTTCTGTTGAAGATTGATGTATGCATATAGAAGCAACCATAACCATTCTATTCATCTGTTCTGAGTCATAAGCATCACCAAGTGATGGATCAACTAGCTCTGCATAGTTCTTGCTGATGAGCATAGGCTTGGCCTGCACAAGTTCAAATATAGAATATAGTCTTCACGTGTTTGGTATATAGTATTAGGCAGTTGTCATTGAGAAAAGTTAGCGTACCCACATCACGAGGCCTTGATGTGAATCGTCTATGGCTGGTCGACCAGTTATGAGCTCTAACAATAGTACACCAAATGCATAAACATCAGTTTTTTCATCCACGATGCCGTACATGAAAAACTCAGGAGGAAGATACCTGCTCATAACAAGGAAAACAGTTGATCATACTGAATTTTCAGACGAATTTAGTATAAGCAGTTTTCTTCCTTAGAATTTAGGTGCACATACCCTAACGTGCCTTCTAACTCTGAGACGATGAGTTGAGTCCACCGATCAGGAATCAACTTTGCGAGCCCGAAGTCTGTGATCTACATTGAACTACAAAACTTAAGCATCAAAGTAGAGACTTCACTATAACACAATACCCTCTATCTTAGAGCATGTTTGAGTCTTATAACCTTAGGTTGAAAATCTTCAGTGAGCAAAACATTGTCAGATTTGATATCTCTGTGGATA